>CAXKVI010000003.1:93830030-93962029 GCA_964058755.1 Campiglossa producta | reverse complement strand
CACACTAGACAAAAATAGAAGAATAGCTAAAAAATGGGTCAAAAATTAAATTAATAAAAATTTCATAATAAAAAGTATTCACATAAATTTATCTATATCGTTCATCTAACTGAGCTGTTAAATGTATATATTTACGCTTTCGTTAAGTTATATGGTTACATGAGTACCACTAATATGACACAGAATATCCAATTACAATCTTAGAAATTTTCACAGACTCACAACTAAAAAGTATAAAATAAAAAATAGAATAAAAAAATATTTTTAATTTAAAATGTTTTTAAAATGAACTAAAAACTGGAAAATAAATTCCCCTCTGCCTACATAGATTCTTCACCACGTAAAGCTTATCTGGAACATTTGTGCGTGGGAATTCTTATAGGTATTAAATAGTACTTGGAGTTTGAAATGTATAAAAACATTTGGCGCTTGCTATATTGTGAAAAGATGTTTTTTTAGAAAAGCTCATATCGGTAATAAGATTGTTAGAAATTAATGCGAACCATCTTTAGCGTGCGCCAATGTTTTTATACCTTTCAAACTCCAAGTACTATTTAATACCTATAAGAAATCACACTCACAAATGTTCCAGATAAGCTTTACGTGGTGAAGAATCTATGTAGGCAGAGGGGAATTTATTTTCCAGTTTTTAGTTCATTTTAAAAACATTTTAAATTAAAAATATTTTTTTATTCTATTTTTTATTCTCATCTTCCTTCGGGAAAAACTGTTCCCCGTATACGTTACGTGCATAAAGTGGCTTATAAGTGTCGTCTGAGGGATAGCAAAAATGATGAAAAATTTGAAAATTATTTTTAAAAAATCCATTTTACCGGGACTTGAACCTTGACCCCTAGGTATGCCAGGCGATAGAGCTAGCGGCCAAGGCATTGCCTGATATTAACACAGAAATTCAACAATATGTATTTAAAACACAAGCTACCGGCATCTATGCGATACTAAGTAATTAAGTAACGGAGTAATTGCCAAGTGACGCCAAGAAGTCAGATACGCGATATTTATGTTTCTTGTTGTTATACAATGTAAAGCACCTTCTAGAAGTGACACATGCGCTACTTATGCGATATCGAAGAGAAAACGCTATTCAAAATGCTAGCAGGGTAAAGGTATGTATGCGAAATTCAACTATTACATAATTTGTTACAAAATATGTATATTCACAATATTTAGAAGAATATTCTTTATTTAAGCCTGTTTTGTGTGATATGAAATTCTATGTATGTACATATCTCCCGTGACACAACAAAACCAAGTAACTAGTTTTTTCAAAATGTTGGGAAATTAACTCCCGTGATATCACAAAACCAAGTAAGTGTCAGTTACTTGTTTCGTCTTTCTACGAATTTTCGGAATCCTGTTAAAAAAATCTATCAGGAACATCGATCCGTTTCTTCCTATCTTGTTTCTAAGTACCTTAAACTAGAAAAGTTATAAAACCAAGTAACTTAAAATGCACTGGATCAAGAAATTAGTTCACAACAAAACCAAGTAACTCCTATTCTTTTTCATTAGAAATCAATTTCTTATCGTCACTCTAAGTTTCTGTTTTAGTTTCGATCTCCTATCAATGCAAAACCCATTAAAAGTCATTTGTTATCAAGAATTATTAGAATTTCCTTAAAAAGTGTATGTGATTATTTCACAAAACCAAGTAACTTTTAAAGATGCTTGATTGATCTTATTGTTATAAGAAAAGTATTTGAGATAATTTTAAAACCATTGCAGGGATAAACTAGGGAATAGTACCTGGGTGACCGAGCTTGCTCGGTGCTATCAATTTAGTGCTAACTTTACTTACCAAACTTGTGAGGATGTGTTACACTGTCCTTTATATGTGGGCAAATTATTAAAATTTTGTAATTTTCGTAGCCGTAATGGACTTTTTGCGGACAACCCTACTTGAAAATATTTTAGTTGGTATGTCAGCAAAAATACCTTTCATTTGATACCCATCTTGGCATATCTAGCTCCATAAATAAAAAAATTAAATAGGTGGCAACCCTGTAATACAAATATACTGCGATAAGGTGACAACCCTAGATGGCAACTGTACTTAGAAATATTTTAGTTGATATGTCGCCGGAAATACCTCTAATTTGATACCGATATTCGCATATTTTACTCAATATTAAAAAAAAGAAATTAGATAGGTTGCCACCCTTAAAAGCCCTCCAAGTGGCAACACCTAAGTGGATAGTCTTAGAATCAGGCATGCTATCACCTTGCCAAATTTCATCCAAATCGGTCAAGCGGTTCTCGAGATAGTACCGGATATAGAAATATAGTGCGGGCAACCCTAGGTGACAAACCTACTTGGAAGAATTTTAGTTGATATGTCGCCGAAAATACCTATCATATGATACCCATATTGTCATCTTGCTCCATAATTAAAAAAAATGGGATAGGTGGCAACCCTGTAAACTACTCGAAATATCAACCCTAAAGTAGATAGCCTTGGAATCCTTCATACTGTCACCATACCAAATTTCATCCAAATCAGTCAACCGGTTCTCGAGATAGTACTGCGGTAAGGTGGCAACCCTAGGTCGCAACCCTACTTGAAAATACTTAAGTTGGTATCTCGCCGAAAGTACCTTTCATATGATACCCATATTGGCATATCTTGCTCCATAATTAAAAAAAAATGGGATAGGTGGCAAACCCTGTAAACCGCCTCAAGTGGCAACCCTAAAGTGCATAGTCTTCAAATCGATCATACTATCACCATTCCAAATTTCAGCCAATTCGGTCAAGCGATTCTCGAGATAGTAACGGATATACAAATATATTGTGGTAAGGTGGCAACCCTAGGTGGCAACCCTACTTGAAAATATTTTAGTTGGTATCTCGCCGAAAATACCTTTCATATGATACCCATATTGGCATATCTTGCTCCATAATTAAAAAAAATGGGATAGCTGGCAACCCTGTAAACCGCCTCAAGTGGCAACCCTAAAGTGCATAGTCTTAAAATCGATCATACTATCACCATTCCAAATTTCAGCCAATTCGGTCAAGCGATTCTCGAGATAGTAACGGATATACAAATATATTGTGGTAAGGTGGCAACCCTAGGTGGCAACTCTACTTGAAAATATTTTAGTTGGTATCTCGCCGAAAATACCTTTCATATGATACCCATATTGGCATATCTTGCTCCATAATTAAAAAAAAATGGGATAGGTGGCAACCCTGTAAACCGCCTCAAGTGGCAACCCTAAAGTGCATAGTCTTAAAATCGATCATACTATCACCATTCCAAATTTCAGCCAATTCGGTCAAGCGATTCTCGAGATAGTAACGGATATACAAATATATTGTGGTAAGGTGGCAACCCTAGGTGGCAACCCTACTTGAAAATATTTTAGTTGGTATCTCGCCGAAAATACCTTTCATATGATACCCATATTGCCATATCTTGCTCCATAATTAAAAAAAGGGATAGGTGGCAACCCTGTAAACCGCCCCAAGTGGCAACCCTAAAGTGGGTAGTCTTAAAATCGATCATACTATCACCATGCCAAATTTCAGCCAATTCGGTCAAGCGATTCTCGAGATAGTACCGGATATACAAATATATTGTGGTAAGGTGGCAACCCTAGGTGGCAACTCTACTTGAAAATATTTTAGTTGGTATCTCGCCGAAAATACCTTTCATATGATACCCATATTGGCATATCTTGCTCCATAATTTAAAAAAAATGGGATAGGTGGCAACCCTGTAAACCGCCCCAAGTGGAAACCCTAAAGTGGGTAGTCTTAGAATCCATCATACTATCTTTGTGCCAAATTTCATCCCAATTGGTCAAGCGGTTCTCGAGGTTATTTTATGTAATTTCAGCCCAGCATCAGACGGCGAATCAGAACACATTTTGCCAGAGGAGTAAGACCTTTTTTAACCAAATCTGAAAGTTGTGGTAGTGTAAGAGAACTTTTTAGTCTTGAGTCAGACGAAGGCCAAGAGCTTCTGTTTTCTCAAGTGCAGCCCACTATAGGGGAGGTCTAATCTTGGCTTACCTTATGGTGAGAATCTAGCAAATATATTCAACCAGATTTCATCATTATTTATTGGCGCTTAACAGCCTAGGCAATTTTGGCCGCTTCGTATTAAACCACACCAGTCGTTACTTTTTAGCGACAACTGACGACAACTGAAAACACCAAGGGAATTCAAGTCATCCTCCACTTGTTGTTTCCAACTCAGTCGAGGTCTCCCCCTTCCTCTGCTCTCCAATTCGGGTGTCGATAGAAAAACTATCTGGGTTGGAGCTTCCTTGTCCATTCGCATAACATGACCTAGCCAGCCGAGCCTTTGGGCTTCAATTCGCTACACTGTGGTCAGTTGTGCGTAGAGCACGTACAGCTCATCATTAAATTTTCTTCGATACTCGTCGTTGGCATCTCGGGAAGGACCATAAATCTTCCGGAGAACTTTTCTCTCAAATGTTCCAAGTGCAATCTCATCTTCTCTTGACATTGTCCATGATTCCGAGCCGCACGTTAGGACTCGTATGATGAAAGACTCATATATCGTGATCTTTGTCTGTCGAGAGAAGACTTTACTTCCCAATTGTCTACTTACTCCGAAGTAACACTTGTTGGCAACAGTGATTCTCCTTTGGATTTCGACTATCGAGGAGATAAACAAGGAAAATTTAGTGTGAGACCCAAAAAATAATAAAAAATAGAATAAAAAAATATTTTTAATTTAAAATGTTTTTAAAATGAACTAAAAACTGGAAAATAATTTCCCCTCTGCCTACATAGATTCTTCACCACGTAAAGCATATCTGGAACATTTGTGAGTGTGAATTCTTATAGGTATTAAATAGTACTTGGAGTTTGAAAGGTATAAAAACATTGGCGCACGCTAAAGATGGTTCGCATTAATTTCTAACAATCTTATTACCGATATGAGCTTTTCTAAAAAAAAAACATCTTTTCACAATATAGCAAGCTCTTTTTAGCTATTCTTCTATTTTTGTCTAGTGTGCATTGACTGCTTTGAAAAACTGCATGTCGAACAGCGTAATCGAATTGGGTAATTTCTTCGTGGAACTTTACCGAATCTGTGTAAACTTCGTTCCATAAAAATTTTGACAGTTCATTTACGCCTTCGGCAATTTTCTACGTTTACCCGCATAACGCGGTGTGCCTATGGTTACATGAATAAAATTATTCTTTTTTAAGCATTATAAAGCACATTATCTTTCCTTTGTGCAACAGTGGCTGCGCCTAAATGTATGCAGATGAAATATTCGAAATTTCGATGCTGTTTATGGCGCTGAAAACACATTATAGCTTGCGCATTATAGCATATGTACGAAATATTCAGATAGCAATAAGGAAGATAGGCCGATAAATGGGACTTTTGCAATTAAAGCAATATTTTGGATTTTTTTTTTTGTATAATGCCTGAACGATGGTGAAAATTTCAAAACCCCAGCTCAATGGGAAGTTAGTTCAAAATCCAAAGCAAAATCTCTGGAAATGAAACTTTTCAAATATCACTATCCGTGCGTGGAATTATTTTTTTCTTATACTGCGTGGGGCCAGAAAACTAAACGACGATGAAAATTTCAAGATTCTACCTCAACGGGAAGTTCGTTGAAAAACATATGCCATATCTCCGGCAAAACGCAAATTGTTTATACAACTTTTTCAATTAGGACAAGATAAGACCCCAAAGTTTTTTATGCACATGTGCAAGGAGTTGGAAACAACAAGTGGAGAATGACTTGAATTCCCTTGGTGTTTTCAGTTGTCGCTAAAAAGTAACGACTCGTGTGGTTTAATACGAAGCGGCCAAAATTGCCTAGGCTGTTAAGCGCCAATAAATAATGATGCAATCTGGTTGAATATATTTGCTAGATTCTCACCATAAGGTAAGCCAAGATTAGACCTCCCCTATAGTGGGCTGCACTTGTGAAAACAGAAGCCTGCGTCTGACTCAAGACTAAAAAGTTCTCTTACACTACCACAACTTTCAGATTTGGTTAAAAAAGGTCTTACTCCTCTGGCAAAATGTGTTCTGATTCGCCGTCTGATGCTGGGCTGAAATTACATAATATTCTCTAGTTTATCCCTGCATTGGTTTTAAAATTATCTCAAATACTTTTCTTATAACAATAAGATAAATCAAGCATCTTTAAAAGTTACTTGGTTTTGTGAAATAATCACATACACTTTTTAAGGAAATTCTAATAATTCTTGATAACAAATGACTTTTAATGGGTTTTGCATTGATAGGAGATCGAAACTAAAACAGAAACTTAGAGTGACGATAAGAAATTGATTGCTAATGACTTTTTGTAAAAAAGCGTAGTATTTGTTGCAAAATTTTCAGTTACTAGAAAAAGAACAGGAGTTACTTGGTTTTGTTGTGAACTAATTTCTTGATCCAGTGCATTTTAAGTTACTTGGTTTTATAACTTTTCTAGTTTAAGGTACTTAGAAACAAGATAGGAAGAAACGGATCGATGTCCCTGATAGATTTTTTTAACAGGATTCCAAAAATTCGTAGAAAGACGAAACCAAGAAACTGACACTTACTTGGTTTTGTGATATCACGGGAGATATGTGCATACATAGAGATCATAGAGGTCGTAGAAGAAGTTTTTGGAGAATCATTAGATTACTTTTGTTCAATTGTTTAATGCGAAATGTCAAATCATTATTGCGTTTCACACGATGTTTTGTGCTGTAACCGAAATAACCCTGCAAAAATAAAAATAATAGAAATTGTGCTCCAATTAACATTGTGATGTCTTAGAACTGGACCACTCCAACCTTCGCTTTGTTTCTGCTACTCCATGGAGTACCTACCGTCAGAGTACGTTGCAATGTACTCAAATGTTGTTACTTCTTGGAGTATTAACTGCCAGAGCAATCTCGGTAATATACAGGACGCCAAATCGAAATGTCACGCAGAACAAAAATTGGAAATCGAGTAATGTTTTTACGCATGAGACATTTTTGAGAGAAATTACTGGCGTATGTGAATATCAAGTTACGCTGTGTATCATCAGAAAAATATATTTTGCATTTATCGCAGAAAATAAAGTTACTGCACCGACCTCAGAAGTGGGTGTCTTTCATGGGGGTGTTTTGCGCCTTGCACACATCGGCGCCACCCCAAACCGTCGTGCACCCTCCTCCTCAAAGCGGGGGAGGCGCCTCCTCGTGGTGACACCCGGAAACACTTTTAAACCCTGGTTTTCCTTCGCTACTCCATCCATCACAGCCCCCACCCTCTGCTTTTACCCCGTCTTTTCTCGTAAGGGCTGGATCAAGGTGTCATACGACCCGTGCCGAGGATCAACCTGGCTGGGGGCCCTTATATAGCCCAGTCGCGAACGGAGTGCTTCAGATACCAGGCGACCTCCGATTCTATTTAGCCTTACCCGGGTAACGCGGATCTATGCCCGGGTGGACCTTCCCCTTCTCCGCTACTCGTGGGTTCGAATTATCGACAACTTTAAAAACAACAAAACCCAAAACAAAAAGAAGGAGTCTGACTGTCCGAATAAAAAGCCAACGGGAGCAGCAGCAGCTAAACAAAGAAGGGCCGAGTGCAAAACCGGTCCGAGTAGTCCGATGACCGGTGCCTTTTCCAGGGGTGCCGATCGGGAGGTCATCAACGCGGTTACCACCAATCCTGTTGCCTCCACCAGTGGTCTTGCCATTCAACCCATAGCGTCTGGTGAGCCCATGACCGGGGGCTCCAGAGGTGATGGCGGTGCCGGCGATAGGGCCAAGGGCTGTGCGCCTAGGCAAGCCATGAAAGCAAGCCACCAAGATAAGCGGTCTTTAGCCCGAATTCTATACAGGAACGCGACCTCACCGACAAGGGAAGAAGATGTTTCGACGGAGGTTTGGGCGAAGGTCCAGCGAGACCTTGTGTGGGCTCGGCAGATAGTTCCGGACTTCAAACTAGAGAGCGTGAACAAAAGGGAAACCTCCAAGCGCAACCGCTCTGTGGAGGAGACTACCCCAACGGCACCGAGAAGGACCAAAACACATGGAGGCCAATTGAGGTCTTTCGCAGATGTAGCCAAGGATCGGAAGATCACAGGCGTTATTGATGAGGGCAACGTGGACGGCAGGATCCCGAAGCAGCAGTGGAAGTGGCTCGAGGCCGCGCTTGCTAAGGTTGCCGTCCAGGTGAAAAGGGAGAAGCCTGGGCCACCACCAACCTACACTGATACCGAATGGTATCAGGGAAATGTCAGGCTCATCGCCTGTGAGGATGCGAGGTCCGTTGACCTATATAAGATCGGCGTGCAGCGAATAGGGGAGGTGTACCCCGGTGCGTGCTTTACAGGAAAAATTTTAATGTTCGAAATAAGAAACCAGAAAATGAGAACAATATTTTTTTTGATAGATTGTTTTTATTTTATTAAGCCAGGTAGCAACATCAAAGCCGTGGAATTTCGCCAGCATAATGCAATTGGCCTGTCGTGAAATGTTGTTAGCAGTTTTCATTTTTTTGTTGCCTTTTGCAGTACGTTTTTAAATCTTTACAAATTCTAAGAAGTAGCAAACAATTTCTTTATAAATTACAACTCTAAGGGCCGCTTGCATAAAAGCTGATAACGACTAACCGGAGTTTAATTGACGTATTTTGTATGGTTAGCTGTCAAGTTAATCACCGATTAGGCTTAATCGGCTTTTATGCAAGTGGCCCTAAGTGCTGGTTTTCATTAGGTCAAAAGGTATCAAATTTCATCGACTTTATCAAGATTCGGTTGCTTATTTGGTAACTGTCTACTTTAGCTGTCAACTGCTAATAAATTAGCTAAAATTATGGGATAGGGTTCAAAATACGGAGTTTGACCTCAGGATCACGAATCCGGAAGCGCTTTTTTAATATTTTGCTTCTCTGAGGAGATATTTGCAATCCAAGTTTCAAGTTTTCATGTGGTTGTTGTATTTACATTAGACTGCGCCTAAAAGGTCCAAAAAAGTGCGTACCGTGGCACGGTTCAGGCAACACCCCGGACTTGGGATGGCGTAGCCTAGGTTATTTTTTTATAAGCGCCTCCGAAGGCCGCCAGCTCATTATGTTATGCACATAAATACCATGGATTCCGCTCCAAATTTTCAATTTTTATACCATAACTTTTTACTGAAACCAAAAATTAAAAAATCGCTACCTGATTCGTGATCCTGAGGCCGTCTTTCGAGCCCCTTTAATTTAGCTAATTTATTAGCAGTTGACAGCTAAAGTAGACAATTACCGCTTATTTCGATAAAGTCGATAGAAATTATCAAAATTTTACCTAAAGAAAACCAGACTTAAGAAGTTTTATATATATTTTTAACATTCGCTGACCAAACAAGCGACACCCCCACGCGATGTGGTTTCGCCCCTTGCCCAGCGACGACTAAATCATTTGGTAAACAAAGAGCGCAACGTGTCTGTGTGATGAATCCAGGATACATATGTTTGATATTAACCTTTATTTTGATACAATCCAGTCGATTTCAAATCATATGAAAGAAAATAAACCCTTTAGCCATACCCCATGCAATGCCGAGTTCCAGTATTGGTGTTTTGTTTTAGTATACATATCTTCTTAGGCCGCCGCCGTGGTTTAGCGGTTAAGTTTTCGGCCTTCTACACCAAGTCGTGGCGGTTCGATGCCCGGCAAAAGTAACATCAAAAATTATTTAGAAAAAGAATTTTTCTAAAACGGGGTCGCCCCTCGGCAGTAGTTTGGCAAACTCTCCGG
The DNA here is from genome assembly GCA_964058755.1 of Campiglossa producta. Lineage (NCBI taxonomy): Eukaryota > Metazoa > Arthropoda > Insecta > Diptera > Tephritidae > Campiglossa > Campiglossa producta. Next base: position 93,952,274 of record CAXKVI010000003.1, on the reverse strand, counting down.
GTGTATTTCTGCCATGAGAAGCTTCTCAGCAAAAAATTAATTTGCTTTGCAAATGCCGTTCGGAGTCGGCAAAAAACTGTAGGTCCCGCCAACTTGTAGGTAGGAAAACTCAAAAAGCAACACACCACAAGTTGGAGAGAGAAGCTCGGCTAAAAATCTCGTCAGAGGTTATGATAACCTGTTGGTATATCGCCGCCATTAGTTTTTTTTTTATACATATCTTCGGATCAATTTTCGAACATTTTTAGAGATTTTCAACATACGAAGCTTAGTTTATACCTTTCATTTGATACCCATATTGGCATATCTATCTCTATATGTAAAAAAAAGGGATAGGTGGCAACCCTGTAAACCGCCATAAGTGGCAACACCCATGAATTCTGCTCGGCCCAACTATTATGCCTGTAATACATGTGTAGTGATTGGGCTTGCAGCGCGGCTAGTTTTACTGCTGCTTGAACGATTTGTAAACACACGTGCAGCAAAACTTCGTGATGAAAATCGCTTACGCCTAAAAGTCTGCAACATACGTCTGAAAGTCGGCTACTATTTCTATTTCCGTTGCATAATTTCCGTTGCATCATCAGCCAATTTTTCAAATTTTACTCTCAATCAAAACTTTATATCGCCACCTAAGAAATTAACTTAAAAAAAAACAAACTCCACATTAATGTCATAATTTTAGAACATGGCATCCCTTCTCCCTCTGCCCTGTGCATAGCCCTATAGCAGGACTGTACCAAAGAGAATATATCAACAAGAGCCACCACTCGTTATGAAAGCAACGAAAAAGATGGATGCCGTTTTCTCTCAGGGTTTCGGTAATTTCGATATAAGTATGTTATTGTCTAATCAAAACAAAATGTGTAAAAGGAAATAGACGAGAACTGAAATAACACAAGAGTCGAAACAAAAATTTACCAGCTGTCGAATTCACAAAACTGAGGAAAACAAAATTACTGAAACCCTGAAAGAAAACGGCATCCATCTTTTTCCTTGCCTTTATAACGAGTGACGGCTCTTGTTGATATATTCTCTTTGACTGTACTGCATATATTTATATGCACATGTAATGACCGTAGTGTTATATTCAAATTATAGCAATCGACTATAAAAAAGGCGACAACTCTAACAATGACAACAAATGAAGGCAATATTCTCGATGTTGCATGTGTCACTTTAATTACCGAGAGCAAATGCAATACTAAATTAAACAAAATCTATTGTTATTGCTATGAAAAGGGGTCTCAAAATCAGCCTCATCATAATTTATTGGTTAACGAAAACAACTAAGACAACAATAGCAAAAACAACACTAATTTTGCTCATGCTTGTATACTCAGGAGACGGTGAGGCACGAGTATCGACGACCAGACGTATTGGTATACCTACAACGACATCCGTGAACCGTGGCGGGCAAGCGACCACAACCATACCCCGCAACTAAAAACGGAAGCTGTCATTTCCATTAACGAACACACCTTCCTGTCGAACAACGAACAACGAGAGTGAGAGTGATGAGCATTGACATTGGTAGCCATTATCGACATGCTCCGAATGGTAAAACCTCCTGCTGGCTTGGCTGACAATGTCAAGGACCAAGCCGGAGTGTCAAAGCAAAGTAACGAAGACAAAAAGGCAAACGAAATTGCATACCAACAAACATACACACATACGTACATAAAAAGGTCAAGCGAACAAAAAAGTTTGAGTTCAGTAGTAGGAGACGTGGGGAAGCTCGAACGTACAATGCACTGGGATGTGGGATAGTTAAGCTAATCAGCCGGGTTTTCTGCTGCATTTCGCTTAAAGTGCTTCGATGCTCAATCAACCACACACTCACCTAAACCTCGAGCTGAGCAAATCTTTGTTTGTTTGTGGGAGGTGTTTCGATTGCCCCGAAGCATTGTTAGACTATCACCAACACAGCAATGACTTTGTGATGTTATTGTAATTTACTGGTAGCCGGTCAAGGGTCGTTATTTATTGTAAAAGCATGGTCATTGCTAAAGTTGTTGATTTTGAATAATTACAAATACATATGTATGCACAAACAAACACTGACTTGAAAACTACCTGCAAGAAAAACAATTGCGACTTAATCTCAAATGATTAGTCCTGATAACTTTCATTGGTAACTTTTATAACACGGAGGGTAGATACCAAGGTTCCGAAAAAATCCACATCATTCGCGATTAAGAACGCATAAGAAAATCCACATCATTCGAACTCGCGAATGCATTCGTGAGTCATTCTCGAATTCATTCGCTATAAAATGTAGAAACGTTCTTCTTGGGTTTTCTCCAAAACATGTATTTACCAAGAGATGAAACCGATTAAAATAACGTTGCGGTTTCGGTTTTGTAACACGATTCGGTTTCGGTTCCTGTTTCGTTCTTCAAAATTTATTTCGGTTTCCAAATAAAAACACGAACGCCAAAAAATTTTACAAAACTTAAGTATGTAGCTGCAAAAAGGTCTGAATTTTTATAACTAATGGCGGCGATATACCAACAGGTTATCATAACCTCTAACGAGATTTTTAGCCGAGCTTCTCTTTCCAACTTGTGATGTGTTGCTTTTAAGTTTTTCCTACAAGTTGGCGGGACCTACAGTTTTTTGCCAACTCCGAACGGCACTTGCAAAGCAAATGAATTTTTTGCTGAGAAGCTTTTCATGGCAGAAATACACCCGAAGAGTTTGCCAAACTACTGCCGAGGGGCGACCCCGTTTAGAAAAATCGTTTTTCTAAATAATTTTTTATGTTACTTTTGCCGGGCATCGAACCGCTACGACTTGGTGTAGAAGGCCGAACACTTAAGCGCTACACCACGGCGGCCGCCGTACGACAAAATCCACTTTTTTCTCGATATTGGATTAAATCAAATTTTTTAAGAGATTAAGAGATAAGTATTTTTTCTTAATAGCGTTCCCTGAATTTCGAAGTTAGCTTCGAAAAATTAGTTATGGGCTTTCGAAGTTCGAAGTTGGACCCTTCCAAGATTTGGTTTTCTAATTGTTTTGTGCAAAAAATTGAAAAAGGTTACATGTGGGGATGGCCTTCTTGCTCCTCTTACTTGATTGGGCACTAAAAAAACTAAATGAAATAAATCGCTATATGTAGCTAAATTTCCTCTTTAGGAATTTGATACTGAGGTCAAAACGTGTCTTTTGTAACATTGCTCGACAATCTTCCATGAAAGCTTTGCAGAGTACCCTTTGGTAAAAGAAAATATGTTCCCATAAAAAGAAAAAAGGCATAAAAAAACTTCAAAACCGTCTGGAACCGGTTCCGGCTTTTGAAACGGTTTCGCTTTCGTTCTTTTTCAGAAAAAAATAGCGGTTGCGGTTTTGAAAAATGAAGCGGTTTTAATCGGTTACGGCTATGGTTTCGGTTTCAGTCCTTGGAAAAAACTTTCTTCAAAATTAGTTAAAAAAATTAACTCTACTTTTTCTATTAGAAAAATGTTAAAATGGAACGTTAATATGAGTGATGCTTTCTGAGACGACCGCTAAACATTTTTTTTTCGGATGTCATACCTACTTTTTTTTTGATGGCTTCCTTCGCTTATAGTTCAATTATTTCGGAATTTTGATATTGAGGCCAAAAAGTGTCTTGCTTAACCATCTTCCATGAAAATTATTCAACGTAGCCTCTTTTAAAATAAAATATGTGTCCACAAACAAATTCAAAACCGTTTGGAACCGGTTCCGGCTTTTGAAACGGTTTCGGTTTCGTTCTTTTTCAGAAAAAAATAACGGTTACGGTTTCGGTTTCGAATTTGAAAAATGAATCGGTTTTAATCGGTTACGGAGTTCCCTTCCTGGTCAGCCTACGCCAGGTCACGGAGCTGGACATAAAGGACCTGATGGCCTTCATCAAGTCATCTAAATGGTTCGAGGAGGAGTAACGGTGTCGGTATAGGAAGGTCAGTCCCGGGATTCTACTATGTGGAGAATTCCGTTAATACCGGGATTTTCTATATGGCAGGGTCCCGGAACTGACTTTCCTAGTGTTGGTGGTATCACAACGGGCCTTTTAATACTGGCCTAGGTGTGCCTCTGCGGCAGCCACTTGAATCTAACCTAATCGGTTACGGTTACGGTTTCGGTTTCAGTCCTTGGTATTTACCTTTTTGGGAACCATTTCAGGAATATTTCGAGATCATTTTAAACTTTTACTGTACTTTTTTGGGATTGTTTCCGGGTTGTCTGATAATTTCCGCATTGTTTTCGGATCATTCCCAGATTATTTTCTGGACCATTTCGAGACTTTTTGTGAAATCAGTTCTGGACTTTTTCGGGATTGTTTACGGGTCATTTCGGCACTTTTTCGGGATAATTTCGGGTTTTATTGTCGACCATTTTGGGATCATTAGTGATTTGCAAAACTAAACGACAAACGAAATGGCCCAGCAATTATCCAGCCGTGTTAAACAGGGCTCACAGAACCTGTCGGACTAGTTTTACGTTGTTTCGAAAGACTCACTAATTTAATTTATGAGCGGAAAAGGTTTGGAAATGCAGAAAAGCCTGAATTAGAATGCACTAGTGCTATTTGATACTCCATCCAGAGATGTTCGAAGTACAATGGACAGTTTCCACCGTAAAAGCAGGTTGTACTAGTCGTTCATTACTTTATGACCAATTTTGAATTCATCCTAGCCTACTCTGCACACAAATGCATCTCTCTTTGTATGGAATGATGAGTCTGCTGCCACTTTTGATATCGCTGGTGGCAATGTTGCAAATGTCTTTTCTGCATTCACCATTTATTTGCACTGATTTGTGGAGCTAGCCAACATCCAGTCAATTGCCTTCGCTGGACGAAGGTGTCGATTCAATAATTTCATATCCTCTGGCAAACAAATCAACACGTGTGTCCCACCCCCCATATTTATTGACGATGATATTGCAATTATAGTATCCTTTTTGACATTTGCAATACGCAAAAGTGCTCCATGTAGTCAACGTCATGACACGACAGAGATAGTTCCTGAGGCATTTCGAAAGCATTATCCGAATGAAATAAAAAATTACCATTTTTTTCACTGCGACTGATTTCAAAAACCCTTTTTTTGGAGCATTAATTTAAAGAACGAGCTAAAGTAACCGAGTGGGTGTCTACATATGTAGGTGGTTCGATAGTACTTTTCCTCACATAAGTGTGTGTGTGTTAGTTGTAGTGCTTTCTGAACATTTATTTATACAAAACTGTGAAACTTCTTTGACCGGCAAAAGGCACTTACACGCATTCTACGCGCTGCGGTTGCTCTTTGTTGGCTTGTTCGGTCCTTTCATTGGTATATAGACTCCCGAAGAGTATGTAGGAGACACCTATTGTCATATGGAATAAAGTTCGCAATAGTACAAAGTTACAACAATAACACTACCACAGTTTTGGGTACTTTGAAAATTGGCATTTTCGGGCGCCTCTGTGTGATGCCAAAAATAGTTTAGCTGCTTGTTTTTGTAATGCATTGAATGAGTCGATATTGCGTAAACGGGGCATGTTAAGTGCACGTTGCTCTCCGATCATTAATCACTGGCAATAATGAACTTCCACCGTTTGCAGTTTAAATACACTGCGCGCCATCAACTCTCACATTCTCACCCCGTGCATAGACGGCATCCCTTTGATTGTACTGATTCATAGAAGCCCAAACAGTTGTTGGCAGCAATGTGGAGCTGTTAAAATTTTTATGGTTGTTGTTGCTGCCACTTGTGTAGTTGTTGTGATTGTGAGTTTGATTCCAGAAGTAATGAGTGTAGTGTTGTCTGTAATGAGTGTAGTGTTAGTAGTTAACTAGAAGTTGTCATAATGATTATTGTGGTAACAGACGTAGGTAATTGTTCTTGGCAATACTGTTTTCGATGGTTGCCCAACCTTACCCTTTGACATGGTCGCTATCTATTATCCATTTATTTGCGAAATTTAATCCGAAGTTCTGGCTCAATATTTTTCGAAAGTCTTTAATTTCTCCGCATGGGCCACTTTGTTGCAGCTTATAGTCATTGGCATAACCATTGCGTAGTACTTTACGGAGTGTTAACTTTTTTGTAAAGAAATATGGATTTTAGATAACTTGAGGATGAGGACAAAATATATCGTATAAAACGTCTTCAAGGAAAGCTTGTCTCACGATTTCCATTGTCCGGTTCTTAGTACACCCATTGCGATTTTTTACGCTGGGAAGCCCGAACCACGATACTAGTATCGTTGGGAATTGGAACAAGGATACCAGCATACTAGGGAGTATACCTGATGCAAAATGCAGGTAAAACGTCAAACAGAATATATTTTCGTTTCCAAAAAATGTACACTTCAGGAGTGTAAAAAATCACACTTTTTACCCTCTGAAGTTTTGACAGGGTGCTGGTTGCACGGAAAATCGGCTGTCGAAAATTTTATTTGGCAGATAAATTTGGTGAAATAAATTGGATTTTGCAATAACGCGTTCTGGCGTGCGGCCCGCCAGGCGCCGTGCCCCCTTTCCCCTCCAGCTCTTTTTTTCCTGCCTGCGGTTATATCTTACCTTGTCTTAATCTCTACATATTATTATTATTATTATTTATTATTATTTATTTAATATACAATATATATCTGTGGTCATAAGCGAAAACAGCCGACTTAAGAAATTAGACAAGTTGAAATTTTTCCTGGCGAATTTTTGTAACAAAACTGTTTTATAACTAAGGCAAACGTATTGGATTTAATTGTTTGTAAAGAAAGTAAAAAAAGACCAATACAAGTCTTGAAAACTGTCTCGATGTTGCTATTCAAAATCACCAGCAAAAATTTCAAGTGGTCTAATTTCTTAAGTCGACTTAGGCTGGTATTGCTTATGACCACAGATATGTGTGTATGTTTGTCGACGTATCACTCGAAACCCACTGATTGGAATTCAATGTAGCTTTAAATTTAAATTTAAGATATCGATTATTCCGATAACTCAACCGATTTCAAAGTAATCGATCGATATCTAAGTTATCCGCCAATATTTGGACCAGTCCTTTTCTACCTTTTGGCGATCAAAATCAACTGTTTAAAACACACCAGCGGTACAATTGAAAATGTGTCATCGATCAAAATATTTTCATTTTTGTTGTCCAAAGTTATTGAAAATATGTTCTTTTTGGAACATATTGACACAATATCAGTTGCAGTTTTCGGAGATGCCGCAAAAACTTTCGATGTACATAGGTAATAAGACTGTTTGTTGTTTTGCTAAAATCTTACCTTACAACAGTTATAGAAACAGTTACAAAACGTGAAAGCTTGTTAAATTGCAATTTTAAGAGAAATGAAATAAGTCCCAATGAAAATGAAATAAATCCTAATGGTAAAAAATAATAAATTGCAGTTTTAAGAGAAATGAAATAAGTCCCAAAAAATGTGAAATAACTCCCAATGCTGGAAAATGAAATAACTCCCAACTCTATATATACGTAGTAAGGAATCCAATTTCCGGGATTTCTAGCCTCTCGGGATTTTCGGGATTTAAAAGTGAAATGGCACCCCATATTTATATAATTAAGTAGACTAAACTATAGTAATTCATTTAAGTATGTATGTATGTATTTTTTAAGGCAGTCATTTTTATAACGAACTAAAAGTAACATTAAATTTGTAACTCAAAGTTACTATTCAGGCACTTGAAACATAAGTTGTTTGTACTACTGGTAAACATAGCCAAATATACGTACATATATGATTAACAACGACTTACATATCGTCGGAAAAAGTACAAAACTGCACATGGCACTTCTGCAAAACCGCACATTCGACATTTCTGTCAAAAATGATATTTGCCTACCAGGGCTTCTGGGTACCCGGATCCATTCATTAGTAACAAAGAAGTAGGGGTTTGTGCAAAAGAATGTCAAAAAACCGACATTTGAATTTGACCCACCACATAGTGGCTCGTACAAAAGTTAATCAGTTTTCAGTGTCTCCTGTAAAATTTGTGCGGCTACGTATGTGCGGTTTTGCAGAATTGCGATGTGCGATTTTTTATTTTTTCCGACAAAATAAAAAAATTTACATTAAATTTGTAAATAAAATTTATGTATTCAGAATTTTTTGTTCCACAGGTACAAATAGCATATTTGATACATTATAAACGACTTATGTACATATATAAATAACTCAAAATTCTGATAGTGGCGAAAACTACGTACATAGGTATGTTTTTTTATACCTTTCATGAACATGAAATGGTATTATAACTTTGGTCCGATGTTTGTAAGTATGAGAAGAAGAAGAGATGGACCCATCAATAAGTATACCGAAATGATCAGGATGACAAGCTGAGTTGATTTTGCCATGTCCGTCTGTCCGTCTGTCTGTTTGAACGCAAACTAGTCCCTCAATTTTTGAGATATCTGGCTGAAATTTCGTATGTGGCCACCATTTTGTAATATAGGAATCATTTGTCGGAACTGACAAGATCGGACCAGTATAACATATAGCCCCCATACAACCGATTGTTCAGATATAAGGTTTTTTGGCCAAAACTTCTGCAATTAAAAAGGTAGGAACGTAAAATTTTGCATCTCGAGTACTTTCTATTTATGTAGTGTATATAGTGAAAATCAACAAGATCGGGAAAATGTAACATATACCTCCCATACAACCGATTGTTCAGATATAAGGTTTTTTGGCCAAAACTTCTGCAATTAAAAAGTTAGGAACGTAAAATTTTGCAACTCGAGTACCTTCTATTTACGTAGTATATATAGTGAAAATCAACAAGATCGGGCAAATGTAACATATAGCCCCCATACAACCGATTGTTCAGATATAAGGTTTTTTGACCAAAACTTCTGCAATTAAAAAGTTAGGAACGTAAAATGTTGCAACTCGAGTACATTCTATTTACGTAGTATATATAGTGAAAATCAACAAGATCGGGCAAATGTAACATATAGCCCCCATACAACCGATTGTTCAGATATAAGGTTTTTTGGCCAAAACTTCTGCGATTAAAAAGTTAGGAACGTAAAATTTTGCAACTCGAGTACTTTCTATTTATGTAGTGTATATAGTGAAAATCAACAAGATCGGGCAAATGTAACATATAGCCCCCATACAACCGATTGTTCAGATATAAGGTTTTTTGACCAAAACTTCTGCAATTAAAAAGTTAGGAACGTAAAATTTTGCAACTCGAGTACTTTCTATTTACGTAGTATATATAGTGAAAATCAACAAGATCGGGCAAATGTAACATATAGCCCCCATACAACCGATTGATCAGATATAAGGTTTTTTGGCCAAAACTTCTGCAATTAAAAAGTTAGGAACGTAAAATTTTGCAACTCGAGTACTTTCTATTTATGTAGTGTATATAGTGAAAATCAACAAGATCGGGCAAATGTAACATATAGCCCCCATACAACCGATTGTTCAGATATAAGGTTTTTTGACCAAAACTTCTGCAATTAAAAAGTTAGGAACGTAAAATTTTGCAACTCGAGTACTTTCTATTTATGTAGTGTGTATAGTGAAAATCAAAAAGATCGGGCAAATGTAACATATAGCCCCCAAACAACCGATTGTTCGGATATAAGGTTTTTGGCCAAAACTTCTGCAATTAAAAAGTTAGGAACGTAAAATTTTGCAACTCGAGTACTTTCTATTTATGTAATGTATACAGTGAAAATCAACAAGATCGGGCAAATGTAACATATAGCCCCCATACAACCGATTGTTCAGATATAAGGTTTTTTGGCCAAAACTTCTGCAATTAAAAAGTTAGGAACATAAAATTTTGCAACTTGAGTACTTTCAATTTATGTAGTGTGTAGAGGAAAATCAAGAAGATCGGGTAAATATAACATATAGCCCCATACAACCGGTTGTTCCGATATAAGGTTTTTTGGCCAAAACTTCTGCAATTAAAAAGTTAGGAACATAAAATTTTGCAACTTGAGTACTTTCAATTTATGTAGTGTGTAGACGAAAATCAAGAAGATCGGGTAAATATAACATATAGCCCCATACAACCGGTTGTTCCGATATAAGGTATTTTGGCCAATACTTCCGCATTTAAAAAGTTAGAAACGTAAAATTTTGCACCTTTAGTACTTTCTACATATGTAATGTGTATAGTGTAAGTCAGTACAATTGAACACGTATAATATATAGCCTCCATACAATCGATTGTTCCGATAACTCGGATCCTATTATTTTGTAAGTTTTTTTAAATTATAACAAAGATGTTTAATGTGTATAGTAAATATAGTTAAATTGAAACAGGCTGTACTGGGGATCGAACAGTGAAAATCGTGATGCTTATTCATGAAAGGTATATAGCCTTCGGCACAGCCGAAGACAGCTTTCCTTACTTGTTTTTAATTAAATTTTTCCATTTGGTCTCCGACAATTGCGGTATGCATAGTAATAATAAAAATTTCATTGTATATACATAAAAATAATAAAATTAAAGAAAAAAAAACTTTTTTAAAAATAAGCTTTTATTATTGATTTATAAAATTAACTAAAAAGTAAAAAATAAATTGACTGTAAAGGAATATAACACTATATAAGTTCATTGTAACCTTTAAAGATAATTTGGCTTCTTCGTCTGCCACAAAATAATTCCATATTGTACATAATTATATATTTCTAACATTAAAACTTTACACCTAAATTATTAAATCTTCCAGTATATATCACATTCCTAATTTTATTAATAATAAAAGCGTGTTAAATTTCGATAGCAAGAAAAGAAGATCCTGAATGTTCTTAATTATACCATCAAATAGAAAAGAAGGTCCTAAATGTTCTTAATTATACCATCAAAATTTAACACGCTTTTATTATTAATAAAATTAGGAATGTGATATATACTGGAAGATTTAATAATTTAGGTGTAAAGTTTTAATGTTAGAAATATATAATTATGTACAATATGGAATTATTTTGTGGCAGACGAAGAATCCAAATTATCTTTAAAGGTTACAATGAACTTATAAAGTGTTATATTCCTTTACAGTCAATTTATTTTTTTACTTTTTAGTTAATTTTATAAACCAATAATAAAAGCTTATTTTTAAAAAAGTTTTTTTTTCTTTAATTTTATTATTTTTATGTATATACAATGAAATTTTTATTATTACTATGCATACCGCAATTGTCGGAGACCAAATGGAAAAATTTAATTAAAAACAAGTAAGTTATGCAATCTTTACTTAGTTATTTTAACATTCCTCATCCGATCCATTTCTTCTTTCGGCCTCTTTGAAGTCAACTTTGAACAGTCAAGTTCTTCGATTCGAAGACCTTCTAAAGACTTAACACAAGCGGCACAATCAACTATATGAAAGCCAAGTGTAAAATGCTTCTTTTTATGCTTTTCATGCATACAAAGTTGAAAGTTGGCAGCTTTTGCATGTCAGATGTCGCTCGTGATGCGCAATGTGTCGTTCTCTACCTAAATACACACGTTCAACTCATCTGTCAATACATAATGCTGCGGCAAACATTGATTGTGACGCCGCTATAAAGCCGTGCGGCAAAGAGGCAATAATGTCGCAGCGACATCAATCGGCTGCTAGCAGCAACAGAAAACATAGAATCTTTTACAATAAAGCCGCGTGGTTAATAAAGTTACTTTTGGGATATTGGAATAAAGACTAAACTAAACGATAAATGGGATTTTTGAAATTAAGCTAATTTTTTTATTTACTGTTAGCGAAGCCTGAACGCTGATGAAAATTTGCAAAATCCCATCTTAACTGCAAGTTAGTACAATATCAAAAGCAAAATTTCCTGGAATGAAAACTTTCGAATATCTCTACTCGTGCGCCACCTATCGGAATTATTTTTTTGTTATTTTGCGTGGAGGCAGAAAACTAAACGATGATGAAAATTTCAAGATCCTACCTCAACGGGAAGTTCGTTGAAAAATGAATTAATCGACACTGAAAACAGACCTTCGTAATTCTCAAATAAAGCGACTCACGCGCCACCTAGCGGGTCCAATTTTTTTTAACATTTAGAAATTAATTAAGTAACACACACGTAAAATATCAGCCAAACCGGTCCATAATTACGATTTTGAGTTTTTATTACCGCTATCTCAGCCCCACCTAGCGGAATTTTTTTTTACAAAAATATTTCTTTTCATGGTAGTAATACATGTTACGAATTTCAGCTAAATCGGACCATAAATGCGAATTTTGAAAATATAGCGAGCCACGCGCCTTGTCATCGGGGTTATACATGGGTGCAGAATTTCAGATCAATCGGACACCGGGAAGTGTATCAAATTTAACTTGCAAGATTTGATTACAGACAGCCGTCAGGTGAAACTAAATAAAAGCTTATAATATAATAAAAAGGAATGCCATTGGACTTAGAGAAAAATTACTTTTTCTGAAGTTTGAAGTGTGATCTTAAAGAAATTATTGCATTAATAGTGTCATCTCTTAACCTGGACCTGAATTTGTTGCATATATAAATACAAGATAACTTAAATGTATTTAAAAAATTATTTTCGGTGAACCCGGGATTTAGGTCTAGTAATCCCGGGATTTTCGGGACTTAAAAAACAACGGGATACCGGGATTGGAATCGCTAATACGTAGTACCGTTAAAAATTGGGATTTAAAGTATAAACCATCGATTAGCACCCTTTAAATCTAAACCGAAAGTTTTGTGAATATACAAATTTTTCTTCATATGCACTGATAAAAATGATTTCCTAAAAGTTAGGAAACCTCCATACAAATTAAATGAAGGGAACAATGTTGCACCAAGGCCGCACTGCCTTAAAAGAAAGAAGTTGTTATACTTAAATTTACTTTTAAGTAGGACTTGTACTTAAATGGTAGTTAAGTAAAAATGGTAGTCAAAAAAAATTATTTTACACAGTTCTAATATTGCCTTCAACGAGAATCGAACTCACAACTTTTCGAATGGTAAACTCAGATGTCTGCCATGAAGCTATTTAATACTTACGCGGACAGCGTTTAATTACAATTTTGTTCTGTTTATGCAATTACACCACTCTTACTCACGTTGCCTCCCCACATAAGGAAATATTGACTTATTTTGAATTGTTAGTATAGTTTATATGTAATAAAATTCCTTGAAAATTACGCGGGCAGGATGTTTTTGGCGGCGACAGCGAAAATAAGTAAATATGGTTTTAAATTAAGTTAAACACTGCCTTGATATCACTGGAAAAAATGTATTCAGCATAAGGAAATATTTAGGTACTTATTTTGAACTTAAGGACAGTTTCATACTTAATAAACTAGTAAATTGATTGAAACTAGTAAAAATGTCTTTAATACTGAAATGAGTACATTGATTAACTTATGGCAAGTAGAAATGTTCTTTTAAGATAAGGTGATTTGTCGTTTGAGCGGTTTTTCCTTAAAAATAGGAAAATTTTTTTTTTTAAGCCAAGTAGTACGTTTCCTCAAATTTAGGACAATTATTTTTATCAGTGTGTATAAACTTTGACTACCCTAATGTAAATATGTTATATCGCCCCACCCTAGACCCTAATTTCTCTGTGATATTTTTTATAGTACCTATACCTGCAGACCTGGTTTTTGAGTTACTTCTGTTTTGGTTGATATCTCTGAAACAGCTTTGTATATCGAAATAAAAACAATTCTAATCCTGCAGGGCCCTCTACAAATTTTGGTTTTTATTACTTTATAGATTAATACCCACCGAAATTTTCTTGACATCTTTGAACTTTGAAAGGAGATTCTAATTAATTATTATTAAAATTACGGTGAATGCGTTTAAACAAAACTACTTTGATTTTTTACGACGACACTTCTGTACCGAAAGTTTCAAGTTTTACTTGATATGTATACTATTTCATCGCTTGTTACATACGTATCTAAGCATGTTATTTATAGTGCTGTACCTAATTAGATGGTATTATGATTTACCGACATAATTTGATGGCTTTTAAAATGTCATATGACATTTAGAGTTTTTGCACTGATTGCTGTCATCTGCCAATTTTATGATTGACAACACAGACAATGACTATTATTTATTTGAACGTTTGACCTATGTGCGGGCCATTCAAGCTGAAGTGTGAAAGTACTTGCATATTGTGAAATTTGATAAATGTTAAGCTGAAGTTCAGATATTTATTTTATTGCTGTACCTAATATCAATAAACATTTTCCATAGTTAAGTTTAAACCATGGTATAAGTACTATAGGTAAAACCGTTCTCTCTTTTGATTTTGTTTTGACGTTTTTAAGCAATATAAAATGTGTCAGTATGTAAGTCAAATAGAAAAAAAAATATTCAAAACATTTAAAATAAGAAAAATTTGAAAAAAATCAAAAAATATTTTCCAATTTACACTGCACGTTTAGGTGGACGCTTGGACACTATAAAATGGCAGGAAATGAGATGGTAGATTATCCTGCTAGAGGGACACATGTGGACCGCTTTTACAGTCCTTATTTTTAACAATTCTAGCAATAGTTCTAATCGCAAATAGAAGAAAAATTAAAAGAAATTATTTTGATTTGTAATTTATTTGATTGAAAAAAACCAAACAGACACGTCGTGGCAAAAAATAAATGAGTATGATAATTGCTTTAAAATGTCATTAGTGTCATTAACGGTTTTACCTGTAGTATTTATACCATGGTTTAAACTCGCTATACATATTGACATACCTATATATGTAAATAAGTATGTATGTGCACGTTTTGACATAATGATCGATAGACTGGTTGACTGATAACCAAACATGAACTTCATTAAATTTATATTCCAGTCAAAATTAATTTCTCACTGACAACCACAAACTTTTGTACTTGCGGCTACCACCAACCAAACGCAATTTAGTTAAGGGCAAAAAGTTGTGTTAATACAAACCGTCATTTGTACACATGTGCATATGTAGGCATGTAGTCAGTGCGTTACATTACTTGTTATGGAATGCTACACGCTTCTTCTCACATACCGTTAGATGCTCCTATCCTATCATCACAAAGTCCCACTCTGGCATTAGTTGGCTTAGCCTAGAGCAGCACCCAACAAACACTTGTGAACGGCAAAAGTTTTGACGTGACAAAATGTCAACATGCATTCAGTAAATAGGAGAACTTTCGAACCTGTCTCGTGTTCTGCTAGATACTCGTGTTCTAGGCATACATACATATCGCTTCCCTGGTTCAATAATGACGCAATTGTAAAATATTAAGTTTTGGTGAAGCAAGTTTCTATATTTGTATGCGCATATGTTATGGACAATTGAAACAACTTCGCAAGCGTCTAGCGCGGAAACTATTTATAATACAATTATAAAATTTATACACAGCAAAGATTATTACGTCATTATAGAACCAGGGAAGCGATATGTACATATGTAAGTGCTGACGTTTATGAGAATCCATTTACAGCTTTAGAAGGACTCATTGATATAAAGTGGGTTTCATAACTATAGTACTCTCGTAAACATTGCCGATTTGAGCTGGACTGGAACTTTTACAGAGCCAGTTTAATAAAAAATATAAAAGTAGCATCAGGACGGCTAAGATGAAGTCATAGAGTCATTACTACAACAATTGTCACGCCAAGGCTTTGCAAAGTATTACCTGCATCTTATCAAGCCGTCTCCGAAAGGCAAATGAGTTTTTGCTGAGGAAAGGGCGATCCTGTTTAGAAAAACTTTTTCTAGAGAATTTTGGATGTTGCTTTTACCGGGATGAGAGAAAAGAATATTGGTGTAAGGGCCCAGCATTTTTCATGCATGTACCGTTAGAACGTGTAAATTTGTTATCAGCTGTTCGATAGGTGGCCGATTTTCGATAAAATATCGTTATTTGGGAAAGTTTCCAAACGGGAACATTGGCTCTTAATAGGTTAAAGAGTTTCAATTTTTTTAATGTGCAGAATGTTTAGAATGGAGATTAACTTATACACATACGACTCCTATATTAGAATTCTATAATAATTATATTGAAATTCAAATGATAGACTGTAAATGATTGAAATATGTAAGTTAATTTCTAATGTGCTATAGTTATGAAACGACCTTTGTATAATAAAAAAATGCGCCATTCCACCTCAAATCAAGCGCCATTTGACTTCTATAATTTTTTCTAAGGAAGGAAACGATATCAAATATTTTTCAGTTTGGGTCTCGATTTTAACTGAGTAAAATTTTGTTTTTGGGATTTTCTTTTCTTACGGGGACAAGTACATATATCGGCAGATGCCTCTACATTAGGGTGGGCCTTATAATCAAATGTACAGTTTTTTCCAATGTCAGATAGGTGCTCCACGGTCAACTAAACATATTGACATCATTTTTTTATTGAAGATGGTTTAGGCGTGTCGCGTGTCGGGGGGTAAATAATTGTAATAAATCTGCTTGCGTAATACTTGAACGGCCCCTTATGGTCGGAGACACCACATACAAAATTTGGTTCCGATTGGAAACACCTAAAGGGTGTCGCAGTGGATAGTCTAAACTTTAAAGCAGAATTAATCTTCGTTATTGCTAACGCCATACCCATGACGCTAATCAGCTGTTCCAACTACACTTATGGAAATAAATGTAATCGATTATACTTGCCATAACATAACGCTAACGCGTTTACATCAAAGATGACTTGATGTGAAACTCTCTCGCGCGCCACCTATCGGGGGTACTGATTATGTGTTGCGACTTGGCAGCACTGCATAAACGAGGAACATCTGCCAGCAGAAGCAGCGAAAAATCTGGTTACCAGATGTAATATATTGACAGAAAACAGTCGGTTTTTTATTTCTGATTTGGGATTTTAGTTAAAAAGGCGGTAAGAACGTAATAAATAAGAATATAAAATGCTTATCACAAGGAAATGTGTCGTAGGATTTGCTGGTGGCCAAAGTTTACTTTAATTTCTCTAATAGCGCGAATAATATCGTTTTGAAATTGAGCAGGTATTTCGATGGTAAATTGGTTATTTGCTTAAAATATCAACATTTATTAAGAAAAAAAAGCTGTGAAATAGTACGTTGTAAGAAAAACCATTCATAAAGTAAACCTTTTCTTGGAACATTTACATGACTTGTTCAAAATGCCCAAATATTATCTTCGCAATACTGGCACCACTGGACACTGTTATAAAAAATGACACATTTAGAGCGCTCTCAGAGAGCGATAAGTTTCGGATCAAGTCATCTTTGGTTTACATTGATTTCCAGAGGGTGGTTGGATTAGATTAATTATGTCTTTAACCCCCCATCTCCGACCATAGTGCTATCGATTTTGAGTATTAGATAAAAAGAAAAATAGGGCAATCTGAACTTTAACCCCCGTGCGACACACCTCAATCCTTTCCAATCGTGACCAAAATTTGTATGTGATATCTTCGGCTATATATCTAACTATCGATTTTGGGGTTGAGTATTTGAAAATCTGATAATAAAATTGTTTCCCTACAAATAAAGACCACCCTGATCTACATAGACCTATAGGGTAGACTATCCTTAAGTAAAAATATACGCTCTCTTGAATGGCCTTTTATCGTATTTTCTTGAGCAGTACGAAAAGGGGTTCGTGTCCAAGCCTCCCACGCATTCATCTTTCCGAATTTTGAGTGTTAGTGGATCTAAATACTTTATTTTTCATAATACTTATACACGATAAAATACTAGCTTGTCAAATCTGCTGAAAAGCTACATCGATATCTTAAAAAGGCGAAATAAAAATAGGATACAAATATTTTCCCTTCAAATTCTCCTTGTACGAGATCGTTTATATCACTGAATTCCAGGTAATTTGCTAAATATTTCATAATGAAATAACTCCCAACTGGATTTCGTTGGGAGTTATTTAATTTTCCAGCATTGGGAGTTATTTCATATTTGTTGGGACTTATTTCATTTCTCTTAAAACTACAATTTATTATTTTTTACCATTGGGATTTATTTCATTTTCATTGGGACTTATTTCATTTTTCCTAAAATTGCAATTTAACAAGCTTTCACGTTTTTGTTACTGTTTCTATAACTGTTGTAAGGTAAGATTTTAGCAAAACAACCAACAGTCTTATTACATCGAAAGGTTTTGCGGCATAACTTTGGACAACAACAATAAAAAGATTTTGATCGATGACACATTTTCAATTGTACCGCTGGGGTGTTTTAAACAATTGATTTTGATCGCCAAAAGGTAGAAAAGGACTGGTCCAAATATTGGCCGAAAACTTAGATACATACAGACAGACAGAAATTTACAATTTTATTATATGTAGAGATTATGAAAAGATAAGACATAACCGGCAGGCAGGAATAAAAGTTGGAGGGGGGAAGGAGGCGCGGCGCGGCCCCTACCGACCCCCTTCTGCCAAACTCTTTCTTCCCTGTTTATGTATGTATATGTACATACCAACATACATACATACATATATGTGCAATGACGAGGTTTTGAATTAATTTCATGTTTTTTTACTTTTTCTTGCACATATTCAGGTGTATAATTAATGACGTATTGCTTATGTATAATCATACATCTGTATATCTACTGAATAAATAAGCACTTGAATTGAGAGTTATTTCATTTTTTTGGGAACTGGGGCCTCATTATGAAATAACTACCAAATATTGGGACTTATTTCATTTCCTACTTTGGGAGTTGTTTCATTTCTAAAAGTTGGGACTTATTTAATTTTTTGGTGGGATTTATTTCATGGGACTTATTTCATTTGGGATTTATTTCGTGGTACACTCCATGCAAACATTCCAAAATCTTTTGGACTAAATGTTTTTTTCTCATTTTCAAGATCAGAGTAGGTACTACTGACCAAATCCTTTTTCATACAAGAAATTTAGTCATATTTAAATGGCGATGTCCTAGGAGAGGACAACCTACTCCATCTAAAAGTGTTCTATTTCTTTTCTTCTGCGCACTCCATAGAACACCTGCAAAGGAGTAAAAGGTATCTAAACTCTCCAAAAAATATACTCCATGAAGCACTCAGCCGAAAACTGTTCCTTTGTGAACCATAAGAATTTCTTTTTGATTAATAAACGGTTGATTAACAGCCCGGTCAGATACATTTGAAATTTTACTTGAGAAAACGGACCTCATTTTTTTTGGAGCTGTGAAGGGAAAATTTAATTTTGGTTAAAAACGAAAAGCATTCGAGGTTTGAAACAAAACGAGGCTTCAGAGAGGACGTCTCCCTTTCGTGCGATTTCTTCAACCTGATGCTGGAGAGGATAATTCGAGCAGCAGAGCTAAGCCGCAATGGTACAATATTTTAAAAGAGTGTGCAATTTCTGGCCTATGCTGATGATATCGATATCATTGGCCTTAATAACCGCGCCGTAAGCGCTGCCTTCTCTGGACTGGATAAGGAAGCGAAAAAAGTGGGTCTTGCGATTAACGAGGACAAGACGAGGCATCTGCTGTCATCAAGACGAAGTATTTGCTGTCCTATCGACATCCGAATTCGGCAGCAGAGGAAGGGGCGGCCTCGACTGAGGTGGAAACAACAAGTGGAGGATGACTTGAACTCCCTTGGGGTTTCCACTTGGCGTCAGTTATCACTAAAAAGGAATGACCGGCGTGCTTTGATACGAAACGGCCAAAATCACCTAGGCGGTTAGGTTAGGTTAGGTTCAAGTGGCTGCCGCAGAGGCACACCTAGGCCAGTATTAAAAGGCCCGTTGTGATACCACCAACACTACACACAGAAAAATTTCTTACATTTTTAGTTAACATGATTCATGTTAAATCAACATGAACACCTCTTGTACGTAAAACAAAAACAATTTCGGAAAATCAACACGAACATTTTAACATGAAGCGTATGGTTAAAATAACATGAAGTACTTCTGCATAAGAATTACATTAGTGTGTATCCCTTACACTATATTCGGTTTGTTTTAACATGAACAAGTGTTGTTTTCGACTGCCATCTGTTCCCCAACATTTTAACATGAAGCGTATGGTTAGAATAACATGAAATATTTCTGTATTAGAATTACATTAGTGTGTATCCCTTACACTATATTCGGTTTGTTTTAACATGAACAAGTGTTGTTTTCGAGCATCATCTGTTCCCCATCAAAGCTTGTGAACAGAATTGTTCTCAAAAGAACAGAATTTAAGTCAGTGTGTAGATACCGACTTGATGAAAAGTTGTAGATATTTTAAATAATTAATATATTGTGAAATTTATAGTTTCTTAACTTGCGAATAAGTTGTGAACTTTTGCAAAAAGTTTTGGGTAAGTAATTTGTGTTGTTTTTCATATTTTGTGAACGTTTCCTGGTAAAACACGTCCAAAAAAGTCGGGGTAGGTTAAAAACAATGCGCACTATACATAAATACCATGGAAACGCTTTAGGATTAGGGATACCGGGTAGAAAAGGCGTCGTTTGATACTTATCCCTACATTAATTGGACGTGTGCTACCAGTTTAACAATCGCTTGGATAATTTAAAGAGCTTTCAATGAAACAATTTTTATTTAATTTTCAGATTGGGGCTTGTTGTTGCTGTTTTCGATGCAGAAGTTGCCAATGATTGCATTAAAATAAGAATATGTATATGTATGTACATATGTGTACTTTTATTATTTAACATGCTGATCGTGTTAATTTAACATGATGATCGTGTTAATTTAACATGATGATCGTGTTAATTTAACATGATAGATCGTGTTAATTTAACATGATGATAGTGTTAATTTAACATGATGATCGTGTTAATTTAACATGATGATCGTGTTAATTTAACGTGATAGATCGTGTTGATTTAACAATAAAAACATGTTGAATTAACATGACAGATCGTGTTAATAAATTATACAAGCATTATATTCTTTCATACCTGAAAATATGTATGTTAAAGGTTTTCGATAAATGAATTAACTAAATAAAAATTATTAAAAAAATCAAAAACAAGGTGTTTTATTTTACGGGTTAATTTAACAATAAAAACGTGTTAAATTAACATGATAGATCGTGTAAATTTAACAGGACGAAAGCGTTATTTCAACATAGTATAGTGTTAATTTAACATGTCTGATCGTGTTGATTTAACAAGAAAAATAATGTTGTATCAACAGGAAATCATGTTGATTCAAACCTTTGTGATCATGTTAAATTCACACTGTTCCTTCATGTTGATTTAACATGTAGGAACAGTGAAACAATAGCTTCATGTTAGAACAACATGAGCGATAGTGTTGAAAAATAATAACCTGAAAAAGTGTTAAAAAAGTGTTGATTCAACATGAAAATTATTCTGTGTGTAGGAAAGTCAGTTCCGGGCCATCAAGACCTTTATGTCCAGCTCCGTTTCCTGACGTAGGCTAACCAGGAAGGGCACTCCAAAAAGCGCATTCTCATGCCACTTAAAGCCGGGCAGTTGCAGATGATGTGCTCCACCGTTTCCTCGTCCTCGTCATCTTTGCAACTCCTACAGTATCGTCGGTAGGGCATACCTAGTCTTTCTGCGTGCCTACCAATAAGGCAGTGCCCAGTTAATACACCCATTAATATGGTGATTTCTCTTCTTCTTAGGGCATAAATGTGTCTTGATCTTTTATGATCCCATTTCGGCCAGGTTTCTTTGGATATCCGGCATCCTGAAGATTGCAGCCATCTTCGTTGGCTTGGCGGAGTGTGTAATCCTTCAGCAAAAGCTTGCATGTGGCAAACTTTTTTTTCCTAATTTGAAATGTTAAAAAGAAATCTTCTCAATTGAGGAGCTTCAAACCAAAACGCAATAAATATATACTGAATTAGTGTACATTTATTGCGTTTTGGTTTGAAGCTCCTCAATTATATTTATGTGATTTTCCTTTGAAAACATTAACAACTATACACATATCAGTAATTAGACGCTGGAAACAAAAGTGAGCGATGGCATGATGGTTAACAGCTGGGTTTATCATTCCGAAAATTGTAAGTTCGATTCTCGGTGAAGGCAATATCATTTAATTTTCATTTGAAATATTACACATCTTCTTGAAGAACATCTTCTTGAAGAAAAACTATACAGATATCCTATCATTTTTGTTCTATTTTATTACGTACCTTTGGCTCTGTGTATTGGTGGTCGGAGAATGAATGCTCATCAAGAACACGCCATTTTCTGACCCACTCATAGTCGCCTTCGCTGCAAATAGTGAGATCTATGACCTCCCTGTTGGTTTTACTGATAAACGTAGGTTCGTTACCCACGTTGCAAACTACCAGGTTAGTTGTTAATAAATAGTCAAACAACGACTCTCCCCTAGCATTGGTATCGGAGCTTCCCCACTGGACGTGATGAGCATTAGCGTCAGTTCCGATAATAAGATGACCCATGGAAAAATTTGCCACCAGGTCTTTTACCTCCCTCCAGTACCGGATTAAACCTAAGGCAGAATAGGCAACTGCCTATAGGCCCCGCATAGACCCAGGGCCCCTTCCACCCACAAAAAAATATATATATTCTAATGAACGAAAACTTTATTTGAAAACTGTTGTGAAATTTCCCAACAAACAGTTTTAAAGCAATTCACGATTAATATCGCATGATAGTTTAAAAACATAAATTTCGACAGAGCTAAATTTTGGTAGAGAGCTCCGAAAGAAAACTTCAAAAATCCCCATCGATCCCAAGTGTGCTACAAAGTTATTCGGGGTCAAGGATTTTTCTCGAAAACGGTAAGAATTTTTCTCGAAAACGGTAAGGATTTTTCTCGAAAACGGTAAGTTTTTTTCGAAAAATTACCTTAGACCAAGTTGTAGAACTCTCTACAAATATGGTCCTGAAATTTTTCTCTAAGAGCAACCAGTTCTGGGATATCGCGATTGTAAAGTTCGCCTAGAAAAATCTTCCCTTACCGTTTATTTGTCACGAAATTTCTCACCGACAGTGAACCTAGTTATTTTTGTAAAGCCCATAGTTTTCGAGCTAGATCCACCTTTTCTCCATGAATAATATAAAAAATTTTTAGAGTTTATCTTGTATAACAAAAACTCCCACAGAGCCAATTTTTTTTCCGGAGCCTATTTTCACCCCCGGCAAGAAAACTGTATAAGTTCCCATCGATCAAATTTGGCATACAAAAGTTATTTGGGGACGAAAAACGAGAAAAGTCCAGCTAGGAGGGTTTTTCATATTTTTTCTCGACTTTTGCCCCCAAAAAACTTTTTTATTTTTATGCTCTTTGCAAAAATTTATCTCGGTGGGAATTTTTGTTATACAATATAGCTCTATTTTCCCAAACTAGTATTTTTTGATATTATGGATGGAGAAAAGGTGGCTCTAGCTCGGGAACTAGCAAAATAACTATTTTCATTGTCGATGGGAACTTCGTAATAAATAAGTCCGTACGTGGTATATACATATGCATTTTCATCTAATTTCGACCACTTCGATAAGGATGTCAGTTTACGAAAGTAAGCATGACATAAATAACCACCAATAAGTCGGCGTAGATTATGATTGACCGTCGAAAAATCTATAGGTGTATTCAACACAATAAATTCCAAAATGTTAGGTTAGGTTAGGTTCAAGTGGCTGCCGCAGAGGCACACCTAGGCCAGTATCAAAAGGCCCGTTATGATACCACCAACACTAGGAAAGTCAGTTCCGGGACCCTGCCATATGGAAAATCCCGGTATTAACGGAATTCTCCACATAGCAGAATCCCGGGACTGACGTTCCTATCCCGACACCGTTACTCCTCCTCGAATCATTTAGATGACTTGATGAAGGCCATCAGGTCCTTTATGTCCAGCTCCGTGACCTGGCATAGGCTAACCAGGAAGGGAACTCCCAAAAAGCGCCACTTAAAGCCGGGCAGTTGCAGATGAGGTGCTCCACCGTTTCCTCCTCCTCATCATCCTTACAACTCCTACAGCATCGTCGGTAGGGCACACCTAGTCTTTCTGCGTGCCTACCAATGAGGCAGTGCCCGGTTAATACGCCTATTAATATGGAGATTTCTCTTCTCCTTACGGAATAAATTTGTCTTGATCTTTTATGATCCCATTTCGGCCAGGTTTCTTTGGATGTCCGGCATCCTGGAGATTGCAGCCATCTTTCGTTGGCTTGGCGGAGTGTGTACTCCTTCAGCATAAGCTTGCATGTGGCAACGGCATACCTAAGCGCTCTTTATCCCGAAGAACCTGCTTGGTCGTGCCCTGCCTCGCAAGTTCGTCTGCCTACAATTTCCCTCAATGTCATTATGCCCCGGGACCCAAGTGAGGTTCACGCGATTCTGTTGGGCCATCTCCTGTAGAGATCGACGACAGCTGAGCGTGAGTTCAGAGTTGAACGAGTAAGAGCCAAGGGATTTGATGGCCGCCTGGCTGTCGCTGAATATAAAAATGTCCTGTCTGATAGTGTGTTGGCCTATCCAAGCCGCGGCGTCCATGATTGCTGAAACTTCAGCCTGGAAGACACTGCAGTGGTCAGGTAGTCTGAAGGAGAGCTCAAGGTTCAGATCCTTTGAATAAACCCCTCCTCCAACTCTGCCGTCTAACTTCGAGCCATCAGTATAAATGGAAGTGCCGCCATGAGTGGCGGGATTCCGCCATAATAATAAGAATTTCTACATACATCCGTCGAATATTTTAATTTGATGCTCACCACACAGGGCAGCTTCATTATGTATTCAAAAAGAGGTAGTTGTCAGCCTTTTTTTTTTAAATAGTTACAAAGTTTTAAGTATAAAGGTTCGCCTTTTGGTGAAAAAGTTAAAGTAATTGCGTTTTATTAGGTTTATCACAGAAACTGTTCTTCAATTGTATAGAAAGTTTAGATAATAATACATACGTTAATGCTAAGACTACGTAAAATTTACGTACACACTTTTTTTGTAAGAACGATAAAAGCGAACCAGGAACTGACAAATGATTAATTATTCACTTTTTAATGAAACAATAAAATGAAGAAAGCACTGCCGAGTGCTCACAGCTATACGGAACTGCGGTAAACTGTAACGGCACTTTTTATGAGACATACACGTAAAATTTACGTATATTACCATTCTAGGGTTAAGGTTGTTGCCTTGCTCAGCGCAGGCCACCATACCACAACTCCATAGAGCATGAATGGTCGAATGATTGCAGTGTAGATCCATTTTCATATTTTGGGGCTGAGCCCCCATTTCTTTCCAATGGCTCTTTTGCACGTGTAGAGTGCAATACACGTTTTCTTCTGGCGCTGAAGAACATTCTCCTTCCAGGTTAGTTTCCTATCCAGAACTGTTTCCTATCCAGAATGACGTGCACGTCATTCAGTTTTGGTAGTATTAGCGGTGGTATCTTATAGCGGTTGGTGAAAAGGACCAGTTCTACTTTTCCCCGGGTTGATGCTCAGTCCGCAGCGCGAGCACCATGAGGAAACCTCGCGCAGTGCTACTTGCATCAAGTCGCACAGGGTTTGTGGGAACTTGCCCCTATATACTATAGCTAAGTCGTCTGCATATGCCACTACCTTGTTA
The DNA here is from genome assembly GCA_964058755.1 of Campiglossa producta. Classification (NCBI taxonomy): domain Eukaryota; kingdom Metazoa; phylum Arthropoda; class Insecta; order Diptera; family Tephritidae; genus Campiglossa; species Campiglossa producta. Next base: position 93,926,832 of record CAXKVI010000003.1, on the reverse strand, counting down.
ACCCTTTCGCTACATCTTTTTACTACGCTGGCCAAAAAATCCAAATTCTTGTCCAACTATTTGTTTAAGCCCCAGTAACAATAAAAAATAAAAATTTTATAAAATTTTTTTTTATAAGTCTGTTTTTTTACATGTTGCCATATGGCAACAAATATACTGTACGGTAAAGAAAAACTAGGGAATTTTAAGTTTTGAAATTACGAATATAAGTTTATTTTAAAACGGGTTTATATCTATTATTTATCTATTATATATGTATGTATGTTATGCGATACCGTGCCCATTGGACGTTTGTAGCCGGGAGGCAAATCGTGGCTGTAGTCGAACGGAGCCTCACTGATACCGGGCCGCCTCAGGGAGTAACTATGGTCTTACCGCGGTATGGGGCTCTGCCGCGGCGGACGACACACTTCCCCTTACACTACCCTTGACCCTAAGCTGGCCTTGTCCGGCGAGGGGTCGTACGAACAAGATGAAGAACACACAAAATACAAAGCAATTAACGACTTCGTTTACTCCGCAGCAGAGAAGAACTATGCTGGAGCAAGCGAAAACACAACGCCGGAGGACAAACTCCGCCTCAAAGTTAACTGGGAGGCCGACAGCGATGGAAACTACGGGTCAGTCATCCCCCAAACTGCTATCAAGTAAGAGTGACTTGATGGGAGCAAGCAGCAGTGCGGCTGCCTACGCAGTCAAGCAGAAAACGGCGGAAGCTAAACTTCCATCAAGCGCTGGTACGAAACCCAATCTCTTCACATCTGGGGCAATGGTCTCACGACCTGGTTTCAGAGTTTCGAAAGAGAAGGAAGACGCCGCAAAGGGAGAGACCGCGATGGCAACTACGAGTCTGAATCCCCCCCAAGAGGCATCTCCCCGACGCTCTGCGTACTGGGATAAAAGAAAGGCCGCAAGGATCCTTAAAAAATATGAGGGAGCATCGCAGGAGAAGCTGTCGCCGGAAGAAAGGAAGATGGTGGAGGAAGCGAAAGCTCTGATACCAAATTTGCAGAGGCCCTATGTGCCTAAGAGGGTGAACGGTAATCCCTTCAAACGCCAGAGATCGGACGGAGAGGTAGACCCCCATCCGAAGCGGCATCAGGTCAACCCCGTAGTGGGAAAACTCAGCTTTGCTGAAGTAACCAAGGACAGAATCCTTATAGGTTTCATTGACCGAGGTAACGACCGTTGGTCCATCCCCAAAGACCAGTGGCTGTATGTCCGGAATGAAATGGGCAGGGCCCTCCTCGACTTAATGCGTGAGTCTCCGGGTAGTCCGCCGCGAGGTACTGACGCGGGCTGGCACCAAGGTCAGCAGTTGCAAGACTGGGTGAAGTCTACCCAGGGGCAAGACTAGATGTCGTCGACTGGAAGGACATTCCTGCTCGGCCAAGGGCAAGGGCATGGATTCCTGCCGTCCCTGCAGAACCCGAGAATATTCTTGAGATGCTGCAGGTCTGGAATCCCTCTCTCCCGACGCAGGATTGGGGCGTCAATCTGGTCGATGATGTGGTTGGGCCCAATAGACAGGTGGTTATCACTCTGAATAAGGAGGCGCTCGAGCCCCTTAAACGGTGCAACGGACGAGTGCATTACGGCTTGGGTCAGATCGTGATCCACGTATACCGTGGCGATGCACAGCGCGCTGCTATTCCGGACGCTCCGGAGGACTCGGAGATCGAGGCATCGGAAGGGGAAGCAGAGGAGTCCGACGCGGAAAGTATGTTATCCGCCACGTCAAATTGCGATGGTGCTGCGAACAACTCGGCGATAGAAGAAAGCCTGCTTGACGAAGAAGGCCTCGACGTCACGATCATGGCTAAACCTGATCACACTAACGTTGATGCTGCTTCAGACAGCAGGGTTCCCGCCACGCCAAATCGTGCAGGTGCTCTGAACAACTCCTCGTTGAGAGACAGCCCCCGGAACAGGCCAGACCTCGACGACACGCTGGCGGCAGGTAAGTCTGAGCTCTCTCATGTTGGTGGTACTTCAGATAAATCTGCACAAATCTAAAGCAGCCTCGGCTGTTTTAAGCAGTCGTCTTTCTAAAGGCGACGTAGACGTGGTCCTTATCCAAGAGCCCTGGGTCAATAGCTCTAGGATCTGTGGATTGGGGACTAAGGGGTACAAGCTCATCCAAGCCAATGATGAGGGCAAGGTCAGAACCTGTATTTTGGTAAAGTCTGAGCTAAACACCTTTCTATTACCCAACTACTCAAATGGTGACGTTACAGCTGCCAGCTTAACAGTCGGCAGCACCAGCCTAACGATGGCGTCGGTCTATATGCCCTATGACGCCGAAGAACCTCCTCCACAAAAGGAGGTGAAAGATCTGGTGGATAATTTCTGTACGGGCCATCTTATTATTGGAGCTGACGCTAATGCTCATCACGTCCAGTGGGGAAGCTCCGATATTACCGCTAGGGGCGAGTCTCTGTTTGACTACCTACTAACAACTAACCTGGTGGTTTGTAACGTGGGTAACGAGCCTACTTTTATAACTAAAGCTCGTAGGGAGGTTATAGACCTCACTGTTTGTAGCGAAGGCGCTTATGAGTGGGTCAGAAAATGGCGTGTTCTTGATGAGCATTCATTTTCTGACCATCGGTACATAGAAATTGTGTTATACTTTATTGTTGAGCAGCCAGTTATGAAACGAAATCCACGCAACACTAACTGGCAGCTACATAACCAACTATTAGCTAGGGACCTACCAGTATTACCTCCACAAGCCCCCTCATCAGTGGGAGAACTGGATGATCTGGTAACGACCTTTACAACGGCGCTCTCAAATGCCCTAGAGCAGGCTTGTCCAGTACCAAAACCACGCGGCAAACATAGACCCCACTGGTGGTCTTACGACCTGGATTCGTTCCGTATATCATGCAGGAAGCAATTTAACAAGGCCAAGAGTATCGGTACGGAGCCTGAATGGCTCGAATATAAAGCTAAACTGAGGGCCTATAAAAAGGCTCTAAGGCAAGCGAAGAGAACTTCGTGGAGAAATTTCTGCACCGGGGTCGAAAAAGTCGATGATACAGCGAGACTTAGACGAGTGCTATCAAAAACTCAAACAGCCATTAGCTATTTACGGAAGCTTGACGGATCTTGGACCAGCACGGAAGGGGAAACCCTGGAGCTGCTCCTGAACACACACTTTCCGGGGAACTTGTATGATGCACCTGTAGCATCTGCAACAAACCTGGCGGTAAACATACCCATTACGGAGGAAAGGGTAAGGTGGGCAATCAAAAGCTTTGAGCCGTTCAAGGCAGCTGGGCCAGACGGGATTTTCCCCGCACAACTCATAAACACGCTGGAAATATCAGCTAAATGGCTGGTAGTTCTCTATTCAGCCTGCCTGGCTGTTAATTACATTCCGTGCTCCTGGAGAAGCGCCACGGTAGTCTTTATTCCAAAGGCTGGGAAGGCCTCACACTATGAGCCTAAAGACTACAGACCGATCAGTCTCTCGTCTTTTGCACTTAAAACCTTCGAGAGGATAATTAGCGATTATCTCTCCTCTACTACTGATAGCAACCTTATTTCTAGCTATCAACATGCATACACCAAAGGTAAATCAACGGAAACTGCGCTCCACAGCCTAGTCTCTATTGTTGAAAAATCATTGCACGAAAAGGAGTACTGTCTCGTGGCCTTTCTGGACATCGAAGGGGCTTTCAACAATATAAGGCCGGAGGCTATTAACACTGCTTTAACAAACCTGGGCATAAATAGGTCTCTTATTGGACTAATTGATCAACTACTAAAGGGAAGGAAAATAGTTTCTTCACTGGGAACAGTTGATCTTTCACGCTATGTCACAAGAGGAACGCCTCAGGGTGGTGTTCTCTCCCCGCTCCTATGGAACCTCACCGTAAACTCGCTGCTACGAGACACAAGGTGGGGGGGCGGGAAGATAGTGGCATATGCAGACGATTTAACTATTGCATATAGGGGCAAATTCCCACAAACCCTGTGTGACTTGATGCAAGTAGCACTTCGAGAAGTTTCTTCATGGTCCTCTCGCTGCGGACTTAGCATCAACCCGGGAAAGGTGGAGCTTGTCCTTTATACCAGGCGGTACAAGATACCACCGTTGAACCTACCAGAACTAGATGGCGTGCGCCTGAACTTAGCTGACAAAGCCAAATTCCTAGGCACAGTTCTAGATAGAAAGCTTAACTGGAAGGAGAGCGCCAGAGGAAAGCGTGCATTGCACTTTACACGTGTAAAAGAGCCATTGGCAAAAAATGGGGGCTCAGCCCCAAAATTTGCAGATGGATCTACACTGCGATAATCCAGCCAATTATGCTGTATGGAGTCGTGGTATGGTGGCCTGCGCTAAGAAAGGCAACAAACCTAAATCTGTTAGGGAAAGTCCACAGATCGAGCATGATCTGTATAAGCGGGGCGTTAAGAACAACGCCCAATGAAGCTCTCCAGGCCATTCTTGGCTTTTTGCCACTCGATCTGGAAGGGTACCGGGCAGCAGCAGCATCGGCTGTGCGTCTGAGGGAAACGTCCGTCTGGGGCGCAAGCACTATTGGACACTCCTGTATTCTAAGATCTTACAGCTTTCTCCCTCTGAGCACAGATCGGTGTGCGACCACAACAGTCGGAGATTGTTGTTTTAGAATAAACATTCCCAGCAGGGAAGACTGGGAGAACATAGATCGGTGTCCCGCTACTAATGGCGGCACTTTTATATACACCGACGGCTCGAAGTTAGACGGCAGAGTCGGAGGAGGGGTTTACTCAAGGGATTTGGACCTAGAACTCTCCTTTAGACTACCTGATCACTGCAGCGTCTTCCAGGCTGAAGTTTCTGCAATCATGGACGCGTGACTTGGATAGGTGAACGCATCATCGGACAGGATATCTGTATTTTCAGCGACAGCCAAGCGGCCATCAAATCCCTTGGCTCTTACTCGTTCAACTCTGAACTGACGCTCAGCTGTCGTCGATCTCTTCAAGAGATGGCCCAACAGAACCGCGTGAACCTCACATGGGTCCCGGGACACAGGGACATTGAGGGAAACTGTAGGGCAGACGAACTTGCCAGGCAGGGCACGACCAAGCAGATTCTTCAAGATAAAGAGCGCATAGGTATGCCGTTTGCCACGTGCAAGCTAATGCTGAAGGAGCATACACTCCGCGAAGCCAACGAAAGATGGCTACAAGCCCCAGGGTGCCGGATATCCAAGCAAACCTGGCCAAAATGCGATCTTAAAAGATCTAAACACATATACGCCCTAAAAAGGAAGGAAATCTCCATATTAATAGGTGTTTTAACCGGGCACTGCCTTATTGGTAGGCACGCAGCAAGGCTAGGCGTTCCCTACCGACGATGCTGCAGGAGTTGCAAAGAGGATGAGGAAGAGGAAACGGTGGAACACCTCATCTGCAGCTGCCCGGCCTTAAGCGGAGCTAGAAGGCGCTCTCTGGGAGTTCCCTTCCTGGTTAGCTTAAGCCAGGTCGCGGAGCTAGACATAAAGGACTTGATGGCCTTCATCAAGTTATCAAAATGGTTCGAGGAGGGGTAGCGGTGTCGGTTAGGAGTGTCAGTCCCGGGTTTCGGCTATGTGGAGAGTCCCGACAGCACTGGGATTTTCCATATGGCCGGGCCCCGGGACTGACTTTCCTAGTGTTTGGTGGTATCACAACGGGCCTTTTATTACTGGCCTAGGTGTGCCTTTGCGGCAGCCACTTCTACCTACCTACCTACCTATGTATGTATATCTTTTATATATATAAAAATAAATGTATGTATCTACCCCTCTACCTACCAAACCGTCCATAGGATTGAAATAAAACTTTGTCAACTTATTTCTTCCCCTAGCAGAAAGTTAACTGGCATAGTAAAAATATTTTTAAAAGGGCGTGGCACTTCCAATACAAACTGAAATTTTTAATATGTTTATCTCACACTGCTTGGTCTAGAGCGTTGAAATTTTGTATGAAAGTGAAGTTTCAAGTTGCGGTAGAATTATGTGGTGGGCGTTTATATAAATGGAGGCGTGGCACCTCTTATACAAAAAACTTAATGGTCTGTACATCTTCGCATCTATTTGCCGTAAAATATTGGAGTTTTCTATGAAAGCATTGGAAAAGGAGGAGTAGCACGTCCCATACAAATAAAAATTTGGGCTTATAAAGTGCACATCTCTATAGGTGTTTGCTGAAAAAAGCATTGCAATTTGGTATGAAAAAATTAGCTTGACTTGCGGTTATGTGAAAGTGGGCGTTATTGTAAAAGGGCGCGGCATATCTCATAGAAACTGAAAATTATAAAGTGTATGTCTCTGCAGGTGTTTGCTCTAAATCATTGGTATTTTGTATGAGAAAATTATTTTGAGTTCCGGTAAAAGTGGGAGGTATTGTAAAAGGGGCCTGACACCTACCATACAAACTGAAACTCTTAAACTGTGTATCTCTGTAAGTCTTTTCTCTAAAGCATTGGAATTCTATTCATTGTTGTCAAATGCTCCTAATATTTCTTCCCTTCAGAATCCTCCAAACCTGACAAGTCAGACTCCCCGAAATTCTCCAAAATCTTTTCTTTGACTTTGTAGCTTATTTTCCTTGACTTATTTTCAAATTATAATGCGCTAACAATAATAAATCCAAACTCTTCAGGTCTCAATCGCAAATAAATTTCTTCTGCAATCTAGAGCAAATTTACACCTTACAGCAAAATTGTTGCCATTTGGCAACACGCAAAGTTATAAAAATCAGTACCGCTTTGTAAACTGTTCGTAAAAAAATATTTGTATGCCAAAGCGTAGATTGAAGATTCTTTTACTTATTTTATACAACTTTTAGTGAAATTATTGTCATAATTTACTAAAAAATGTATATAAGTAAAAGACAAATTTCATAGTAAAATTATGTATTGCAAAGGCCTTTTATGAAAAATTTTATATTATCGATATTTAATGGACGATGATAACTTATTTAATTTTTGTCTACTCTTTAAACACCAATCTTCAACAAAATGTAAGAAAGAAGGTGATATTTTATACACAGGAGTAGCTAGGCCCCTCTAAAGTTGGATGTTGCCATATGGCAACAATATCGCGAAAGGGTTAAAGCGGTGTTTATAGCATCAGGGCTTATGTTGTTGAAGGCTCCTTCAATATCTAAAAAGGCCACAAGACAGTACTCCTTTTCATACAGCGATTTTTCAATAACAGAAACTAGGCTGTGAAGCGCAGTTTCTGTGGATTTCCCTTTGGTGTATGCATGCTGATAGCTACAGATCAGGTTGCTATCAATAGTAGAGGAGAGATAGTCATTTATTATCGTCTCGAAGGTTTTGAGCACAAAGGATGAGATACTGATCGGCCTATAGTCCTTGGGCTCGTAATGAGACGCCTTCCCCGCCTTAGGAATAAACACTACCGTGGCACTTCTCCAGGAGCACGGAATGTAGCTAAGAGCCAGGCAGGCTGTATAGGGAAATACCAGCCATTTGGCTGATGTCTCCAGCGTGTTTATGAGTTGTGTGGGAATATTCCCTTCTGGCCCGGCAACCTTGAACGGTTCGAAGCTTTTAACCGCCCACCTAACCTTTTCCTCCGTGATGGGTATGTATACAGCCAGGTTTGCTGTAGGTGCTAAGGGTTCCTCATGCAAGGTCCCTGGGAAGTGCGTATTCAAGAGCAGCTCTAGGGTTTCCCTCTCCGTGCTGGTCCAGGATCCGTCAGGTTTGCGCAAATAGCTTGTGGCTGTTTGAATTTTTCAGAGCACTCGTCTAAGTCTCGCTGTATCGTTGACATTTTCGACCGCAGTGCAGAAATTTCTCCACGATACTCTCTTCGCCTGCCTCAGAGCTTTTTTGTAGGCCCTGAGTTTAACTTTATATTCCAAAATGTTACTTTGCTGTCAAATATACCATTTTCATCCATATGGTTTCTTCGAAATATGCATTGTCTAGGGGCCCCGACAGAATTTTTGCCTACGGCCTCCGAAGGTGTTAATCCGTCCCCTGGAGGAGGTTCTTCGGCAACGTAGGGCATATAGACCGACGTCACCGTCAGGCTAGTACTGTCGACTGTTAAACTGGCAGCTGTAACGCCACTATTGGTATAGTTGGGCAAGAGAAAGGCGTTCAGCTCAGACTAAACCAAAATACAGGCTCTAACCCTACCCTCCTCGTTGGCGCGGATAAGCTTAAAACCCTTAGTCAACAGACCGCAAATCCTTGAGCTATTGACCCAGGGTTCTTAGATGAGGACCACATCTACGTCGCCTTTAGAAAGACGACTGATTAAAGCAACCGAGACGGTTAAGCGCCAATTTTTTGAAGATAAATGAAATACTTAAAAAAAGAATTCGTCGATGTGGCGCAGAATGCCCCATACATGTGCATGAGCGCTTGTTGATTTGATATGCATTTTAATGTGAACAACTTTTGCTAGATTACTGTAAAACAACAACACCAAACATCACGCACCCAACATGCCGCAATAAATTCTTTTGGTAGTACAGGGGTTTGTCTAGTTTGGTGAATAATTCGGTGCAAGCAGCAGACAACCAAATTGACAACAAAGATGTCTGCACACATATTGGTGGGTCGTGTTGGAATTTATGAAATAAATGCGTTTTGTTCACACTTAATTGTTTAGTGGTTATGAGGTGGTTATCCATGGCATGAAATGTTTTCATTAGAAAACTTTCTAAAAACTTTTTGATGACACATGTTTCACTTGAGTTGTGCGAATCTGGTAGGTACCCAAATACTTACTCTATTTGAGCGGATTGCGCTAATCCTTATTACCTACTCGCCCCCTGCCAAAGTTCAGCCCTTATCTTGGTATATTTGCACAGTTCGAAGAACTTTCTAGCTTAATTTTTTTTTTTTTTTTTAATAATAACGCCCTATTTCAGATTTGGGTTCAAAACCGTGCAATCTCATACTGAATTTCAAAGACGTCATGCATATCGGAACAAAAATTTAAACGCTTTCAGCTTAAACTAACCGTTTTTTAATAAAAAAGGAGATAGGGCAGTTTTAGTAGTTTAAACTCTATTCTAATTCGACTATGACTACGGGCCATTATTTTGAATTTATTACTTACCTAGCCTTTAACCGCCTAGGCGAATTTAGCCATTCAACATGTTTCGCCAGTCGGTTCTTTGTTGATCCAACTTGCGTCAATTGGAGACACCGTGTAAGGGTAGATCTGCCTCCACTTGGTCCTGCCATCGGAGTGGTAGTCTCTAGTCTACTTCCACCGGCGGGTGCCGATAAGAATACCTTCTGGGCCGGAGCGTCTTCGTTCATGCGCAGCTATGTCGACGTATGCGTAAAGCTCATTCAACTCTTCATTATAGTTTCTTCGGTACTCGCGGTCGGCAACTTTTAGGGCACCATAAATCCTTCGAAAAAAATTTTCTCATTTGTTGATGCTAATGATGTGAATGTCGTCGCCATACGATAACAGTTGTAGGCTCTCGTAATATATATTGTACCAGCGGACAATCACCCGCTTCGCTGGGTGAAAGAAAAATTGAAGTGTTTGGCCTTGAGCCTTATTGATTGTAATAGCAAAAGCAAGGCGAATGGGAAATTGAGTTCGCTTACAATCAAAAGGCAAATCTATTGCAATCATTGGAATTCGTGGAATCAAAACATCTTTACGCCCCCTTTTCACATAACCCCTACTTACGGTTTTGATATCCTATAGCTCTATAGCGATTTCCAGGTCCTTGCCTTAGACCCTCACAGATATTCTGCTTGAAAATTTAATTTTGTATGGGAGATCCTATATTTCTGAAACCCCCCTTTTTATGTGTAAGAATGCTTAGATATCATATAGGTCTATACCAATTTTCAGGTCCCTACCTTGAACCTTTTCACAGATATTCTGCTTGAAAAATTTAGTGTGTTTGGGAGATGCCACGCCCCCTTTTCTGATAACCCCCCTTTTTATGTCTGAGAATGATTTGATATCATATAGGTCTGTACCAATTTTCAGGTCCCTACCTTGAACCCTTTCACAGATATTCTGCTTGAAAAATTTAGTTTGTATGGGAGGTGCCACGCCCCCTTTTTATGTGTGCGAATGTCCTTGATATCATATAGGTCTCTACCAATTTTCAGGTCCATACCTTGAACCCTTTCACAGATATTCTGATTGAAAAATATAGTTTGTATGGGAGGTTCCACGCCCCCTTTTCTGATAACACCCTTTTTATGTGTGAGAATGCCCTTGATATCATATAGGTCTATACTAATTTTCAGGTCCCTACCTTGAACCCTTTCACAGATATTCTGCTTGATAAATGTAGTTTGTTTGGGAAGTGCCACGCCCCCTTTTCTGATAACACCCATTTTTTATATGTGAGAATGCCCTTGATATCATATAGGTCTATACCAATTTTCAGGTCCCTACCTTGAACCCTTTCACAGATATTCTGTTTGAAAAATTTAGTTTGTATGGGAGGTGCCACGCCCCCTTTTCTGATAACCCCCCTTTTTATGTGTGAGAGTGCCCTTGATATCATATAGGTCTATACCAATTTTCAGGTCCCTACCTTGAACCCTGTCACAGATATTCTGCTTGAAAAATTTAGTTTGTATGGGAAGTGCCACGCCCCCTTTTCTGATAACCTCCCTTTTTATGTGTGATAATTCCTTTGATATCATATAGGTGTATGGTCCCTACCTTGAACCCTTTCACAGATATTCTGCTTGAAAAATTGAGTTTGTATGGGAGGTGCCACGCCCCTTTTTCTGATAACCCCCTTTTTTAGTTATAAACCTTCTCCACATGTGTCTCTTCAATGTGGCAAAGTTTGGTTAAAATCGGTTGAGCCATTCTCCGTAAAGTTCATTACAACGCGAAAAACGGCTACATTTTTATATATATAGAAGAAGATATATATTGTTCCAGCGCGGTTAAGTTCTGCAGCTCGTAATATTTTCTCCAAAATCAGATTTAAAAAATCGCACGATAGGGGGTCGCCCTGCCTGAAACCACGTTTAGTTTCGAACGGTTTGAAGAGGTCCTTTCCAATTCTGACCGAGCTGGTGGTATTGCTCAGCGCCATTTTGTATAGCCAAGTTTTTCGTGGAAACCAAAATCAGACATAGGGGCAAATAGGCAACTCCTTTTCGTGCTGTCGAAGGTGGCTTTAAAATCAGCAAAGAGATAGTGTGTGTCGATCCTTTTCTCACTTTTTTTTATTTGGCGAGATAGTGCCCGATATATGTACAAATATACAAATATACAACGGTGAGGTGCCAACCCTACACGGCTAAAAAAATTAACCTAAATTTTAAACCCGTATAAAGTTTAATCAATTTTTCAAACATTTTTGTACAATATTTCAAACCGTCCAAATACCTACAAAGATTTTCAATTTCTTTTGGTTTCGATTTAAAATCTAAATGAAAGAGCAGTCTAAATTTTTTATTTTTGGTTTGTTTGAATGTAATTGAATTTTGCCCACAAAAAACTTCATGTGCGTCATAGCTCAGCGGTAGAGCAGTCGGCTGTGACTCCTGAGCGTTTTCGTTCGAATCCTGCCAGATGCCAAATTTTTTTAGTTTTATTTTATTCTTAAAACTTTTCGGTTTAAAATTAAAAGTTCTTGGTTTGAAAATTAAAACTTTTCTGTCTAAAATTTAAACTTTTGGTTTGAAAATTCCAGTTTATTTTTGAAAGCTTATTCAAGATTGAATTTTGCCAACAACATTTATGTATGCGATGTAGCTCAGTGGTTTAGCAGACGGGCATGATGCGGAGAGTCTCGGTTTAAATCTCCGCCAATGGACAAAAAATTTATTTTATTTAAAAAATTGTTAAAACATTTCTGGTTTATAATTGAAACCCGATTTATATAGCCAATTTTCTTGAAAACTGGTCTAGACTGAAATTGAAACCAAATTTGGTTTGGTCATATATGTAGTCCAAAAAAGTTTAAAATTTAGGTTCAAATTTTTAGCCGTGTAGATGGCAATCCTACTTGAAAATATTTTAGTTGCACAGTAAAAAATGTTTTAATATCATTCGATATTGAAATTAAGCCTTTTTGGAATTAAATTTGAGTTTTAATACTAAATAGTATTGTGGCGAATATTCTCAAGAATCGCTCATCTCCCAACACTAGCGTATTTCCACCACTAGCGTCACTACGCCAACTGCAGCTGTTTAGTTGCCTGACGTGAGAGCGAGAGAGGGAGAGGCAGCGCACATATTTGCGAATGTGGCACAAAGAGGAGATGACGATAGATAAACGTTTCGAGAACACTGAATAACCCAGAAATGTGTAGACATTTCTAGGTGACAAAGCTGCATTCTCTTAGGGTATATAAAGGCACAAACACAACGCAGATCAATCAGTTTATTTTGAAGTCTTGTACAGTGAAGTACTGAACAGTGAATTAACCCGCGATATTGTACTACGGTTTTGAGTAGTGAATAAAGCGTACTATTTATTAAGCAGAATCTGAGTGTTTTATTTAACGTACAGTGATCGAACTCAGGGAAAATAATCGAGGAATCATCGAATTCGTCACAGTATTAATTTAAGCCTCTGAAAAATTTTTAATTCCAAATAGTTTTATAATAATACCATAATAAAACCAACCGAAACCGATTAAAATAAAGTTCCTGTTTCGGTTACGGTTTTGTAACGTGTTTCGGTTTCGGTTCCGGTTTCGTTCTTCAACATTTATTTCGGTTTCGGTTCCGGTTTCGTTCTTCAACATTTATTTCGGTTTCGGTTCCGGTTTCGTTCTTCAACATTTATTTCGGTTTCGGTTCCGGTTTCGTTCTTCAACATTTATTTCGGTTTCGGTTCCGGTTTCGTTCTTCAACATTTATTTCGGTTTCGGTTCCGGTTTCGTTCTTCAACATTTATTTCGGTTTCGGTTCCGGTTTCGTTCTTCAACATTTATTTCGGTTTCGGCTACGGGTTCGGTTTCCAAATAAAAACACCAACACAAAAAAATTGGGCTACTACAAAACTCAAAAATGTACCTAAATGCAAAATAACCCCGGAATTCTGTAATTTTGTCTCATCTCAAGTCACAAAATTGAGATCTGTCATTTGTAATTGGACCACATGGAATTGGAATACGAATTGTCTCTATTAGTGACTAGAGACAGCTTACAAAAATTCGGTTGTAAGTCTGAATTTTTATAATATTACTCCGGTGGTCATGATGAAGTTTCGCCAATATATGAGCTGTTTAAAGCACAAGTGGTATAAGTCATTTTTTTTAGTTAGGCATGACGCTATGTAGGGGAAAATGTGTTCTATATAACACGCTAACGGGGTAACTCCTAGCACCCATAGAAACAAAATAAATAGCAGGACTAACTTGTGAAATCAAGGGTACCCCCTATTTGTTTGCAACACAAAACCTTGAATATTTCAGTTCGAGAAAAGTGGACTTATACCACTTGTGCATTTGTAGGTAATAAATGAAGACATGCATGGAGAAGGGGGTATGTCGCATTTTGAGTGAAACGAGAAAATTGACTTTAAAGTTTTGCTTAAACATTTGAGGTTTTTTCGAATCTTTATGGAAAACTGACAAAAAAATTATGCAAAGCCATAAAAGACGTTGCATAATATGCAATAAAAAGCATACTTTTATATTTAGTGCTTTATATGAAAAAAACGGAACATACCCCCTTCTTCCACAATCCATATTGAAAAGTTGTGTACATACCCCCTTCATCCATGAATTATCTTCTACAATTTTCACGATAGCCAAGTTCTGATAAGACAGAAATATAGATATGCATCAAAACTATTCACCAATGCCAAAAATTGAAATTGAGTGAGAATGCGACATACCCCCTTCATCCATGCATGTCTTCAAATATTACTTCCGCTATTTATGGGAAAAAACTTTCTTCAAAATAAGTTTAAAAAATTAACTCTACTTTTTATTAGAAAAATGTTAAAATGCAAAGTTAATATGAGTGATGCTTTCTGAGACGGCCACTAAACATTTTTTTTCGGATGTCATACCTACATTTTTTTCGATGGCTTTATTCGCTTATTCGCAGTTCAATTATTTCGGAATTTTGATATTGTGGTCAAAACGTGTCTTGCTTAACTATCTTCCATGAAAATTATTCAGGATAGCCTCTTTTAAAATAAAATATGTATCTACAAAAAAATTCAAAGCCGTTTGGAACCGGTTCCGGCCTTTGAAACGGTTTCGGTTTCGTTCTTTTTCAGAAAAAAATAAAGGTTACGGTTTCGGTTTCGGTTTTGAAAAATGAATCGGTTTTAATCGGTTACGGTTACGGTTTCAGTCTTTGAATAAAACAAAGCGCTCTCTCTCATTATAATGTTTTAAGTTCTTTTGCTTCAAAAACAAAGCCGGAAAAGTATTAAATTAATTACTTTTTAGCATTAAATTAAGTCCGGTGGCACGCGGTTCGTCGCTATCATTTAGATAAAATCTGCATGTTGACGCTGGCAAGCATAAGTACTCGAAGGCTTGATAGTAGACATCTCCCTTCAGCATTCAATAAATTGTGAGTTCGACTCTCGGTGAAGGCAATATAATACATAAAACCAAGGCAAATTCAACAAGGTAGAATTGACAACTGAAATATTTTGTTTTTGTAGGAGTTTTTCCTTCAAAAAAATGTAAACAACCGATTTAACCCTTTGCCACCCAAACACAGTTTTTGTGTCCCATACAATTGTTTTACTGAAAAACTAGATAGCATTTGCTCAGGCCAAAAAATTATCAATACTGCGAGATATGCTAACCCAAACAGTAACGGAATAAATTTGGCCACTTTGGAATCTACCTCTTTTCGGACCTTTGCGTTATAAAAATGGCGAGTATTGAATATTTGTCGATTTCCGCCGATGGCACCACAAGAAGGTTGTTGCCAGAGTATCGCAGATTAGAGTTTTTTTATACTGAAGTCAAAACCAGGGTACCGTCTTATTAAGGAAAATGTGTGTCCGCGAAATGAAGTAATCAATTTACACAAAAAAGTTTTCGGTTTCGAGAAATTAATCGGCTTCGCTGTTGCTGTTGTAAGAGGGACGTGACAGAGCTGTACGGTATTGAGTCTATGCTCTCACAGCTGCCGAACCACCTTGTGGTACTATTCCAATTGCCGGTTTCATCAACCCCGTGACCGTGGTCGAAATGGATTTTAGTCGCCCCTTGCGACACACATTCCATTCCATTCTAAAACCCTAACCCGCAGGGGTTATGAATCGATTTTAATCGCTTACATTTTCGTTTTCGGTCTAGAAAAAAGATTAGCTAAAAAGTGCTAGAGTCTAGCTAATCTGAACTCTAAACTCTATTTAAACGTGCAAGGAACTGAGGCAAGCGGTATTGTATTTATATGAGAAAATTTGCTATTTCTTCACACTATTGAAAAAATTTAAAAATCTTAAAGAGAACGGGTTAATATTTTTTTTTCATTTGGCGGGAAAACTCCTACAGATAAGAGAGAACTGTCAAGTTCACTATTACTTTGTTTAATATACTTTGCATAAAACTGTGTAAATTTTTTTTTTTTTTTGCCTGAGAGAATCTTCGACTGAATTCTCTCTCGTAATTAGACCAAACATGGTATTAATTTAATACTTTTCGGCGTTGTTATATATAAACACCAAAATGGTATTACTGTGTGGTATGTCCCCGAAAATACCTTTCAATATGGGTATTAATATTGGCATACATCGTCGCTCCCAACGAAGACTAATACAGTTCAGTTAGCGTGGAAGACTAACACAGTTCGCTCTCTGCGTCGAAGACTAACACACTTCGTTCTCTGCGTGGAAGACTAACACACTTCAGCTTTCTGCGTCGAAAACTAACACACTTCGTTCTCTGCGTCGAAGACTAATACACTTCAGTTTTCTGCGTGGAAGACTAACACACTTCAAGTTTCTGCGTCGAAAACTAACACACTTCGTTCTCTGCGTCGAAGACTAGGTTAGGTTAGGTTCAAGTGGCTGCCGCAGAGGCACACATAGGCCAGTTTTGAAAGGCCCGTTGTGATACCACCAACAAAGGAAAGTCAGTCCCGGGACGCAGCCATATGAAAAATCCTTGAGTTGTTGGGATTTCCCACATAGCAGAATCCCGGGACTGGCACTCCTAAACCGACACCGTTACTCCTCCTCGGACCACTTAGATGACTTTATGAAGGCCATCAAGTCCTTTATGTCCAGTTCCGCGATCTGGCTTAGGCTATCCGGGAAGGGAACTCCCAAAAAGCGCGTTCTCCCGCCGCTTAAAGTCGGACAGTTGCAGATGAGGTGCTTCACTGTTTCCTCCTCCTCATCATCTTTGCAACTCCTGCAGCATCGTCGGTAGGGCACACCTAGCCTTTCTGCATGCCTACCAATGAGGCAGTGAGTGGTTAATACCCCTATCAATATGGAGATTTCCCTCCTAGTTAGGGCATAAATGCGTCTACAGCTTCTAAGATCCCATTTTGGCCAGGTTTGTTTCGATATCCGGCACCCTGGGGATTGCAGCCATCTTTCGTTGGCTTGACGGAGTGTGTGCTCCTTCAGCATTAGTTTGCATGTGGCAAACGGCATACCTAAGCGCTCTTTATCCTGAAGAACCTGATGGTCGTGCCCTGCTGGGCAAGCTCGTCTGCCTTACAGTTTCCCTCAATGTCCTGAAGAGATCGACGACAGCTGAGCGTCAGTTCAGAGTTTAACGTGTATAAGCCGAGGGATTTTATGGCCGCTTGGCTATCGCTGAAAATAACGATATCTTCTAAAATAACACGTTTGCTTATCCAGGCCGCGGCGTCCAGGATTGCCGAGACTTCCGCCTGGAATTCTGCCGTCCAACTTCGAGCCGTCGGTGTATATGGAAGTGCCACCATTTGTTTCAGGGCACCAATCCGTCCTCTCCCAGTCTTCTCTTCTGGGAATGTTTATTTTGAAACAGCTATCCCCGACTGTAGTGGTCGCACAACGATCTGTGCTTAGAGGTTTGCCACATCCCGGAGGTTGCCTATCCACGTTGAGTGGTTCCGATTAACTGCCCGATATGTCGTTGCGGGAGTCCTGCTGTCTGTAGCGTTAGTCTTCCTCGCAGAGAACGAAGTGTGTTAGTTTTCGACGCAGAAAACTGAAATGTATTAGTCTTCGAAGCAGAGAACGAAGTGTGTTAGTTTTCGACGCAGAAAACTAAAGTGTGTTAGTTTTCCACGCAGAAAACTGAATTGTATTAGTCTTCGACACAGAGAACGAAGTGTGTTAGTTTTCGACGCAGAAAGCAGAAGTGTGTTAGTTTTCGACGCAGAAAACTGAAGTGTTTTAGTCTTCGACGCAGAGAACGAAGTGTGTTAGTTTTCGACGCAGAAAATTGAAGTGTGTTAGTCGTCGACGCAGAAAACTGAAGTGTGTTAGTCTTCCACGCAGAGAACGAAGTGTGTTAGTCTTCGACGCAGAAAGCTGAAGTGTGTTAGTCTTCCACGCGGAAAACGAAGTGTGTTAGTCTTCGACGCAGAAAACTCAACCGTGTTAGTCTTCGTTGGGAGCGACGACATATCTTGCTGCATAGTTACAAAAAAATAGATAGGTAGCAACCATGTAAACCGCCTCAAGTGGCAGCCCCAAAGTGGATAGTCTTAGAATCGAGCAGATAGTATGCCCAAATTTCATCCAAATTGGTGAAGCTGTTCTCGAGAAAGTATCGGATATACAAATATACTGCTGTAAGGTCGCAACCCTACTTGAAAATATTTTAGTTGGTATGTCGCAAAACGTATTCAACAAAGTGTGATTGAATTTGACGTTGCTCTCAATCGGAACCAGGGTATAATGTCAAACAGAATAAAAATAGAATAAAAAAATATTTTTAATTTAAAATGTTTTTAAAATGAACTAAAAACTGGAAAATAAATTCCCCTCTGCCTACATAGATTCTTCACCACGTAAAGCTTATCTGGAACATTTGTGAGTGGGAATTCTTATAGGTATTAAATAGTTTTTGGAGTTTGAAATGTATAAAAACATTGGCGCACGCCAAAGATGGTTCGCATTAATTTCTAACAATCTTATAACCGATATGAGCTTTTCTAAAAAAACATCTTTTCACAATATAGCAAGCGCCAAATGTTTTTATACATTTCAAACTCCAAGTACTATTTAATACCTATAAGAATTCCCACTCACAAATGTTCCAGATAACCCAGCCAGCAAGGTACCGTACATTTTACGAACATTGCGATTTACGAGCTATTCTCGAATAAAAAAACAATAACAAAAGAAGCTTTTCTGTCACGTCAAACAAAAAAATTAAAATAAAAAATTTAAAAAAAAAAATTTTGAACGAAAATTTTCAAACTGATATTTTAAAAGTAAGTAGGCTTGTAAAATATCTAATTAAAAACACAAATAACATAAAATATATCTTTTAAATTATTACTAGCGTGCTGGAAGGTGGATTTGCGGAAAAAGAAAAAGGGACAGAGAAAGTAGCTGCTATTCTGGGATCTCGGGATGCCCTCTGGGTTGTATGACCCACTATTTATAAGTTGTGATGCCTAACATGTAAACCAATATCAGTATGTACTTACACACTGGCAAAATGGTACACAATTTTATTATTTAATAAAAAAACTTTATACCTAAAATTTAGGTTTGTTTATTTGTATTATTTTTCGCATTGAAATCAGTGGGTAAGGCAGTCTAGAAAGTCGGTTTTTCTATCGAAAATTAATTGTTTACGAGTACATTTACGATAAAAAAACGGACGTAAAAAGATTCATATACGAGTGCTTTTTCGATACTTTTACGACAATCGTAGGCAAAAAACATTTCAGAGCGAAACCGGATTCGTAGGCGAATCGTAAACGGATATCATAAACGATATTTTATCAGAGTTTTCTTCGAGAAAACGTCAGTTTACGAGCTCGTTTACGATGATTTTGCTGGCTGGGAAGCTTTACGTGGTGAAGAATCTATGTAGGCAGAGGGGAAATTATTTTCCAGTTTTTAGTTCATTTTAAAAACATTTTAAATTAAAAATATTTTTTTATTCTATTTTTTATTTTATACTTTTTAGTTGTGAGTCTGTGAAAATTTCTAAGATTGTAATTGGATATTCTGTGTCATATTAGTGGTCCTCATGTAACCATATAACTTAACGAAAGCGTAAATATATACATTTAACAGCTCAGTTCATAAATAAATTTATGTGAATACTTTTTATTATGAAATTCTTATTAATTTAATTTTTGACCCATTTTTTAGCTATTCTTCTATTTTTGTCTATTGTGCATTGACTGCTTTGAAAAACTGCATGTCGAACAGCGTAATCGAATTGGGTAATTTTTGGAGGTGTTTACACACTAAACTCCTCGTGGAAGTTTACCGAATCTGTGTAAACTTCGTTCCATGAAAATTTTGGCAGTTCATTTACGCCTTCGGCAATTTTCTACGTTTACACGCATTACGAGGTGTGCCTATGGTTACATGAATAAAATTATTCTTTTTTAAGTCTTAGTTTTTTCAATAGTCTAACAATTTCTTGTGTTTTTTTATGAAAAAAATTTAGAGAGAAGAGCCCTAATATTTAAATATAAAAAAATATATTGAAAACGAAGAACGTTTTTCCTTTTGCCCTCAATATGCCCTCAGTATCCCACAGGTTTTGCGGCTCTTCTCTTGTGCAGCTTAAAAAAAAATACAAAAGCAAATGGATCAGAATATGATTTCTAAAGATTAAAACAATATTTATAATACCTAATAAAAGAGATTTTAAAATAGATTAAACAAATACGGCCATAAAATGATCATAAATCGTTTTTAATTATCTGGAGAGTGATACTTGAATATCTTTGTTCAAAATTTTCAAAATATGCTGGCTGGGTTCATACTCGTATATCAGCTGTTTGATCAATAAATAATAAACAAATCAAAAGCCAGAAGAA
This sequence comes from Campiglossa producta, assembly GCA_964058755.1. Taxonomy (NCBI): domain Eukaryota; kingdom Metazoa; phylum Arthropoda; class Insecta; order Diptera; family Tephritidae; genus Campiglossa; species Campiglossa producta. The sequence goes on along the minus strand of CAXKVI010000003.1, from coordinate 93,906,919 downwards.
AATAAAAAAAATTAAAAATTTTGAAAAATTCTACAGCAAAATTTTTTTTACAATCTACACCAAGAACATCGGCCCAGCCGAGATGTCAATCATTCATTTTGACTTCGTATATTTAGCACGTCGTTTACGAGCCAAACATTTTTCATACAAATTTTGACACATGGTATACGATGTCGTAAATTTGAGAGGTACAGCAAAAATACGATGCAAATAAGAAAATACACGAATACCCTTATTGATTTTCTTTTTAAGAAAGGTGAAAAAATTACTGCACTAAATTACATACTAGAAAACGGCTAGTCTGAGAAAATTTCAGTCTAGGCAGCTTTTGTAGGGAATTCAATTTCCTACAAAAATATGTTCAGGTAAATGGTTTTTTACAACGTTTTTATACCAAATATGAGGTAAAGTCTGTAAAATCTAGACTAGCGATGATAGGCCTCTATACTTTAATTTAAAAATCTGAAAAAATTACAGTTGTTGTTGTTCTAGCCATACTTTGCCCTGCCTAGTCGGAAGATCCACTTATAAAAAGTTACGTTGCAGACCAGACAGGGGTTGTACGGGTGTTGACAGTCCTTTTGCCGGATGAATCCGGTACGTTCCGGTACTCCCTTGCGGTAGTGCCCGACTGACTTGGGAACGATTTCGTGGATTTTAGTTGCCTCTTACGACCGGCATACCTACCTCGGGCATATTCTAAACCCCTAACAAGCAGGGTAATTTTTTTCACCTTTCTTAAAAATAAAAACAATATAATTTTTGAAAAAACGAAATTTTTTATTTTTGGCCCAGTCTAATATACAAGATTAGCTCGTTTAAAGTAATACGATTTATTTGATCCCCACTAATTAAAGTTTCTTCTAGGATTGTGGGCGGTAGAATCGGAGGCATAATTTTTATAAAGGTGGATTTGTAGTTCGAACACACATCGAGGGGTATATTACTCTTTGCTCCCCTTCATAATTACTAGTTCATTTATTACACTAAGCCCTCGCTGATATATGGCCATTGATTTCACACCACCAACTATAACAACTCATTAGAGAACACTTATGAATTTAAGGATAACCAAAAACCATTCAAACATTAATCGAGGTATGAGGTATATGAGCAATGAATAAAGTGAAATCGAAGTGGAAGAACTTAATGACATACATATCTACCCGTCTACCACATATGAATATTTACGCAAAAATACATTAATAAATGTGAATGCAACTTAATGCCTTAATATAATCGTGGTTATGTTAATCCCAGTTGTCTTGAGTTCGACAAACGTCTCACATCAAATTGGATGAGCAATGAAATGACTAACCACCTCCTCAAACCGAGTTGGTTTCATATGTGGATGAAACTACGTATCTAACTACTCACTCTCAAGTGCAAATCTTCATTTGGGGGATCGTAATGATGATTATGAGGCCGGCACGAGTTTTGTGGATGTACAATTTACGTTGCTGGGCGTGTGGGGTTGAATGGGCATCAATATGAGAGACCGAAATCAGAATGTGGCAGCTGCAAAGCCGAAGGACATTTCCGCCTTTCAGCCAACAAACGCCTCCTTAGCAGCAATCCGGGGACGGGTTCGCCTGTATTCGAAAGGAAATACCACCATTAGTGCAACATGCGCAAATAATCATTAAAGTCAAATCGCACGTGCAACGCCGCGATGGTGTTACGCGACTCAGGCGGTAGCGGAAAGGAGCATGAATAACGAACTCAACGTAGATGCTTTTTTTACAGAAATTTCAATTGCATATGTAAGTCAATGCGAATACAAAAAAAAAAAAAACAACAAAGAAAAAAGAACGTGCGGGAGACCTTGAAAACGTAGTAACTCCTTTCTGTATTGCTTTACTTTTTTTTTGTATTCACAAGGATATGTAGTTCTGCCGGTATGCTGAAGTGCCTCTCAAATAACTCTCTTCCTTCAAACCTAATAGAAATACGCAGTTTTCAATTTCTGCCATTTGTGATCCATTCTATTTCGTTTTTTTTTTTTTCATTTTTTTTACTTGTTTTCATTGTTTAATTTTCTAATTGTTTTTTGCTGCCATGATTTTTTTGCGCTGTGTCCTTGGGTTGGTGGTGCTGTTGTGATAGCATTTAAGAACAACATAATCTTTTAAGTGGAGTTCAATGTGAACGATACGTGCTTTCGCATATGAATTATGAAATTTTTTTAGGCGGTGCCAAGGTGCGCTGGTTGTTTCATTACAGGACCTTTGTGTCGCACAGACATAAGAATGAGAACCCAAATTGACATATAAAAACAGTTAGTTAAAACAATTTTTATATATGTACATTAGGGTGATTAAAAAAAAAGTCGACTTGGTCTTACCTCCTAAAAAGTTAGGCATTGAAGAGATAATAAGCCTTGCAAAAAATTAGCGCTCTAACTTAACCCTTAGGGGTGGCTATTTTTTTCCCCCTTTCCCATACATTTTGTATGGGGACAAATGGCATTTTTTTCAAAGTGAATTTTCCATTAATTTTTGAAAGTTTTTTGAAAATATTTTTACATACTCTTAAAGTTGAAGCTTTGAAGCTTCCAAAATGTTTAGCCATGTGCGTCTATCTTAACTTTTAAGATAATTACAGCCATTTGAAAATGACTGAGTTTTGTACTATTGCACACACATACACAGTAACACGTATAAGAACTAGTAAATTTTAAATGGCTGTAATTATTTTAATAGTTAAGATAATCGCACATGGCATACCATTTTGGAAGCTTCAAATTTAGGAGTATTTAAAAATATTTTGAAAGAAGTTTCAAAAATTTAAAGAAAATTCACTTTGAAAAAAATGCCATTTTTCCCCATACAAAATGTATGGGAAAGGGCGAAAAAAATAGCCACCCCTAAGGGTTAAATTAGAGCGCTAATTTTTTGCAAGGTTTATTTTCTCATCAATACCTAAAGTTTCAGGGGGTAAGACCGAAATAAAACCAAATTTTTTTATTTGAATCACCCTAATGTACATTGTACATATCGTTACACTAATATAGAAAGGCCCTAACTCATTATACCATGAACATGAAATGGTACTAGAGTTCGCCCAGTGGTTGAAATTCAACCACAAAACCTTATTTTATTTTCCTACCTTTTTGATATTTCTTAAATTTTCCTTTCTTTTCCATATATTTATATTTTTGGTTTCTATACATTCCTATTCATTTTGCCTTTTCCTCACTCTTTACAACATTCAATAATATAATAATATAGTTTCAATGTTGATAATTTTTATTTATTCTTCTTAGTTCGTCTTCATACGTATTTCTATCCTTTCCTTTCCTTTGCTATCATTTGCTTTTACTTCCATTCCTTTCCTCTCCTTTCATCTCACTTTATATCTTTTGCTTTTCTTTCCTTTTCTATTCTTCCCTCTCCGTTCTTTTCCTTTTCTTTCCTTTTCTCTTCTTCCATTTCATTTTATTAATTTTCTTTCTTTCTTTCTTTCTTTCTTCTCTGTTCTTTTCTTTTATTTTCCTTTCTTTTATTTTCTTACCTGACCTTTCTTTCTATTTCCATTACATTCCTTTTTCCTTTTATTTTCTTTTTCTTTCCTTTCCTTTCGTTTCCTTTGCTTTAGTTTCGTTTGGTTTCCCTTAGTTTCCTTTCATTTTATTCATTTTTTTTTTCATTTCATTTCATTTCTTTCTTACCTTTATTTTCTTTCACTTTTTTTCCTTAGATTTTTTTCATTTCATTTCATTTCTTTCTTACCTTTATTTTCTTTCACTTTTTTTCCTTAGATTTCTTTTCCTGTCATTTCGTTTCGTTACCTTTGCTTTCCTACCGTTTCCTTATTTTCTTTTTTTCCCTTCCGTAACTCCTTTAGTTTTTATACCCAGCTGTACTTGTACACAGGGTATTATAACTTTGTTAGGATAACGGTTGGTTGTACAGGTATAAAGGAATCGAGATAGATATAGACTTCCATACATCAATATGATCAGGATCGAAAAAAAATTTGATTGAGCCATGTCCGTCCGTCTGTCCGTCCGTCCGTCTGTCCGTTAACACGATAACTTGAGCAAATAATGAGATATCTTCACCAAATTTGGCATGCGTACTTTTTTGGGTTCAGAATAGATTGCTATTGAAAATGGGTAAAATCGGACCATAACCACGCCCCTTTTTCGATATCGAAAATTTCGAAAAACGTATAAAATGGGTTAATTCAATATTAGAAGCAGCTACAATGATAAAATTTGCAATATGTATTGATTTAGATGTTCTAAGGCCGATTTTATAAAAATTTTTGAAAATGGGGCGTGGTACCGCCCACGTATATTTGAAGAAATTTTAAAATTTTGACTCTTAATAACTTCAGAACAGTTTATGCTAGTATAACGAAATTTCGTAGAGGACATACTATTGTTGTGGTAAATTCAGCTATAGAAAATAAACGAAATCGCTTCGCGACCACGCCTATCTATCTAATCTAATTAACTGATTTCGCTATAATAATATAATTTGGTACATACATCAACTTTCATATTTTTTACATAATTTTTTCAAAATTTTGGAAAGTGGGCGTGGCACCGCCCACTTATGAGTCAAGCAATTTTTAAATTCGACTGCTAACAACTTCAGAACGGTGTGAGATAGATTTACGAAACTAGGTACCAGGCATGTTATGTTTATGTAGAGTACTACCACAGAAAATAAGAAAAATCGGTGAACGATCACGCCCACTTTATGTGCACAGCTGGGTATGTAATGTTCGGTTTCACCCGAACTTAGACTTCCTTACTTGTTTTATTGTTTAATTATTATTTGCTGCATTTTAGTTGAAGTTGATTGTTCTCAGCAGCTACCGAGTGTGCGTTGAAAAATGCCAGGAGAGTTAAAATTTTATTTTTATTAGATTGGGAAATGCAAACAATATTGCAAATGACTTTATGTGATACATATATGTAAGGGTGTTATGTGATAGACGGACTGGATAATGGTCTGAAGTCCGCACATTACCCGCAGACAAGCTTTACAGCTTCGCGGGTTGCATTTAATGACTTCTAAAAAATTTTATATATGAAAAGCAAATAAAATCATTTATTCATTCGAAATTTAAAGATTTTTGGATTTGTCTCGAAAACAGTAAGTTTTTTCGAAACATGACCTGAGACAAAGTTATAGACCTTAAAATTCTCTACAAAAATTGTCCAGGCATTTTTTCTCTATGAGTCACCAGTTCTGAAATAACAGTATAGTGAAATTAGCTCTATAATTATATGTTAGACTGTCCCAAAAATGTATGGAAAAAGACGGAAGGTTCGAACTTTCGCTGGCTTCGTGAGCAAATGTCGTAAATCCATTTTTTTATACCCAGCTGTACTTGTACACAGGGTATTATAACTTTGTTAGGATAACGGTTGGTTGTACAGGTATAAAGGAATCGAGATAGATATAGACTTCCATATATCAATATGATCAGGATCGAAAAAAAATTTGATTGAGCCATGTCCGTCCGTCTGTCCGTCCGTCCGTCTGTCCGTTAACACGATAACTTGAGCAAATAATGAGATATATTCACCAAATTTGGCATGCGTACTTATTTGGGCTCAGAATAGATTGCTATTGAAAATGGGTAAAATCGGACCATAACCACGCCCCTTTTTCGATATCGAAAATTTCGAAAAACGTATAAAATGGGTTAATTCAATATTAGAAGCAGCTACAATGATAAAATTTGCAATATGTATTGATTTAGATGTTCTAAGGCCGATTTTATAAAAATTTTTGAAAAGGGGGCGTGGTACCGCCCACGTATATTTGAAGAAATTTTAAAATTTTGACTCTTCATAACTTCAGAACAGTTTATGCTAGTATAACGAAATTTCGTAGAGGACATACTATTGTTGTGGTAAATTCAGCTATAGAAAATAAACGAAATCGCTTCGCGACCACGCCTACTTTTTCATAAAAGTTATATTGAAAGGAGGTGGAAATATTGAAAAGTCCATATCTAATTAACTGATTTCGCTATAATAATATAATTTGGTACATACATCAACTTTCATATTCTTTACATAATTTTTTCAAAATTTTGGAAAGTGGGCGTGGCACCGCCCACTTATGAGTCAAGCAATTTTTAAATTCGACTGCTAACAACTTCAGAACGGTGTGAGATAGATTTACGAAACTAGGTATACAAAACAAAGAATAACAGCATTTTATGTGCACAGCTGGGTATGTAATGTTCGGTTTCACCCGAACTTAGACTTCCTTACTTGTTTTCTTTTAAATTAATTTCCTTTACATATTTTTTCGGCTTTTCATTACCTTTCTTTCCTTTATTTTTCTTTCTTTTTATTTTCATTTATTTTCCATACCTTCTTCCTCGCTGCTTTTCTATCCTTTCTTTTTCTCTGCTTTCCTTTCTTTATCTTTCTCTATTTGCTGAGTAGAAATTTTTGAAATGTACCTACGAATTTTCATGGTCGAAGGAAAATTCAAAATAAGTATAGGAATATACTTCACTAATGAGTACTAAACCACAGTATAAATAGTACTTGGAGTTTGAAATGTATAAAAACATTGGCGCACGCTAAAGATGGTTCGCATTAATTTCTAACAATCTTATTACCGATAGGAGCTATTCTAAAAAAACATCTTTTCACAATATAGCAAGCGCCAAATGTTTTTATACATTTCAAACTCCAAGTACTATTTAATACCTATAAGAATTCCCACTCACAAATGTTCCAGATAAGCTTTACGTGGTGAAGAATCTATGTAGGCAGAGGGGAAATTATTTTCCAGTTTTTAGTTCATTTTAAAAACATTTTAAATTAAAAATATTTTTTTATTCTATTTTTTATTTTATACTTTTTAGTTGTGAGTCTGTGAAAATTTCTAGGATTGTAATTGGATATTCTGTGTCATATTAGTGGTCCTCATGTAACCATATAACTTAACGAAAGCGTCTCATCAAGAACACGCCATTTTCTGACCCACTCATAAGCGCCTTCGCTACAAACAGTGAGGTCTATAACCTCCCTACGAGCTTTAGTTATAAAAGTAGGCTCGTTACCCACGTTACCAACCACCAGGTTAGTTGTTAGTAGGTAGTCAAACAGAGACTCGCCCCTAGCGTTAATATCGGAGCTTCCCCACTGGACGTGATGAGCATTAGCGTCAGCTCCAATAATAAGATGGCCCGTACAGAAATTATCCACCAGATCTTTCACCTCCTTTTGTGGAGGAGGTTCTTCGGCGTCATAGGGCATATAGACCGACGCCATCGTTAGGCTAGTGCTGCCGATTGTTAAGCTGGCAGCTGTAACGTCACCATTTGAGTAGTTGGGTAATAGAAAGGTGTTTAGCTCAGACTTTACCAAACTACAGGTTCTGACCTTGCCCTCATCATTGGCTTGGATGAGCTTGTACCCCTTAGTCCCCAATCCACAGATCCTAGAGCTATTGACCCAGGGCTCTTGGATAAGGACCACGTCTACGTCGCCTTTAGAAAGACGACTGCTTAAAACAGCCGAGGCTGCTTTAGATTTGTGCAGATTTATCTGAAGCACCACCAACATGAGAGAGCTCAGACTTCCCTGCCGCCAGCGTGTCGTCGAGGTCTGGCCTGTTCCGGGGGCTGTCTCTCAACGAGGAGTTGTTCAGAGCACCTGCACGATTTGGCGTGGCGGTAACCCTGCTGTCGGAAGCAGCATCAACGTTAGTGTGCTCAGGTTTAGCCACGATCGTGACGTCGAGGCCTTCTTCGTCAAGCAGGCTTTCTTCTATCGCCGAGTTGTTCGCAGCACCATCGCAATTTGACGTGGCGGATAACATACTTTCCGCGTCGGACTCCTCTGCTTCCCCTTCCGATGCCTCGATCTCCGTTGCACCGTTTAAGGGGCTCGAGCGCCTCCTTATTCAGAGTGATAACCACCTGTATATTGGGCCCAACCACATCATCGACCAGATTGACGCCCCAATCCTGCGTCGGGAGAGACGGATTCCAGACCTGCAGCATCTCAAGAATATTCTCGGGTTCTGCAGGGACGGCAGGAATCCATGCCCTTGCCCTTGGCCGAGCAGGAATGTCCTTCCAGTCGACGACATCTAGTCTTGCCCCTGGGTAGACTTCACCCAGTCTTGCAACTGCTGCCTTATACAGTGCGACAGTTCTTGCATCCTCGCACGCGAATATTTTGATCTGACCTTGGTGCCAGCCCGCGTCAGTACCTCGCGGCGGACTACCCGGAGACTCACGCATTAAGTCGAGGAGGGCCCTGCCCATTTCATTCCGGACATACAGCCACCGGTCTTTGGGGATGGACCAACGGTCGTTACCTCGGTCAATGAAACCTATAAGGATTCTGTCCTTGGTTACTTCAGCAAAGCTGAGTTTTCCCACTACGGGGTTGACCTGATGCCGCTTCGGATGGGGGTCTACCTCTCCGTCCGATCTCTGGCGTTTGAAGGGATTACCGTTCACCCTCTTAGGCACATAGGGCCTCTGGAAATTTGGTATCAGAGCTTTCGCTTCCTCCACCATCTTCCTTTCTTCCGGCGACAGCTTCTCCTTCGATGCTCCCTCATATATTTTAAGGATCCTTGCGGCCTTTCTTTTATCCCAGTACGCAGAGCGTCGGGGAGATGCCTCTTGGGGGGGATTCAGACTCGTAGTTGCCATCGCGGTCTCTCCCTTTGCGGCGTCGTCCTTCTCTTTCGAAACTCTGAAACCAGGTCGTGAGACCATTGCGTCGTTATCGTTACAACAACCATTGCCCCAGATGTGAAGAGATTGGGTTTCGTACCAGCGCTTGATGGAAGTTTAGCTTCCGCCGTTTTCTGCTTGACTGCGTAGGCAGCCGCACTGCTGCTTGCTCCCATCAAGTCACTCTTACTTGATAGCAGTTTGGGGGATGACTGACCCGTAGTTTCCATCGCTGTCGGCCTCCCAGTTAACTTTGAGGCGGAGTTTGTCCTCCGGCGTTGTGTTTTCGCTTGCTCCAGCATAGTTCTTCTCTGCTGCGGAGTAAACGAAGTCGTTAATTGCTTTGTATTTTGTGTGTTCTTCATCTTGTTCGTACGACCCCTCGCCGGACAAGGCCAGCTTAGGGTCAAGGGTAGTGTAAGGGGAAGTGTGTCGTCCGCCGCGGCAGAGCCCCATACCGCGGTAAGACCATAGTTACTCCCTGAGGCGGCCCGATATCAGTGAGGCTCTGTTCGACTACAGCCACGATTTGCCTCCCGACTGCAAACGTCCAATGGGCACGGTATCGCATAACACCCTGGATTGGGAGGGAAAAGTTTTGCACATTTATATAGCGAGCCGCTTGCTTCAAGACAGACGCCCGCTTACAGCCGCACCTCATGGTGTACAGACGCTGCGAAAAAGACCCCGGTGAGCCCTTAAACCAAGTATGTCAGAGTGGCCCACCGGGGCTCCCTCTCTTTCTGCCGTGAGCCTAGGTAGCTCAACGTTGCCCAGAGTGCACGAACGAGGACGCAAGAGTCGGGATTGAGCGCGGTCACTCAGCAACCACACCCCATTACACTGGTCAATGCAATTTTGGGGCCTGCAATGCTGATCACTCAGCCAACCGTGCAGATATCAATTGCTTGCTAATTCACCCTTTTCTGTTTTTTGTTATTCTTTACCTACATACCAATGAGTGCGCTAAACTAGTGCTATTAAATCATTTGTCTCGAAACAGTTCTGTCTGCATAGCTGTGGTGTTGTTTTCTAATTTTTGCCTTTTCAAATAAATCTAAAATTAATAATTGTGAAAAATGCCATTTCACAATAAATAAAAAGGTTTTTGAAGTCATTAAAAATTTCCAAAAGTTTCATAATTTACAGAACAAAAAATAATCTTCTAAAATTTTATTTTATTTATTTTATTTTATTTTATCTTATTTTATTTTATTTTATTTTATTTTATTTTATTTTATTTTATTTTATTTTATTTTATTTTATTTTATTTTATCATATTTTATTTTATTTTATCTTATTTTATTTTATTTTATTTTATTTTATTTTATTTTATTTTATTTTATTTTATTTTTTTTATTTTATTTTATTTTATTTTATTTTATTTTATTTTATTTGATTTTATTTTATTTTATTTTACTTTATTTTATTTTATTTTATTTTATTTTATTTTATTTTATTTTATTTTATTTTATTTTATTTTATTTTATTTGATTTTATTTTATTTTATTTTATTTTATTTTTGCTTCTCTGACTACCTACCTACAGATTTTGTTTTTGTAAACACTTTGTGTAAGCACCTTGAAGTTGACGGGCTCGTGCTTATTATAGTAAACAAAACAACTCTCGTTTTCAGCAACAGCAATCAATGGAAGTTTTCATGACTACACACACAATTGCAATGAATGCAAGTGGTCATACCTACGTACATACACACATAACAGCGGCTCTATAAGGTGAATGCGTGTTTAGAATTTCATAATATAATTAATTTTTTTTAATTTTTGGTTTGTTGTCGCACACCCTGCTCGGCGAGACATATCGATACATACCAAATTTTATATTATATACCTCAGAATTGTGGTTATTGCAAAAAAGGGAGAAAGCTGTTATGTTTGCGCATTTATATATAAGTACCTGGGTGACCGAGCTTGCTCGGTGCTATCAATTTAGTGCTAACTTTACTTACCAAACTTGTGAGGATGTGTTACACTGTCCTTTATATGTGGGCAAATTATTAAAATTTTGTAATTTTCGTAGCCGTAATGGACTTTTTGCGGACAACCCTACTTGAAAATATTTTAGTTGGTATGTCAGCAAACATACCTTTCATTTGATACCCATATTGGCATATCTAGCTCCATAAATAAAAAAATTAAATAGGTGGCAACCCTGTAATACAAATATACTGCTATAAGGTGACAACCCTAGATGGCAACTGTACTTAGAAATATTTTAGTTGATATGTCGCCGGAAATACCTCTAATTTGATACCGATATTCGCATATTTTACTCAATATTAAAAAAAAAAATGAGATAGGTTGCCACCCTTAAAAGCCCTCCAAGTGGCAACACCTAAGTGGATAGTCTTAGAATCAGGCATGATATCACTGTGCCAAATTTCATCCAAATCGGTCAAGAGGTTCTCGAGATAGTACCGGATATAGAAATATAGTGCGGGCAACCCTAGCTGACAAACCTACTTGGAAGTATTTTAGTTGATATGTCGCCGAAAATACCTATCATATGATACCCATATTGTCATATCTTGCTCCATAATTAAAAAAAATGGGATAGGTGGCAACCCTGTAAACTACTCGAAATGTCAACCCTAAAGTAGATAGCCTTGGAATCCTTCATACTGTCACCATACCAAATTTTATCCAAATCGGTCAACCGGTTCTCGAGATAGTACTGCGGTAAGGTGGCAACCCTAGGTCGCAACCCTACTTGAAAATACTTAAGTTGGTATCTCGCCGAAAGTACCTTTCATATGATACCCATATTGGCATATCTTCCTCCATAATTAAAAAAAATGGGATAGGTGGCAACCCTGTAAACCGCCTCAAGTGGCAACCCTAAAGTGCATAGTCTTAAAATCGATCATACTATCACCATGCCAAATTTCAGCCAATTCGGTCAAGCGATTCTCGAGATAGTACCGGATATACAAATATATTGTGGTAAGGTGGCAACCCTAGGTGGCAACTCTACTTGAAAATATTTTAGTTGGTATCTCGCCGAAAATACCTTTCATATGATACCCATATTGGCATATCTTGCTCCATAATTAAAAAAAAATGGGATAGGTGGCAACCCTGTAAACCTCCCCAAGTGGCAACCCTAAAGTGGGTAGTCTTAGAATCCATCATACTATCTTTGTGCCAAATTTCATCCCAATCGGTCAAGCGGTTCTCGAGATAGTCCGAACATACAAATATACAAATATACAAGATTAACTCGTTTAAAGATATTAGATAGATTATAACTTTGGTCCGATGTTTATAAGTATGAGAAGAAGAAGAGATGGACCCGTCACTAAGTATACCGAAATGATCAGGATGACGAGATGAGTTGATTTAGCCATGTCCGTCTGTCCGTCTGTCTGTCTGTCTGTCTGTCTGTCTGTCTGTTTGAACGCAAACTAGTCCCTCAGTTTTTGAGATATTTGGCTGAAATTTTGTATGCGGCCACCATTTTCTAATATAGGAATCATTTGTCGGAACCAGCAAGATCGGACCTATATTACATATAGCTCCCATACAACCGATTGTTCCGATAAACGGATTTTGGGCTATAACTCCTGTAATTAAAGAGGTAGGAACCTAAAATTTTGTGAGAATTGCTTTTTTTATATAGGAGCTGTCGGTGTTGAAAATCATTGTGATGGGATAAATATTTCACATAGCCCCCATACAATCGATTGTTCCGATAAACGGATTTTGGGCTATAACTCCTGTAATTAAAGAGGTAGGAATGTGAAATTTTGTAAAAGTTGCTTGTTTCATATAAGAAATATCGATGTTGAAAATCATCGAGATGGGATAAATATTTCACATAGCCCCCATACAATCGATAGTTCCGATAAACGGATTTTGGTAGATAACTCCTGTAATTATATAGGTAGGAAAGTGAAATTTCGTAACAATTGCTCTTTTAGAATGTGGAATGTCGATGTTAAAAATCAATGAGATTAGACCGATATAACACATCGCCCCTATATAATCGATAGTTCCGATAATTTCGGTATGAGCTAAAGTTAAATTGAAACAGGCTGTACTGGGGATCGAACAGTGAAAATCATGACGCTTATTCATGAAAGGTATATAGCCTTCGGCACAGCCGAAGACAGCTTTCCTTACTTGTTTTTTCTTAGCTTAACAAACTCGAAGAAACTGAATGTAAACCGACGCCTAATCTGCGCTCATCATCCGTCCATCGCATTTCTTGCTTAGCGGTCACTGTTGCCAGAATTTTTTCAGCAATCCGGCTAGATCGAGAAAAAAGAACGGCTAAAAAAATTATTTCGGCGAAAAAATTATGCTTAGTGAAATAAAATAAAATGGAAAATTGATAAAATTAAAAAAAAAGTAAAATCAGAAATAGAAAAGTGATTGAAAGTAAAAAAATAAAATTTGTTGGAAATGTAAGGAAAGGGAATAATATAAAATACATAAATAAAAATGAAACAAAATGAATTAATAAAATATTAAATTAAGAAAATAATAGGAAAGGAAAGGGATGGATAAAAGGAAAATTAAGGTAAGTTAAGTTAAGGAACGGAAAATATGACAGAAAAATCAAAGGGAAAGGAAAGGAATGGAAAAGAAAAAAGGAAGGGAAGAAAGGAAATGTAATGTAGGTAAAGCAGTGGAAAAGAGAAGCAAAAGGAGAAAGACAAAGAAAGGAAAGAAGAAAAAAGAAGGGAAAGAAAAGGTAGCGAGGAAGAAGGTATGGAAAATAAATGAAAATAAAAAGAAAGAAAAATAAAGGAAAGAAAGGTAATGAAAAGCTAAAAAAATTAAATAATTTAAGGAAATGAATGAAAGAAAAAGAAAAGCAAAGGAGTTGCGGAAAGGAACAAAAGAAAATAAGGAAACGGTAGGAAAGGAAAGGTAAGGAAACGAAATGACAGGAAAGGAAATTTAAGAAAAAAGTGAAAGAAAATAAAGGTAAGAAAAAAATAAAAGAAAAGAAATGAAATGAAAAAAAAAAATGAATAAAATGAAAGGAAACTAAAGCAACGGAAACGAAAGGAAAGGAAAGAAAAAGAAAATAAAAGGAAGAAAGGACTGTAATGGAAATGGAAAGAAGGATCAGGTAAGAATATAAAAGACACGAAAAGAAAGAAAAATAAAAGAAAAGAACAGAGGAGAATAGAAAAGAAAGAAAGAAAGAAGGGAAATAAAACGAAATGAAAGAAGAGAAAAGGAAAGAAAGGAAATTAAAGGGAACGTAAGGAAAGAAAAGCAAAAGAAATAAATTCAGATGAAAGGAGAGGAAAGGAAAGGAAATAAAAGCAAATGAATGCTAAGGAAAGGAACGGAAAGAAATACGTATGAAGACGACCTAAGAAGAATAAATAATTATCAACATTGAAAATATATTACTGAATGGTGTAAAGAGGGAGGAAAAGGCAAAATGAATAGGAATGTATAGAAACAAAAACTATACAAAATATGGAAAAGAAAGGAAAATTTAAGAAATAGCAGAAAGGTAGGAAAATAAAATAAAGTTTTGTGGTTGAATTTCAACCACTGGGCGAACTCTAGTAAACATAAACAGCTTACATTTATATATGTTACATCCAGGCGCGTATTCAGGGACACCCCGAAATGCGCAAGTTTATGCAACTTTTTTGTATGTGACTGTAAAAAATAAAATTTGGAATATGAGTCCCAAACTCATGGGATAATATTTTTTGATTTCCCGTCAAATTAGACATTTAAAATAACAAAAATTGCGGCAAAGCCAAACTTAGGTAAAGAAAGAAAACTTCAAAAGTCCCCATTAATATCATGTGTGGTAAAAAAGTTATTTGGGGGCAAAGGTGAACATTTAGGGTTTTACGAATTGAAAAGTTTATTTCCAGAGATTCTGCTTTGGCTTTTGTACTAACTTCCCGTTGAGCTGGGGTTTTGAAATTTTCACCATTGTTCAGGTTTCGCTGACAATGCATTATACGAAAAAAAAAAACAATCCAAAATATTGCTTTAATTGCAAAAGTCCCATTTATCGGTCTATCTTCCTTATTGCTATCTGAATATTTCGTACACATGCTATAATGCGTTTTCAGCGCTATCTGCATATAAATAGCATCGAAATTTCAAATATTTGGATTTCACTTAAATACATTTAGGCGCAGTCATGATGTATTTTATATTGCTTAAAAAAAGAGTAATTTTATTCGTGTAACCATAGAAACACCGCGTAAAGCGTGTAAACGTAGAAAATTACCGAATGCGTAAAAGAACTGTCAAAATTTGTATGGAACGAAGTTTATACAAATTCGGTAAACTTCCGCGAGGAGTTTAGTGTGTAAACACCTCGAAAATTTACCCAATTAGATTACGCTGTTCGACATGCAGTTTTTCAAAGCAGTCAATGCACACTAGACAGAAATAGAAGAAAATGCTAAAAAATTGGTCAAAAATTAAATTAATGGGAATTTCAAAATAAAAAGTATTCATATAAATGTATCTATAGCGTTCATCTAACTGAGCTGTTAAATGTATACATTTACGCTTTCGTTAATATCCAATTAAAATCTTAGAAATTTTCACAGACTCACAACTAAAAAGTATAAAATAAAAAATAGAATAAAAAAATATTTTTAATTTAAAATGTTTTTAAAATGAACTAAAAACTGGAAAATAATTTCCCCTCTGTCTACATAGATTCTTCACCACGTAAATCTTATCCGAAACATTTGTGAGTGGGAATTCCTATAGGTATTAAATAGTACTTGGAGTTTGAAATGTATAAAAACATTTGGCGCTTGCTATATCGTGAAAAGATGTTTTTTTTTAGAAAAGCTCATATCGGTAATAAGATTGTTAGAAATTAATGCGAACCATCTTTAGCGTGCGCCAATGTTTTTATACATTTCAAACTCCAAGTACTATTTAGTACCTATAGGAATTCCCACTCACAAATGTTCCGGATAAGCTTTACGTGGTGAAGAATCTATGTAGACAGAGGGGAAATTATTTTCCAGTTTTTAGTTCATTTTAAAAACATTTTAAATTAAAAATTTTTTTTTATTCTATTTTTTATTAATTTTTACGTAAAGCTTGATCTTTTTCCTTTAAAATAATTTTTTTTTTTTTTGTAATGGATCTCGAAAATTTTTTAATGTTCTTTCAAAAGACAATTTATTTATTTTTTGTTGTTTTTCTCTAGGCTTTGATAAATTTGGTTCGCCTCTGCACTAGTAACGAAATTAAACTTTAGCTAAGTCATTTCCATTTTCCACTCAAAATGGTTATTATGAAAAAAAAATATTTTCTGGATACGCGCCCGGCTATATCTATTACATAGATGTGACTTATATAAAAGTTACAACAAGCAAAAATTTAAGCAGAGCTCACTGCTTTAAAAATAATTGACTTAATGAAAAGTCGCAATAAAATAAGGCATCAATCGATCGATTTTTTATTCCAAATTTTCGTCTGCAACGCTTTTTTAAATAATTTGGAAAAAATATTTTGGTAATAGTGCAGGGGAAAGTGGGGCATCAAAAGACGCGTATTCACGAGAAGATTAAGAATCCGAAAGCGAAAATTAACTTTGTTTATCCGTTCAAAAGTTATAGGAAAAAATACATTAGTTTCGTACCGTGGCGCTGGCGCCACGGTTCAGGCAACCACCTGGACTTGGCATGGCGTAGCCCAGGGTTATTCATAATAAGCGCGGCCGAAGGCCGCCTACGCAGAAGGACTTAGCATGGTGTAGCCCATGGTTATTTTTAAAATTAAATTTTAAATATTTCACATTTAATCTACTCGTGAATACGCGTCTTTTGAGTCCTTACTTGAATTGTTTGCTCAAATTTCGGAAGAGACCGATATTTACCAATATTTAAAAATCATAATAAAAAATGAAAATTTGGAATTAAAAATCCCGCGATTTTTTTTTTCAAATTTTCGGCTGCGGCGCTTTTTTAATCATTTTTTAAATAATATTTTAAAATCATAATAAAAAATGAAAATTTGGAATTAAAAAAACGGCTTAAAAAATAAGAAAACGGCTCAAAAACGCCTAGCGGCTAGATTCAAATTTTTCCGGCTAAATGACAAAAAAAAACGACTAGATCTAGCCGGAAAACGGCTAAAATGGCAACACTGATAGCGGTGATGTCAGCTTTTGCCTTATTGAGGACCTCAACTAGGCGGGCATCGTCACCTTCCCTAGTAAGGGTTCGGACATTCCACGTGCATGCCCTGATTTCATTAATCGTAGTCCTAGTTCGTTTGCTGTGGTCGTTATCTGAAAAGTGAGTTATCATATCCGAGGCCTGTCACGCACCTCATGATGACAGACCCTGCTGTTTGAATCCCCTGGCAAGCCCTTAAACCAATTATGTCGGAGTGGCCTTGTCAGGTTGTCGCCTTCTCACATCAGTTCACCACCGAACGGATGTTCAAAGGCTATCCAGAGGATACGACTCGGACGTAGTGAGCTGCTTAAATACGATGGGATTGGTACCAATTTCATCCGTTCACGGAATATTGAATTCGACCACAGGCATGTCCCAATCTGAAAATGGTTTACTAATAAAAGGTGTGCTCGTCTAAAAGTTCAGTACGAATTATCCAGCAACAGATTTGTTCTCTTTTCTATTGCATTTTCTCTCACGCGAGATGATTGATAATCTTTACGCGAATGCGAAATTTGCAAAAGTTTGCACTGCCAAAATCGCCTAGGCGGTTAAAGGATAATTGAAGTTTTTAAGTAACTAGAGTTCGCCCAGTGGTTGAAATTCAACCACAAAACCTTATTTTATTTTCCTACCTTTCTGCTATTTCTTAAATTTTCCTTTCTTTTCCATATTTTGTATATTTTTGGTTTCTATACATTCCTATTCATTTTGCCTTTTCCTCCCTCTTTACACCATTCAGTAATATAGTTTCAATGTTGATAATTATTTATTCTTCTTAGGTCGTCTTCATACGTATTTCTTTCCGTTCCTTTCCTTAGCATTCATTTGCTTTTATTTCCTTTCCTTTCCTCTCCTTTCATCTGAATTTATTTCTTTTGCTTTTCTTTCCTTACGTTCCCTTTAATTTCCTTTCTTTATCTTCTCCGTTCTTTTCCTTTTCTTTCCTTTTCTTTCCTTTTATCTTCTTTCATTTCGTTTTATTTCCCTTCTTTCTTTCTTTCTTTTCTATTCTCCTCTGTTCTTTTCTTTTATTTTTCTTTCTTTTCGTTTCTTTTATATTCTTACCTGATCCTTCTTTCCATTTCCATTACAGTCCTTTCTTCCTTTTATTTTCTTTTTCTTTCCTTTCCTTTCGTTTCCGTTGCTTTAGTTTCCTTTCATTTTATTCATTTTTTTTTTTTTTCAATTCATTTCTTTTCTTTTATTTTTTTCTTACCTTTATTTTCTTTCACTTTTTTCTTTAATTTCCTTTCCTGTCATTTCGTTTCCTTACCTTTCCTTTTCTTACCTTTCCTTTCCTACCGTTTCCTTATTTTCTTTTGTTTCTTTCCGGAACTCCTTTGCTTTTCTTTTTCTTTCATTCATTTCCTTAAATTATTTTCTTTAGCTTTTCATTACCTTTCTTTCCTTTATTTTTCTTTCTTTTTATTTTCATTTATTTTCCATACCTTCTTCCTCGCTACCTTTTCTTTCCCTTCTTTTTTTCTTCTTTCCTTTCTTTGTCTTTCTCCTTTTGCTTCTCTTTTCCATTGCTTTACCTACATTACATTTCCTTTCTTCCCTTCCTTTTTTCTTTTCCATTCCTTTCCTTTCCTCAATAAAGTTGACGCGCTGGCTCATGTTATCTTATTGCTGCCAACAAAACAACTCACCCTACTGCAATGAATGCAAACACAACAATGCAAGTGGTCATACCTACATACACCCATAACAGCGGCTCTATAAAGCGAATGCGTGTATAGCACTTGTAGTGGTGTGATTTTCATATCATATTATAATTAATTTTTTTAAATTTTTGGCTTGTTGTCGAACACCCTGCTCGGCGAGACATATCGATACATACCAAAGTTTATAACCTTAGAATTGTGGTTATTGCAAAAAAGGGAGGAACCTGTTATGTTTGCGCATTTATATATAATAGATTTGCATGTTGGCAAACACGTAAACGTTGTGCCAAAAACAGCCGATTTTCGTAATGGATAATTCGTGCTGGCCAAATTTGTTCAGCAAGAATTACCAGCTTATTTTGGAATGAAAATTCTCCTTGCTGAAAATTTGTTTAAAGCGAACGCGATTTAACCTCAAAACAAGATAACTTGTGCAAATTTTTACGAATTATTTACATCACGAACACTTTGAAAGTGTTGTTGGTTTTATACATAAAATTCTGCTCGGCCTAACTATTCCATTTTTTTCCTTCGTGAAGGGTGGACACCTTGCCGTGGTACGAGGGCTTAAGTCGATTAAGTGATCATAGCTCCACACGGCACTACTTCACGAGAGCAGCCTAGCCTCTCTGGTGCGACGACAAAGATGTTCCCCCTCCCAATCCAGGGTGTTATGCGAAACCGTGCCCATTGGACGTTTGGAGCCGGGAGGCAAATCGTGACTGTAGTTAAACGGAGCCCCTCTGATACCGGGTCGCCTCAGAGAGTAGGCATGGCCATACCGCAGTACGGGGCTCTGCCGCGGCGGACGACACATTTTCCCCTACTCTTCCCTTGACCCTAAGCTGGCCTTGTCCGGCGATGGGTCATACGAACAAGATGAACTCAAATAACTTAAATAAAAACGAAAAACCTAATAAACAAACAACGCCAAATTTTACTCCTCAGCAGAGGAGATCCATGGAGGAACAAGCGAGAAAACAACGCCGGAGGACAACCTCCGCTCCACAATCAAGGGGGGGATCGACAGCGATGGCAAGTACGAGCCGGTCAACCAAACCTCTATCGAGTAAGATTGACTTAATGGGAGCTAGCACCAGTGCGGTTGCGAACGCAGCTAAGCGGACAACGGCGGATGCTAAAATCCCATCAACCGCTGATATGAAAACCAGTCTCTTTACGTCTTTGGCAGCGGTCTCACCTGGCCTCGGAGTTTCGAAGGAGAAGGAAGCTGCAACTGAGTTTTCGGCAAAGGGAGCGATCGCGATGGCAACTAGGGGTCCGCACTCCCGGGAGACATCTCCCCGCCGCTTCACATACCACGAGAAAAGATTGGCTGCAAAGATCCTGAAGAAGTATGAGGGGGTACCGCAGGAATCGCTGTCGCCGAATTCCAAAATACTTACATACCAAAGAGGTTAAAAGTAAACCCTTTCAAACGCCAGTGATCGGACCTGGAGTTAAATCCCCCTCCCAAGCGGCATCAGAATAGCCCTGGAGCGGCCAAACCAAGCTTTGCTGAAGTAACCAAGGACAGGATCCTTATAGGCATCCTTGACCGAGGCAATGGCCGACTGGCCATCCCCAAGCATCGGTGGCGATACGTTCGAAATGAACTCGGCAACGCTCTTCTCGACGTTGCTCCGGAGTTTCCGGGTAGTTTGGCGCGAGTAACGGATGCAGGCTGGCATCAGGGTCAGATTAAATTAGTCGCATGCGAGGATGCAAGAACTGTTGCACTGAACAAGACAGCAGCTGCTAAACGGGGGAGTCGGAAGACGAAATACAGGAAGAGGAAGCGGAGGAATCCGACGCGGAAAGCATGTTATCCGCCACGCGCCTTGGCGAAAGTGCTGTGAACACCTCGGAGATGAAGGACAGCCTACAGGACGAGGAAGTCCTCGACGTCACGGTGGTATCAGCCAACGCTGAGCGATTAACATCTAACGCTACAGGCAGCAGGACTCCCGCAACGCCATATCGGGTAGTTAATCGGAACAACTCGTCGTTGATAGATAACCTCCGGGATGAGGCAAACCTCAACGATATGGGGACGGCAGGGAAGTCTGTACGCTCTCATGTTGGTGATGCTTCAGATTAATCTGCACAAATCTAAAGTGGCCTCGGCTGCTTTAAGTAGTCGTCTCTCTAAAGGCGACGTGGATGTGGTCCTCATCCAAGAAGCCTGGATCTATAGCTCGAGAATTTGCGAATTGGGGACTAAAGGGTCGAATACATAAAGCTTTGTTAACCCCCCATGACATTTGCTACCTCAAAACTTTGCGTCCAACTTCAGAGGTATGCTACAATGAACGCCTTGACGCTTCTCTTTTATACATTTGTTTTCGTTATTTTTTTCTTTGCATTCGTAGTGCTTTAGTTAATTTATTAATTTAATAGAGAAAAAATGAGTTAATTATTATTTTCTCCAACATTTTATTCTTTAATTGAAGCAAAGTCATCAACATCTGATAGTCAAAGCAAGCAAAGCAAGCAAAATTTGAGAGTTTGCCAATATCAACCTCGCTTCAACTTTGAGGTCTCCAATTTGCCATGCTTGGTTTAAATACGTATACTGAACTTTTCTGTCAAAGTCAAAGTTTGAGGTAAAGCCAAAATAAAGTTTTATGTAACTGACCCATAAGGGCTTCAAGCTCATTCGAGGCAGCGAGGAGAGCAAAGTCAGAACATGTATTTTCGTCAAGTCTGAGTTGAACTCCTTTCTCCTACCTAACTACACCAATGGTGACATTACCGCTATCAGTCTAACGGTCGGCAGCACCCCCCTGACGGTGGCGCCAGTCTATATGCCCTACGACGCCGAAGAACCTCCACCACAAACGGAGGTGAAAGATCTGGTGTCAAATTTCTGCACGGGTAATCTTATTATTGGAGCGGACTCTAATGCTCACCATGTTCAATGGGGGAGCTCCGATATCAATGCCAGGGGCGAGTCTCTGTTTGATTACCTATTAACAACCAACCTGGTAATTTGAAAAGTGGGTAATGAGCCCACTTTTATCACTAAGAACCGCAGGAGGTCATAGACCTCACTATCTGTAGTGTAGGCGCTTATGAGTGGGTCAGAAAATGGCGGGTTCTTGAAGAACATTCATTCTCCGACCACCGGTACATAGAAATGGTTTTAGACTTTATTGTAGAGCAACCAATTATGAAGCGCAATCCACGTAACACTAATTGGCAGTTACACAATGAAATATTAGACAGAGACCTACCAGTATTGCCTTCCCAAGCGTCTCATCAGTAGAGGAGCTGGAGTATCTTGTTACTACATATACATCGGCGCTCTCAAATGCTCTAGAACAGGCTTGTCCACGGTAAACACAGGTCCGCGGTAAACACAGGCCACATTGGTGGTCCTACGATCTGGACTCGCTCCGCAAATCATGCCGGAAACAATTTAACAAAGCCAAGAGCCTCGGCTCTGAGCCTCATTGGCACGAATATAAAGCTAAACTAAGGGCCTACAAAAAAGCTCTGAGACAGGCGAAGAGAACCTCGTGGAGAAATTTCGGCACTGGCGTCGAAAAGGTCGACGACACAGCGAGACTTAGACGAGTCCTCTCGAAAAGTCAAACAGCCATCAGTTATTTGCCTAATCCTGACGGATCCTGGACCAGCACGGAAGGGGAAACCCTTGAACTACTCTTGAATACACATTTTCTGGCGAATCTGCATGACGCACCACTAGCACCTGCAACAAACCTTGCAGTAAATATACCCATCACTCAGGATAAGGCAGGCAGTTAAGAGCTTTGAACCGTATAAGGCTGCCGGACCGGACGGTATTATCCCCGCGCAACTTATAAACACGTTGAAGACATCAGCTAAATGGCTGGTATTTCTCTTCACAGCCTGCCTGGCTCTCAACCACATACCGGGCTCCTGGAGAAGCGCCACGGTAGTGTTTATCCCTAAGGCAGGGAAGGCATCCCACTACGAGCCAAAAGACTACAGGCCGATCAGTCTCTCGTCCTTTGTACTCAAAACCTTTGAGAGGATACTAAGCGACTACCTCTCAACGACTACTGCTGACTACTGTCTCGTAACCTTCCTAGACATTGAGGGGGCTTTCAACAATATAAGCCCGGAGGCTATAAACTCCGCTCTAGCTAATCTGGGCGTAGATAGATCTCTAACTGGTTTAATTGACCAACTTCTAAGGGGAAGGAAAATAGCTTCTTCACTTGGTACGTTTGAGTTATCACGCTATGCCACAAGGGGAACGCCCAAGGGTGGTGTTCTTTCCCCGCTTTTATGGAATCTCACAGTCAACTCGTTGCTACGTAACACAAGCTGGGGGCGGGAAGATAGTGGCATACGCAGACGATTTAGCTATTGTATTCAGAGGCAAGTTCCCACAAACTCTGTGTGACTTGATGCAAGTAGCACTGCGAGAAGTTTCGACGTGATCCTCTCGCTGCGGTCTTAGTATCAACCCGGGGAAATTGGAACTTGTCCTCTATACCAACCGGTACAAAATACCACCACTAAGCCTACCAGAACTAGATGGCACGCCCCTGCGCTTGTCGGATAAAGCCACACGGAGGGAAATCTATGGATGGAACATCCATAATTATTGATATCACATTAAATAAAAATTGATAATTCTGTCCCATCAATGAATATGGATTTTTCATCAATGCTTTTTTGATAAATCACTATTGAAATGGTATCCATATAAACTATTGATAAATTCTAAATAGTTTAAAAAAACAAAATTTTATATAAGTTAACATCTGGTTTCAGTAAGATTCGAACCCTGCTCCTCTGGCACGTTAGCCCAGTATTCTACCATTCGGCTACGGCATTTTATAAAATTTTTAGAAAAATGTTCAATCATAAGAAATTCAAAAAATTTTGAAATTAAAAAAAAAAATGCTCCAACAAGTTGTAATATTGTTAGAAAATCCATAGTAAAAATTGTTGAACTATTATGATTATGCGTCCCAGAAAAATTTACATTTCGTCCATATATATTAATACGCTGTCTCTACCATTATTACTATGTAGTAAATATGGATATGGATATACCGACAATAGAAATTCATATCACGACCATAGATATGGACATGCCGTTCAAATATATTAGTATTCTATCCATAAATATAAAAAATAGTATATCATATCGAAATGGTTGACATGTCATTTTACTTTTTATTGGGAGCAAATAATATTTGATAACTCGCTCATTATAAATGAATATTGCATCAAACTCGTCGCTATCAATAGCGATATTGTCACAACATTCAATGCATTTCTCTCAGTGCAAATTTCTAGGCATAGTTCTGGACAGGAAATTGAATTGGAAGGAGAATGTTCTTCAGCGCCAGAAGAAAGATTGTATCGCTCTTTACACATGCAAAAGAGCCATCATTCGACCAATCATGCTGTATGGAGTCGTCGTATGGTGGCCTGCGCTGGGAGGCATCAGCTCTGCGCCTAAGGGAAACGTCCAGCTGGGGTGCGGCTACTATTGGACACTCCAGTATTCTGGAATCTTACAGCTTTCTCCCTCTAAGCACAGATCGTTGTGCGACCACTACAGTCGGGGATAGCTGTTTCAAAATAAACATTCCCAACAGAGAAGACTGGGAGAGGACGGATCGGTGTCCCGAAACAAATGGCGGCACTTCCATATACACCGACGGCTCGAAGTTGGGCGGCAGAGTTGGAGGAGGGGTTTATTCAAGGGATTTGGACCTTGAGCTCTCCTTCAGACTACATGATCATTGTAGTGTCTTCCAGGCGGAAGTCTCGGCAATCCTGGACGCCGCGGCCTGGACAGCAAACGTGCAATCGGAGAAGATATCGTTATTTTCAGCGACAGCCAAACGGCCATCAAATCCCTTGGCTCCTACACGTTCAACTCTGAACTGACGCTCAACTGTCGTCGATCTCTTCCAGAGATGGCCCAACAGAACCGCGTAAACCTCACAGGGGTCGCGGGACATAGGGACATTGAGGGAAACTGTAAGGCACGGCATGACCAAGCAGGTTCTTCAGGATAACGAGCGCTTAGGTATGCCGTTTGCCACATGCAAACTAACGCTGAAGGAGCACACACTCCGTCAAGCGAACGAAAGATGGCTTCAATCCCTAGGGTTCCGGATATCGAAACAAACCTGGCCAAAATGGGATCTTAAAAGGTCTAGACTCATTTATGCCCTAACCAGGATATTGATAGGGGTATTAACCCGTCACTGCCTCATTGGTAGGCATGCAGAAAGGCTAGGTTGGCCCTACCGACGATGCTGCAGGAGTTGCAAAGATGATGAGGAGGAGGAAACGGTGGAGCACCTCATCTGCAACTGCCCGGCTATAAGCGGCGCGAGAATGCGCTTTTTAGGAGTTTCCTTCCTGGATAGCCTACGCCAGGTCGCGGAGCTGGATATAAAGGACCTGATGGCCTTCATCAGGTCATCTAAATGGTTCGAGGAGGGGTAACGGTGTCGATTTGGGTAAGTCTAACCCGGGATTCTGCCATGTGGAGAATCCCGAAATAGGGTTTTTCCACATGGCTGGGTCCCGGAACTGACTTTCGTAGTGTTGGTGGTATCACAACGGGCCTTTTTGTACTGGCCTAGGTCTGCCTCTACGACAACCACTTGAACCTAACCTAACTTTTCCATTTTGTGCAATGTTAGCTAGATCCTAGAATTTCACCTCCTATTTGATTTGCACAGCTAAACATCGTGGTGAAAATCGCCTAGGCCCGAAGTCTACAACATACGCCTGAAAGTCGGCTACAATTTCTACTTCCGTTGCATCATCATCCATTTTCTCAAATTTTACTCTCAATCAAAACTTCATATCACCGCACAAGAAGTTAACTTAAAAAACAAGCGACAGTACTGAGCTACGCGTCACCGATTAGTTCGCCGGGGGCTAGCAGGCACCCACTGGATGGAGTTGCAAGCCATGTCTCTGGTACATCATTTACATCACAAGGTTAAAATGCTTAATGAAAGGAGCAGGCGGTTCCTATTAAATTGCTGACAACCCAATAGGCAACTGCTTGTGCCGATGTAGGCTTCCCGGACTATAAGGACACAGCAGTAATCTCCTTTGTCAGCTTCCGTTCGGTCAATGCCGTTTTGCAATTACAAGCACCAGCTGTTGCCGCGGAGGAACGCGAAAACCCAAGGGAGGATAAGGATCACTCTGGCACAACTCCGCTCTGTATACTGTAGCAAGATAAGCTCGTGCCCATCCAAACTCGCCCGGAATTCGGCTCCATCTACATTAGGTCTGCAATATGCCCTCTTTTTAAAGAATTTGTCCTCTATTTAGGAAAATTATCCTCCCTTTGAAAAAATTATATTGACTTCAACGAGAATCGAATTTAGAATACCTTAAACAACAAAAAAGGTTATAGTGCCCATTTTGTGTTGTTGCTTCAGCATGAAATATGCTTCAAACAAATATCGCAATCGTTGCATTAACAATATTGTGACGTCTAACTTACTCCGAGAAAATGTTAAATTGACAAGCGGCCAACGTAATATGCCAAGAAATCTGTTCATTGTTAAAATAGCATTTTTATACTAAATGCAACAAATTTCAAGGTGGCTGACTATCATAGCTGTTTTTTTGTCGATTTGATATCGTTTTTGTTGAATTTGCACTGTTTTTTCCTCAGTGTACCTTTATGTACAAATTAATTTTTAAGTTGAAATGTGACATGCTGTGAATTGGATAATGACATAAATTTCGTTTTATACCCAGCGTAGTAGTACTAGTACAAGGGTATATTAATTTTGTTCACATAACGGTAGTACGTAACGGCACAAAATAATCGAGATAGATGTAGAGTTCCATATATGCAAGTTCTTAGGTTGAAAAGAGGAGTTCATTAAGGCATGCCCGTCTGTCTGTCCGTCCGTCCGTCCGTCCGTCCGTCTGTGTACACGATAACTTCAGTAAAAATTTAGATATTTGCATGAAATTTTATATACAGGTTACTTTTTGGCCAAGGTAGGTTGCTATTGAAAATGGGCAAAATCGGATGATAACCACGCCCCCTTTTGCGATATCGAAAATTTCGAAAATCACACAAATTGGCATATCTCGGTAGCTGAAATGGCTAAAATGATATAATTTTATAGGTAAATCCCCCTGGTCACTCTCTTATAATTTTTCCATAAATTTTTTATAGTGGGCGTGGCATCGCCCACTTTTCAGCGAGGCATATTTGAAAATTTTACGGTTCATAACTTTTAAACTGATCACGGTAGAACGATGAAATTGGTACAAGGTAAACTAGAATAATAGGGAGCATACCTGATGAAATTGGACGAGATCGCTTTCCTTCCGACCACGCCCACTTTCGATATGGAAATTTTCGAAAATCACATAAATTGACATAATTCGGTAAGGTAAATAGCTAAGATATTAAAAACTTTAGGTAAATCCTCCTAGGGCCTATATCATTGTTATCCCGTTCTGAAAATTACCGCTGGGTATTTAATCACGGAGGGGAATCTATGGATGGAACATCCATAATTATTGATACCACATTAAATAAAAATTGATAATCCTGTCCCATCAATGAATATGGATGTTCCATCAATACATTTTTGATAAATCACTATTGAAGTGGTATCCATATAAACTATTGATAAATTCTAAATACTTGGTTTAACAAATAAAATGTCATACAACTTGACATCTGGTGGGACTCGAACACTGCTCCTCTGTTACGTTAGCCCAGTGTTCTACCATTCAGCTACGGCATATTATAAAATTTTTAGAAAAATTTCCCATCATAAGAAATTAAAAAAATTTTGAATCCAAAAAAAACCTTACAACAAGTTGTAATATTGTTAGGAAATCCATAGTGAAAATTCTTGAACTATTATGATTATGCGTTCCAGAAAATTTTACATTTTGCCCATATATATTAATACACTGTCTCTACCATTATTATATGGATATAGCACCAAGAGAAATTCATATTACGACCATAGATATTTACATCCCGTTCAAATATATTAGTATTCTATCCATAAATCGAAATGTTTGACATGTCAATTTAATTTTTATTGGGAGCAAATAATATTTGATAACTCGCTCATTCTGAATCAATATTGCATCAAACTTGTCGCTATCAATAGTGATATTGTCACAACATTCAAGGCATTTCTCTCAGTGATGTTTCAACGTATTTCAAAATTTTAATTTTTGGAAAAACGAGTTCAAACTTTTATTTTTTCATAGAGCTCCATTATAAAAATTAAGTTCAAGGCATCCATGGACGCCATTTTCGTACATTTCATCATTTTGCGATTTAGAGATTGTTCTCATCAGTCGGTTATTTATGTTTATCACAAAATACCGAAAAAAGAAAATTTTGAATTAAATCTCTTTACTTTGGAACGGACGATATGTACATTCATACATACATATATATATCTATATTAGACTGCCCCAAAAATGTATGGAAAAAACTGAATGTACGAAAATTGATATGCATACCCGCTATATCGGTGCGTTTTAACCTTAATAACATGTGTGCAAAGTTTTATTTATTATTGTCTTGGATAACGGCAACCCGTGCCGATTTTGAGTTAAAGTTCTTGCCAGCAGCTTACACTAACTTTGCCTCATATTTAAAAGACTGCAACAAATCTCCACCTTTGAAGTTTTACAAGGATTAAAAAATTCTTTGCAAGGATATTGAAAAAACTTATTCCCGAGAAAAGTATATTGGAATTTCAAAAGTGTTTTAGTAGATTGCGTAACAATATGTTTTCTATCAAAAATAATTGAGCACATCTTGAAGCTTTGCAATTATAGTGCACTTTTTATAGGTCCTACACGGCGTATTAGTAACATTAAGCTGTTCTTTTCATACTTGTATATGAAAAGAACAAGTAAATTGTATTAATTAGTTTGGCCGATATCTCCGAAACGGATTGATATGTATATCGAAATAAAACTTGCACTACTTTCAGGTCCTCATGAACACCTTTCATTTGATACCCATATTGTAAAATCAATTTCTGGTGTATGTCCTGTTCATCTCCTTATATATTACACTGGTTTACAGCCAAAATGCACCAGAGACGCCATAGTGAAATTCCTATGTAAAATCACCTCCTAATTCCGAAAATCAAGGTTATTTATCTGCTAAAAAAAACAAAAAGTTTTCGAGATGCTTCCTCGCAAAGTACACATTTTTTTATATTTTTACAAAAAAAATTTAAAAAATCCGTAATGATTGTTCACTATGTTTGAATCTGCAGGACCTAGCAAAAAGTGTTGTATGTACTGATTATAGTAAATTTTATAAGCTTTCAAATTTTTTAAACCGTTTTCGAATAGCTCAATTTGTTCTTGAGATATACACGATTAAGTGGAGCCATCTTTTTTGTTTTTTGAAATAACGGTAAATCGTAAATATCTCAAAAACGGTACCATTCAAGTAAAAATAACCTTGATTTTCGGAATTAGGAGGTGATTTTACATAGGAATTTCACTATGGCGTCTCTGGTGCAGAAAAAAAGTTGGAATTTGTGATCCAGTGTTATTTGTATACACATTTTCAGAACTCTTATTACAATACAATTTTTTAAAACACATAGAGTTTCGGAAAAGTTGAAGGATAATAATTTTAAAGGACATTACTTCCATGTCCTTGAAGGATAATTAAAAAAAAAAGTATTAAATATTTATATGTATTTTAATTATCCTTTAAATTAGTAAACACTTTCCACATTTTGTTGAAATTTTTCGGGAGGCCTAATACGGCTGATAAATTAGCGCAAATTCCGAATTAACTCCGCTTTTGGGAGTTAACTTGAGCAAAATCTTCATTATAAACTCCCAAAAATTAAGAAGATTTGAGCAGTTTTAAAAAATTTGCACTGGCAACACTCTGTACATAAATAGACAACAACACCAAGAAACACTAGGAAATTAAGGGTAGCTGACAGATAGGCTTCGCGCTGGTTTCTAAGATCCGACTTTCGACAACTAGATGTCGCTGAGGTAGGTAAGAATATAGTGCAATAACAACCAAAGTAGTAATTCTCAATGCTGTTAATCTTCATTTTTGTGTGTATCAGGGTAAAATTTTGATCTGATTAAAGAAGCTTTATTGGAGATAATCTCCGTGTGTGTATCCATAGCATTAGAATCTAAGAAAAATTACATATAATTTAAGAAAAAATTCTTATTATATATGGAAAAATACGTTAAATTGTATTAACGTCAGAACTTCGTTCATAAAATATAAGAACTAAAACTCATTAATTTTTTGGCTGTATGTATTCTTAAATGTTACGAATTTGTTCTTAAATTTTAAGAAATTACGTACATTATATGATTATAAGAACTCTTATTATTTAGAACTTGTTTCGTAGATTTTAAGAACTATTTCTTATATTTTATGAAAGTATCATAGCTGGAACCAACCCCTACAAGACGGGCTGATATTTTTACTAACACACTCACAGCGTAATATGTCAATGCTGATAGATTTTTGACAAAACCACTGACAATTGTCATTTATTGTCATAGCTGACTGTCACATGAAGCATAAAATGATTATAACAAATGTTGTATTTTCCGAATTGAACAATTTGACTCAGACGTCTGTTCAAATTAAGAAGAGCTTTCGTTATCTTAAGACAAAAGCTGTATTGTTGAAGGAATATTTATTAAGGTCTTGCACCTATTGGTCTCTCGTCTAATCCGAACACCTTTATTAATTCCAAGAGACATTCGGCTTAATGTGGTATATTTGCCCACTCGTCGGCCTCAGTGAGCCACGGACCCTCGTAATTGCTTCGCATTTGGGTAGAATTTGTTCCGGAGTCCTAAACCTAAATAGCTAGTTTTTTAAGTTGTATTTTATTCGTATACTTGTGCAATTTTTATTAAATATAAAGCCATTTTATATATATTTTTAATAAAAAAAAGTTGTAAAAGTCATTTTCATATCAGAATTGACAGGTTATGGCAGTAGTCAGTTGTGATATCATTATGACATCATCATGATGTCATCTTGATCAAAAAATGGAGTGAGATAGATATATGCTTAATACAAATTAGTAATGTGTTAGAGGGAGACAAAAGCTCACACGGACACAGTTGTTGACATCAACTTTTTCTTATTCCTCGTGTGAAATGATTGAAGCGATGATCATTTAGCTGACAGCAATGACAATCAAATGTTGCATCAAATGATTGTCATCTGTCTTGTAGGGTAACTAATAACTCAATTCTGTAAGCTGTATCTAGTCACTAATAGAGACATTTCGTGGTCTATTTCTTATTTGATACAATTTGGTATTCAGTAAGCTGCCTCACATCTCTAGTCTCAATAAAGAGTCACTAATTTGTCATCTGCTTGTAGGCAGGTAACAAACAAAATTAATTAAAGAAAATTTGTTAAAAAATTAAAAAAAGTGAATTTGCGAATTAGAAGTATTTAAATGTTTAAAAAAAGTTTATTAAATTTGAAAAAATTAAATAAAAAAATAAAAATTTACTCATCGCGGACCGGCACTTGAACCTGCGACCTCCCGCGTCATAATCCGCTTAACGCCTGGGCTACATCGAGATCTATAGGGCGGGTGTCAAATGCGTTACTTAAAATTTATGCAATTTTTGAATTCACCACACCTTAAAATGAGCGAGAGAGAGACTGTGGTAGATTTCTTGTGACTATCTCTTATAGAATACCGGAATCATCTCAAGTCACAAAAATTGTATCTTATGAAATATCTAGGGCATGTACCGGGAATGTCCGGACCCTTTCAAGGGACGGTACCGCTGCCCGACTGGTTGATGTCCTCGTAGGCGCAAAGGCTGACATCACCGCCCTGCAGGAAATGCGATGGACGGGGCAAGGAAAGACGACCATCGGTCCTTGTGACGTATACTACAGTGGCCAGACACGCGGCAAAGCGCGTGGTGTAGGATTCGTGGTGGGAAAGAGACTTCGCCGCCAAGTATTAGCGTTCACTCCTGTGAACGAGCGTCTCGCTGCGATCCGCATCAAGGCGAGGTTTTTCAACATAACATTTATCTGCGCCTATGCGCCGACTGAGGAGACGGACGACGCAGAGAAGGACTCCTTCTACGATAAACTTGAACAGACTTATGATCGCTGCCCACAGCATGATATCAAAATCGTGCTCGGCGACTTTAATGCCAAGGTGGGCAAGGAAGGAGTCTTTGGTCCCACAGTTGGAAAATTCAGTCTCCACGATATAACATCCCCCAACGGCACTAGGTTGATTGACTTCGCCGCTGCTCGCAATATGGTCATCAGTAGTACCAGGTTCCAGCATAAGCGAATACACCAAGCCACATGGCTGTCCCCTGATCAAAGAACTAGAAACCAGATTGATCATGTCTTGATTGACGGCAGACATAGCTCCACCGTTCTGGACGTGCGTACACTGCGTGGTCCCAATATTGACTCTGACCATTATCTTGTCGCAGCCAAGATACGCACACGCCTCTGTGCAACGAAGAAAGTGCGCACAGTAACGGAAGGAAAGTTTGACGTCGAGAAGCTGCGCATGACACAGACAGCTGATAATTTCACAACTCGACTCTCACACCTGCTAGCAGAGGGCAATCCTCGACCTAACGATGTAACCGAGCAATGGAAGCATATCTCTCACTCATTGCGTACCGCCGCTGAGGCCACTATAGGGTTCCAGCGAGCCCGCAAGAACAACTGGTACGATGAGGAATGCAAAACTGCCTCGAAAAAAAAGGACGCTGCCTACAAGGAGACGTTGCGAACGGGCGCAACCCGCAGTGTATGGCAACAATATCGTGAGGCAAAGAAGGAAGAGAGACGCCTTTTCAGAAAAAAGAAAATTGAGGCCGAAAGGCGTGAGTGTGAGGAGCTTGAGATGCTGGCTGACAGGAATGATGCCCGAAAATTCTATGAAAAGATCCGGCGGATGACGGAAGGTTTTAAGACCGGGGCAAGCTCCTGTAAGGACAATAATGGCGACCTGGTAACCGACGTACAAAGTGTACTTAAATTATGGAGGGAGCACTTCTCCTCACTGCTAAATTGCGAGGGAGACGTCGAACCCGATACCCCAATCCCTGACGATGGAAAAGTCGTCCCACCACCTGACTATGATGAAGTGAGGATAGCTATATCCCGGCTCAAAAACAACAAAGCGCCTGGAAAAGACGAACTACCCGCCGAGCTATTCAAACACGGAGGCGAAGAGCTGGTAAAAAGCATGCATCAGCTCTTATGCAGAATACGGTCAGACGAATGCATACCTCCGGATTGGAATTTAAGTGTGCTTTGCCCAATCCACAAGAAAGGCGATCCCGTTAACCGCACCAACTACCGCGGAATTAGTCTTCTTAATATCGCATATAAGGTTCTTTCTAGCGTGTTGTGTGAAAGGCTGAAGCCCATCGTAGACAAACTGATTGGACCTTATCAGTGTGGCTTTAGACCTGGTAAGTCTACCATCGACCAGGTTTTCACGATACGCCAAATCCTGGAGAAGACCCATGATAAAAGAATCGACACACACCATCTCTTTGTCGATTTCAAAGCCGCTTTTGACAGCGCAAAAAGGAGTTGCCTGTATGCCGCCATGTCTGAATTTGACTTCCCTGCAAAGCTTATACGGCTTTGCCAAATGACGTTGAGCAATACCAACAGCTCCGTCAGAATCGGGAAGGACCTCTCTGAGCCATTTGAAACCAAACGAGGCTTCAGACAGGGCGACTCCCTTTCGTGCGATTTCTTCAATCTGATGCTGGAGAAGATAATTCGAGCAGCAGAGCTAAACCGCAATGGTACAATCTTTTACAAGAGCGTGCAATTGCTGGCGTATGCCGATGATATTGATATCATTGGCCTTAACAACCGCGCCGTAAGCGCTGCCTTCTCTGGACTGGATAAGGAAGCGAAAAAAGTGGGTCTTGCCGTGAACGAGGACAAGACGAAGTATTTGCTGTCATCAAAGAAAGAATCGGCGCACCTGCGCCTTGGCAGCCATGTCACTGTTGATAGTTACAAATTTGAAACTGTGAGGGACTTCGTCTATTTGGGAACCAGTATCAACACCGAAAATAATATCAGTCTAGAAATCCAGCGGAGAATCACTCTTGCCAACAAGTGCTACTTTGGACTGAGTAGGCAATTGAGAAGTAAAGTCCTCTCTCGAAGAACAAAGATCACGCTCTATAAGTCTCTCATCATACCTGTCCTGATGTATGGCTCAGATTCATGGACAATGTCAAGAGAAGATGAGATGGCCCTTGGAGTATTTGAGAGAAAAGTTCTCCGGAAGATGTATGGTCCTTCCCGTGATGCCAACGGCGAGTATCGAAGGAAATTTAACGATGAGCTGTACGAGCTCTACGCAGATCTGACCATAGTCCAGCGAATTAAAGCCCAAAGACTCCGCTGGCTGGGCCATGTTATGCGAATGGACAAAGAAGCTCCAGCACAGAAGGTTTTCCTATCGTCGCCTGAATTCGGCAGCAGAGGAAGGGGGAGGCCTCGACTGAGATGGAAACAACAGGTGGAGGATGACTTGAACTCCCTTGGGGTTTCCAATTGGCGTCAGTTATCGCTAAAAAGGAATGACTGGCGTGCTTTGATATGCAACGGCCAAAATCGCTTAGGCGGTTAAGCGCCAATAAATGATGATGATGATGAAATATCTCACATTTAGTGACTTGATATGAGACAGAATTACAGAATACTGGTATAAGTGAAAAATCCATTAACAAAAATGTCTGATCAAAAGAAGGGTGAAACAGAACACATCAATTTCAAAGTATTGGGTCAAGACAATTTAAGATCAAGAAACACACAAGCTTGAGGAAGCTTATGAATGCTTATTGCGATAGAGCGGATCTATCCATGCAAGTGGTACGGTTTCACTTTGATGGCCAACCCATAAACGAAAATGATACGACAACATCATTGGAAATGGAAGAAGGTGACACTATTGAAGTATACCAACAGCAAACGGGCGGAGGCTGGAATTAATTTTGAAATTAACAAAAGTAAAGCTATATTAAAAATTAAAACAAAAAACACTTATATATTAAAAGATCAATTTAATAATACAAAAACAAACTACACAAAAAATGATAAAAAAGGTTAAAAT
Organism: Campiglossa producta; assembly: GCA_964058755.1. Classification (NCBI taxonomy): domain Eukaryota; kingdom Metazoa; phylum Arthropoda; class Insecta; order Diptera; family Tephritidae; genus Campiglossa; species Campiglossa producta. The sequence goes on along the minus strand of CAXKVI010000003.1, from coordinate 93,872,273 downwards.
ATAAGTATCATCAGAAGAGATAAGAAAAAAGGGCAGACAAACTCATAATAGGCAGCAAAACAAAAAAAAATTCATGTAAACCAAAAATGCTGCTCAAAAAAGTTAGAGATACACCGCACGGTTCGTTGTTTTGCGTGGAAAACTAGCACACTTCGTTCTCTGCGTCGAAGACTAACACGCTTCAGTTCTATGCGAACTATGCTAGTTTACCACACAGAAAACGAAGTGTGTTATACGGCTGATACATTAGCGCAAATTCCGAATTAACTGCGCTTTTGGGAGTTAACTTGAGCATAATCTTCATTATAAACTCCCAAAAATTAAGAAGATTTGAGCAGTTTTAAAAAATTTGCACTGGCAACACTCTGTACATAAATAGACAACAACACCAAGAAACACTGGGAAATTAAGGGTAGCTGGCAAATAGGCGTCGCGCTGGTTTTTAAGATCCGACTTTCGACAGCTAGATGTCGCCGAGGTAGGTAAGAATTTGGTGCAATAACAACCAAAGTAGTAACCATAGTACAACTGTACAAGTAAGATATGAATCAGCTGTTCGACTTACAGCTGTGCTCACCTGATCGGGTTCCCCTTATTGGAAGCCACTCAACGAAGGGTGTTATTCGTTAGGACCGAAATAAAAGTAGTAGTAGCTTGTGACAAATGTTTAATAACTTCATAAATAATAGAAACTATTTGCCGAAAATTATTTATTATAGCAACTAATTTGATCTGGAAATGTTTGTACAAAGATTTTACTTGTTTAGCGAAAATTTTTTGATATTTTCTAAAACTTTCTAAAACTTTTAGCACTACGCAGAAAAGCAATCCTGTGGTTGATATTTCCATGACAACTCTCTTGTTCTTCTTTGTTTACATAAAACGCAACTTGCTAATTGTATAAATTTCTGTGAATATTTTTAATAAACAAGCATTTTTCTTACTTACAGCATATATTAGTAAAGTGCCCCACCATTTAAATGTGTTTTTTCATAGATGCCTGTGCTTATTTTCTTTTTGTACTTTGTGTGTGCGTGGCGTGCATATAAGGGAGTGTTCACATGCTGCTACAAAGTTGCTTATATGGCGTTTCCACCAAACATACACAGCATCCTTTGGGTTTGGAATAATTGTCAACTGTTTCTGATGCGTGTTCCTCCTCGTTGCTCGGGCGTGATAGATCGCGTAGCTTTGTTATGAATAATCATAGCAATTAAATAATTATTATTATTACCTTGCATTAAACTCGAGGAAAAGCGACAACATAGACGACGTATTGCACCCTCGCTGTTAATGTTGAGATTTATCACCAAATTTTCCATTAAATAATGAATAAACAGACATATTTGTATAAAAAATCATTGTTTATTTAAATAAATAAATAAAGCAAATAAGTGAGTCCCATAACTCAAACATAAAAAAGTTACTATAATTGGACACAGTGCACTAAATCATTATTCTTACACATTATTGAGCTTTTTCACAAAGGGTTTCTTTAAAAGACAAAGCAGCTTGTTTAGTTCACTGATATATACATACATACATTCTTTGTGTGGGAATATAACAATATGCAACAACAGCTAAAATGGACATAACCCTGTAAAACTGTCATTGATAGTTGGAGCAGGTCAAGCAGCTATACTAACTACCTGCTCGCGTTCTTGTAGGAAAATAACGAAAATATCTGTTGAAACAAGCGATTACCGCATAAGTGGTTATTGCTGTAATGACAGTTTTGGTTTTTTAGGTAGAGTTAACTCTTTGCGTCACGCTTTCATATATTTGACTTTATAATTGAATAAGTTGTATTTTTGGATTGGTTTAGACATACATATTAAGGGAAAAAAAGTTCACAAACATAACTCATATAGTTTTTGAGATATGAGGTGGTAAGTTTACTAATCGAGGTCCTCATATTAGTCGAACCCGAAGAGTTATCGAAATATGGGATACTTTAAATCTTAAGTTAGATGTCTACTAATGCAATAGCAAAAAAAGGCATTCAGTTCCATTACGCAGTTCTTGAATTATGCGCGCACAAACACACGGACCGATAGAAATAAAGTTCTAAAAACTTTTGATTTGGATTCAATTGGCTTAAAAATTACCTTTTCTATAAGTTTTTCTTGAATATCAGACATCGAATTGTTACAATTTTATTATATGCACTTAAAACAGGGTAACAGTTAAAAAGTTTACGTTAAACGGTACATAAAAAAAGTTTCACGGAAGCTAGAAAAGGTGGTTAGCTACAGTAACCACCGTGACGAAAACATAATCGAAAACAAAAATATAAATTATAAAAAAGTAAAAAAAAAACCAAAAGTGTTTGGTAAATTAAAAAGAATTTTTTTTTTTATATAATAAAAAAGCATTTTAAAATAAAAGAAAAACGGCGTTGTAAATTAAACAAAAAAACATTGCGTTGTAAAATAAAATGTATATAAGATCAAAAATAAAAAGCAGGAATCTTTACCAATAAACACACATTTTTTATAATACCCGTTTTGGTCGGTTAGGGATACAATTTTTTCTGAAAAGAAATATTTAAAAAATATTAAGTATACATGTACAACATTTCTTAAATAGCTTTTTGCTTTAATTTACACCATATAAACTTAAATGGTTAAATAACAATACTTAAAAATAAATGGGTTCATATGTATACATATATATTTTTTTACTAAACTCAAACTGTATAAAGCTAAGAAAATTATGAATGGCATAATATCTAATATCTGAATTTATGCACAATAATTGCCCATAAAGAACTTAACAAGAATTATTGAAAGAATACTTTCTCATATTTAAAACTTAGTCACTTTATACACTCACCTTGGCATTTCTGTTTCTGCAGGAAAAGGGTATCGCGGGACTCCTAATCCGCATCCTAAAATACAGCAATGGTCGGGCATTTCTGGAAATGAACAACTTTATTAGATATATGTATGCATGTCTTATTTGCTAAAATTCTTATTACCACACACTATTTTTTTCCACTTTAACTCGGCAAAAATATCTGAAAGACGGAAAAATGTTGTTCTTTGTAAATAAATTTAATTATTAGCCGAAATTGTATTATAAAATTAAATAATAAAATAAACTTTTTTTGAAACGACTCACTTCATCAAATGCTTCGTTTGAACTAGCAGTTGTGTATACACACACATATGTACGTACATATTTACGCGCAGGGTTGCATTTCACGTCTGCAATGTATTTCAAAGTATGTAAATATATTGAAATCATTTCATTTATCATCAAAATAAATATTGAAATGTATAAAAACTGCAAAATATATTGATATTCAAATAGTTATAGTTCATATAATTGAAATGACATTATTTTTCATAAAAAAAATAATAAATTTTATCCAAATCACAAAATTTGTTTAGTTCATAGGCATACATTTTGTTCTACATTTCCATACTAAATTGCTTTAAAAATATACCTACACAGCAACCCTGTATGGAGATTTCACTCCATTTCTTCTTGGAAATTTCAACCCTGGGCCTCGGGTTGCTGTATTAGTTAAGCTAGTTTGACACTGTCTACAGTGTCAAAATTGGGTGTATTAGAAAGAGAGAGAAATAAGGATAACTTACTTGTAGACCTGTACCAGAGCTGTTAAAGAATTAAATCTTTTGCTCTTTGAAATCATAGTTTTTCTTCATTCAGTACTTGAAATTCTTTTCATCGTTGAAGAATTTAACTTCAATTTACGCATTCAGCAATTCTTTACAGAAATCATGATTTATAAATCCACCAAGTGTCAATTCAACAAGAATTCAAAATAGAATTACGAAGAAAAGCTCTTTAATTCAGAATGGCCATTCAGTTGATTTGATTCTTTTGGAGAGTTAATTCCGCTAATTCAGTACGAATCAGTTTTTGGAAAAATGCTAATTTACTCCCTTAAATAGTACTAAAAGTTTTCAAGTTCCTTTCACGCTAGAAGAATTTGAAAAAAAAATTACATTACATATTATAATAATGGAAAAAGCTTATTCGCGTGTAAGAAATATGTGAATTTAAAAAAATTCAAGTTAAAACATAAAAAAGTATGATTTTGAAAGGTATAACATGCCTGGTCTTCACATAAACTGCCTTATTAGTGTTGCTGATGTGTTAGTTATGAAGCTTTTCGGGCATATTTTATTAACCCTCTGAGCACATTATTGAATTTAATTAAATAAGCTTTTCTCACATAAATAAAAAATAAATATGAATGTGTAATTTTTTTATTATCATAACCTCTAACGAGATTTTTAGCCGAGCTTTTCTTTCCAACTTGTGGTGTGTTGCTTTTGAGTTTTCCTACAAGTTGGCAGGACCTACAGTTTTTTGCCGACTCCGAACGGCACTTGCAAAGCAAATGAATTTTTTGCTGGCATATTTAGTTTTGGAAAATTTGGCAGTGTCAAGTTTAAATTTAACAACTTCGAAAGTGCTTCAGTATTTTTAAAGATCTTCAACGCCCAGCGAATATTGCCGAATTCGCCCTGCTATTACCATATATGAATTTGCGTTGCTCTCATATCTACAAGTTGTACAGGCAATACACAATATTACGTTCAGCTGAAACTCATGCCTTTTATGAATATAAAAAAATTCGGAGCTCTTTCATGGTTTTATTAGTCATATACATACGTCAGTTTTGAAAAATGAAAAAAAAAAATGAAATCTTTTTTTTGATTTATACTTTGAAATATGGAAATTCTTTCCAAATATGAGTATTTTATTTCGATTTTTTAGTCAACAATAACTAGTAGTGGAATTAATTTCCATTTAATTGTATAACAGAAACCATTTGAAATGTCTTTTAAAATTTTCACAAAGCTCAGGAGAGTAAAACGGTCATCTAAACTTTCAACTTCTTCGGCAGATTTTGTATGAAATTTTTTGAGGACTCAGTTTGGTAGACCAAGCAGTATAATTATATGCAAGTTAGAACTAGCTGAAATATTTTCCTGATTTTCAAGAACGATTTTCGTCGATGGTGTTGAGTAATTTTTTATGCGAAATTAAATTTTGTTCATGCGTTGCATGAAAGATATTACTTAACACCCTCAATCGAAAAAAATTCTTAAAAATCAGGAAAATATTTAAATTAGTTCTAACTTTCACATCATGCCACTGAAATTGATTGTCCTACAAAACTAATGTCGGATGGCCATTTTGCTAAGCTCCCCTGAACTTTGTCCAAATTCTTAAAGACATCTTTAATTTTGTGTCTAACTGTACATATTACTGAAGTGCCTGAAAAAAGCTCATAAAAGCAATAAATCCGCCATTTTACAATCGACGTGGCTGTTTGGTAGTATCCCGCCTTTTTACAAGTCTTCAATGGGTGACCGGAGTTCTGGTCGGTGATAGTGTCGAATTCAGGACATTTTTTATCACGGATAAGAAACGGGTTAATAAAAATTACAGCACCTTAAAGGCATAGTAGGGATGGCAGCTATTTTAGTTTTGTGAGCCCAAAAGTTTCGAGATCCCGAATATGTATTATTTAGATATTTTATACATTTTAACAAACAAACTGAAGACAGTACATCAATATAATTTTCATTACCAACAAGATGCTTAAATATATATAAAAAATATGTAAGTAGAGTTTAAATATATCCTATAACTTTTTCTTTACATATTTTTACTTCTTCTTACGGTTTCTCCTAGCTGCTTTGGAAGTTAATGCAAATCAACAAGCGAAAAAGTTAGGGATTTTATAAAATTTCTCTCCATTCATAAGTGGGCTGTAATATTAGGTGTTAATTTTTATACCCTGCTTTTATGATTATATAAAACCAAAAGCTCAAAAAACTGCCTTAATCCAACTTAATATCATATTATTCGTAAAAAACTAGCTATTTTAAACATTCGGGATTTTTTAACTGCTTTTCGAGATTTCGGGACTAATAAAAAACAATCGCGGGATTGACTTCAAATGTCAAAGAAAAAATATATAATGTACAATAAGCGCACCAGTAGGAAATTGTAACAGTGAGGTACTTTCCTGACATCTTACATAAGTATTAGGACTTATCACAATATATCTACGTTGCGGTGTTGCATCTACAGCTTAAGTGTTTATTATTAAGGAAATTCACAAGGTCTTTTATAGTTTTATGTACAATTTCAACAACACAACACTTGAGAGCACTACATGAGTTGAATGTTGTGTCTGAATACATTAAATTAAATTTTCATACAAATTTGTCAGAAAATATTGAATTTTTGTGTTCGTGGTCTTTTACTTTTGAAACTAGAGAAAACGAAAAAACAAGGAAAAGCAAAATAGCACACCTGCGCATTGGGTTGCTTAATTTTATTGTGCTATTCAAATTTTATATAAGAAATGACAACAAAGAAAATATGACAGTCTTAAATTTTGAATTGCCTAATTTTGATTTTTTCTAATTTTAATTTGTACATACACAGAAAAGTTTTAATGGCTTTTGACATGTGATTAGTGTTGTAAACCAAATGCTGGAAAAGAACTAAACAATCATACAGTGCGTGTCAGCTGAAGCATCATCGCGAATAACGTTCTAAGTGTAATGTTTTTCAAAACCAGTTTCATTGCATAAAACATTTTGTATTGCTCTCCAGATAACGAATTTTCTAAAATTTGACACCAAAACTGTAAAAATGCATTTAAAAATAGTAGGGTAATTTAAAGTGGCATACATTATTTTGCATTGAAGCGTCGAAAGTGATTCGTAACGGCACTGGAAGATCATGAAAAAGGTGTAAAACTCATAATATGAAAGATATAAAAGAAAAAGTTAAGGGAGACAGATGAGAAAAATAGACAATTTTTCCAAACGATGGACTTTTCCTTGATATGCCATTTTTGCTTTTACGAACGTGTTTTTCGCTTTGTTTATATTTTTGTATGATAATTACTATGTATATACATGAAATATTCATGACTTAGGATGAGCTTTTAGGTAAAGAATAATACATTTTTATTTTTTTTTTTAAGATCAGAGGCAAAGATGCAACGACATGTTAATTATAATATATTTCCCGCTAGGCATGGTTCTGCATTGAGGTCTTGTCAATTATAAAAAATTTTTACTTTTCATATTTCAAATTTTTGTTTTGTTTATAAACCGAAAAAAACATGGCCGCTCTTCACAGTGTAGCAATTTCGACAAATCCAAATTTTTTATTTTCTCATTTATCTCAGAATCGGTGGGATTTTTTGAAAGATTTAGCAGCTAAGTAAAATGTATGACATACATATATGGTCCTCGCTTTCGAATTTGCCTTACCGACATTTCGAGTTTTAATTGTCCTGAAAAAAAAGAAGTTACCTCACGTCCATAGTTTGACTTGAAACATCTATGTGTTGAATTTTGCGCATTTACTTCAGTCAGATGGGATTATTGACATATCTGTGGTTTCGTTATATTATAATACTTGCGGACTGATAAAACCTCCCCAAATATGTAATTTAATCACATCAAAAAATAATGTACATATTTCACCTTCGAGTTGAATTGTATGAGTCTATAGTTAGCCTATGTAAATCTTAATAGCTGCTTTCTGTAGATCATTCGTAGCACCATCAAATTCCAAACATCGTGGAATACTCATAATAATAATAATAATAATAATACAAATTCCTTCTAAGAGGATAAGGTCCAGCCTGTCTTCCAATTTGTGGTTTAAGTTTTAGTACACATTGGCGAGACCTACAATTTCTTTGGCCCAACTTTACACAGTATCTGGCAAGGCATTTTCATTTTGGCTGAAAACCCCCCGGAGCGTTGCCGAACACTGCCGAAGGTGGCCTCGTTTTGAAAAACTTATTCAAAGAATTTTTGGTGTGACCTGTTTCGGTACTTGCACCAGGTACTTTCAATATGGCAAGTCAGCGGCGGTAGACAGTAATTTTAATTTCTATGTCTTAAAATATTCCAGAGGGAATATAAAAGTGAAAATTAAATTAAATCAAATGTTTCAATAAATTTATTCCTACGTTTATATTATGACAAGATAAAATAAATACATTAAACAAGAACCTCGCAGCCTTAAGCTATATTCTTTACGAGTCCATCAACTCCGGGTCTGTAGATAAAACACGGAATTTTGTTTGCATTTTTATCTAAATTTTAACACTGTGCGCTGCATTTTGACGTCTACCGCTTCGAATTTTCAAACGCGTTTTTCTCCACTTTCCCTGTAATAATACGATGGAACTGCACTTCATGTTGTTCCTTTTTTATGTGACGATTATTTTCTACTTACCTTCTTGAAAAATTTGCCATAATCTTCGAGAAATCAGCTAAAAACAGCAATATTTTATGTATGTATGTAAATATATGAAAACATTGAGTAAGAGTTGCCGTAGCTAAAAAAAACGGAACCAAATTTTCGGGCTTATAGTTTCAAAACAATTTTCCGAAGACAATATCATAGCCGAAATAAGTTTTGAACAAATATATAAATATAACTTTCAGTTTCTGAATGGTTCCAATAAAATTTTGGCCTATTTACATTAAAATCAACAGACTTGAAACATAATCCATCACATATAAAATTTTAGAGTTAGGGCCAAATTTTACAATGATACATGGCAGTCTCGTGTTTTATTACTATTTTGACAGCTTCAAATCAATTCCAGGCATGTTAAAGACTGAAAGTACGCAAATATCACCTCTGAAAGTTAAATTTCGAGAGTACTGAATTGAAAAATTGAATTGATTCAGCAAAGTTGGCATTCAATTGAGAGAGTTATTGAATGAGAGTTATTTCGATGCAATTCAGTTCAAACTGAATTACTTTCTCGCATTCTTTAATTCTTTGAATGGAAAATATGAATTCAACATGTCAAATCGTATCTACATGGAATTTCAAATTAAATTCAACGAAAAACATTTGAAAAAATGAATAAATCCTGAATTGTAACTGTTTTGATTCATTCAATTAACAGCTCTGACCTGTACTATGGTAGTAACTCTCAATGCTGTTAATCTTCAATTTTGTGTGTATCAGGGTAAAATTTGGATCTGATTAAAGAAGATTTATTGGAGATAATATCCGTGTGTATCCATAGCATTAGTCTTCCACGCAGAGAAGGAAGTGGGCTAGTCTTCCACGATAACAACGAACCGTGTTAGTCTTCGTTGAGAACGACGATATATAAAAACTAGGAACTTTGGCAAATTTTTGTACTACTTTTAAATACTATTTTTTTGTAAATAGTATTTAACAATAATAATAAAACTTTCATGTATAATATGCTTCGTTTTTTGGTTTTTCTAGGAATGGGTTCGTATATTATAAGAATTAGTTCGTAAAATTTAATAATGGATTCATACATTTCAAGAATGGGTTCTTGAATTCTAAGAATGAGTTCGTAAAATTTAAGAATGGATTCATACATTCTAAGAACGAGTTCGTACAATTTATAAATGGATTGTCATATTCTAAGAATAAGTTCATAAAATTTAAGGATGGATTCATACATTCTAAGAATGAGGTCGTATAATTTATGAATATTTTCATAAACTCCATGAATAAGGTCGTATAATTAATATATGGACTGTCATATTCTAAGAATGAGTTCGTACAATTTAAGAATCTTTTCATACGTTCTAAGAATGAGGCCGTAGTATGTATTGACATATTCTAAGAATGAGTTCGTAGATTCTAAGAATGAGTTCTTAGATTTTAAGTATTATTATTAAAATTTTGTTTGACATGAGTATTTACGAATTTTTGTTCTTAAATTCTACGTTCTTTGGAGAGCTTTTAATGAAAAAAATTCGTAAAATATATGTACTTTTTCGTAGAAAATATGTACTTTTTTGGTTCAGTGTAGCTGACAGATAGGCGTCGCGCTGGTTTGTAAAATCCGACTATCGACAGCTAGATGTCGCCGAGGTAGGTAAAAATATGGTACAATCTTTGATCCTTAAAAGGAGCATCTGGTAGAGAAAAAATACCGATTTACTAATTACGAAGTCCTCAAAGACAAGGACAAAATAAAAAATACACGTGTATCGGCGATTTTCATGTACACGTCAGAATTTTTTTTTATGCATGTATGTACATAAAAAAATTCTGACGTGTACATAAATTTTGAACTTTTTTGGCAGAATTTTCAGAAAATTTTTGAGTATGCAGTATTGTAGCCCATTAAATTTTACTCTAAGAATGTGCAAGTTAGAACTCGCTAAAAATTTTACTTGATTTTTTAGAATTCTTTTTTGGCAAGGATGTTGAGTGTTTTCTTCCATACAAGTCACAAACTAAATTTACTTTTGTATGGAGGAAAACACTCAACACCCCTGAAAGAAAAATTCTAATAATTCAGAGAAAATTTGTAGGGAGTTATAACTTGCACATTCTTAAGGTAAAATTGTATGGGCTACAAAACTGCATACTCAAAAAATTTCTGAAAATTTTTCCAAAAAAATTGAACATTTTTTTTTTTGTACGTACATAAAAAAAAATTCTGACGTGTACATGAATATTTTTTGTCCACTTTCCGAAAAAGTATATTTGGTTCATGGGACAGAATTTGTGTAGAGCAGTGTAATGGTCAAAATTAGGGGGTATGCGTTTAAATAAAATAACTTTGAAATTTTGAGACAGTCAAATCTATATATATTAGGGCGCCTCGCGAAAAAAGTTGCAGTGTTTCCACCGGAATTTCAAAATTCACTCTTTTCTAAGGACTCTCCAAAATATTTCGAAAAAGTTAAGTTTTTGTGATACCTTTTCAATTTTGATTTTGTAACAAACCGTTCTGAGAACGAGATCAAAGGTCGAAAATGCAAAAATATAAACACCTTATAGTATAAAATAAGTACCATACTTATATAAACGATGATATTTTATCTCTAAATTCTATATACTGTTGTTTATAGTGTAATCAAAAAACTTTTCCTACCTGCATTATTACACTAATATATCGTGATTAACGGATATAATGTGAGATAGTGACTAAATTATATATAATCTGGCTAAAAAAGTGATAATAATTTTATTGCTAAAAAGCATAGTTAAGCTCAAGTGAGACAGTGACTTTTTACCGTTCTTTTAATTTGTTCTTTGGCATAACTTGATCTCTAAAATGCCGTGTTTCTGTGCAAATAAGATAGTGAGATCGCATAAAACAGTGCAATGCGCAAGCTGCAATGATCTCTTTCACTTGGAATGTGTGAATATTCTCCCGGCTGATCTTGAGTGCCTAAGAGAAACTGGAAAGCAGTTTATATGTGACAGGTGTCGTGTTGCTCGGCGAAACTCCCTTCGCTCGCTGTCCTGTTGTCGTTGTTGGTGTTGTTGTTGTTAACAATGCATTCCCTGCCTAGAGTGTATGATCATTCCGAAGATCTTCATCAAGGGGTTAGAAGAGTAGGTTCAATTGAACAATTGAAGAGATGTAGTATCATGGGGGTCCTACCACATGCAGGGCATGTGTTTGAAATTGTATCATTCAGTCTGGATAAGTAGGAGTTTAACCTCACACTGTATCCAGACCTAAGCTGTGCCAAGGTGACTCTTGTCTCCCTTGGAAAGGTGCGTTCTTCTTCAGCAATATCCGGTGGAGGACTGTTTAGAACGGGATTCACAGGTAGAGATCTGACAAAGTGTCCACCGACTCGGTGTGGATGTCGGTTAAAGCCCGCTTATAATTCCGGCAAGGTAATATGATGCCGCATCTCGTCATATTGCTTACGGAGATGCTTCCTTATGTCTCTCGGGGGCGGATCTGTGTCCAAAAGAGGACGGTTTGGATGTGCTGGCTTGTGGCAGTTCAGAAGGAATTGCCTGCTAAGCATTTCCGCGTGCTCTTTTACATTGAGCAGTTTTACCTCTTGATGGAGGTGATACTCGGGAGACATAAGGAGACATCCCGTAGCAGTTCTGATAGCGGTATTTTGGCAGACTTGTAACTTCGTCCAGTTGGTGTTATGCACATTAGGCGACCATATGGGTGCGGCATAGTCAAAAACTGGTCGGCCAATGGCCTTATATGTAGTCAGCAACGTTTCTTTGTCTTTTCCCCAAGTACTGCCGGCAAGTGACTTGAGGATCTTGTTGCAACCTCGTACAACATGCAAAAATATCAACAACTGAAATATGCTTATTTTATCTTCACAAGTACACGGATATTAAGAACTTACATCAAAGTCAAAATAATAAAAAACAGCATTTCTGTTTAGTAATAGCAGTTTTATTATATTCCATCCATGATTACATGTTTAATAAAGACAGTTTTCTTCCGTGTTTCCTGGTGAAAACATCCAAAACTTCATCAGCCTCCATTTGTGCCGCAATATCTCCATGGATATGCATTAAAGCCAATCCATTCAAACGCTCTTCTGTCATCCTGTTTCGGCGTAAGGTAGAAAAAGATCGCTCGGCAGTGCTGGTTGTCACTGGAAACGTGCACAGCAATTGACAAAGGGTTCTAATATTTGGCAGCATCGTGGCTCGTTTGTAGGCATCTGCTGGAGTTTCTGGTATATTTTCAGTCATCTGTTGCCAAATTTTTAGCTCTCCCTTTAAAGCTAAAAAACAAGGAAGATTTTCTTTATAAACTTCAGCACCTTGCAAAACATTATCTAAATCTTCGTCGTTAAAGTTACGCAACAGCAACTTTTGCCACTGTCCGAAAGTGGCAATACTTGCTATAACCCCTACTGCATTTCTTACACTGGGTACGGTGCAGGCTGAGCTAATAGCCAAGTTAAGTCGGTGGCTTGCGCAGTGGGTAAAAAAGGCTAAGGGCTGAACATTTAATATACGTGTCTGAACACCTTTTAGTTTGCTGCTCATGTTTGCTCCTCCATCAAAAACTTGACAGCGGCACATTTTAATGTCAAGGTCATGCTTTTCTAATGCATTCAGAATAGTTTGTGCAATGCTTTCACCAGTGGTTTCGACTACTTCAATGAACATGTTGCTAAATTCAATTATCAAAATGTTGCTAAATTCAATTATTTGTAGTCTTTTTCGACTAAAAATGCTCTGTGATGGAGTATTAACAGTACAAAAAAACCCGCCCTTGGATAGTGGCACCCCCTGTCTAATACGTCTAGGTTTTGATGTTGCATTTCTAAAGTTGACCGACGCCTGCCGTCCATTCAAATAATTAGCGGTCCATCTATTTACCCCATCAGGTATCTGTGTTTCAAAAAGATCTTGTATGAGAGTGGCATGATTGACTGTGTCAAAAGCTTTTCACAGGTCAAGTGCCACTAACACAGTCCTGTGGTTTGGTTGGTTTTGATTTAGGCCGCTATTTATCTGCGTTGTAATGGCATTGAGTGCGGTGGTGGTGCTATGAAGCTTACGGGAGCCATGTTGATGACCAGCCAGGTGCAGATTTGCAGTATAATACGGGAGCAAAATAGACTCTAGCGTCTTCACTACCGGCGACAAAAGTGATATAGGGCGATATGAATCGCCTATGTTTGCCGGCTTTCTAGGTTTTAGTAGTGGAACCACTCTCGCCTTTTTCCATATTTCAGGAATCACGAAAGTGTTCAGTGAAAGACTGAATAGAACCGCTAAGGATTTGTGTCCCTCCTGACCTAGATGTTTCAGCATCTTCATGGCAATGCCTTCGGGGCCGATGGATTTTGAGGGCTTAGCCTATCTTATGGCTTTAGTTTTTGTAATTACGCGCCAGTCGCATGGTTCTACGTTTAGCTCTATCGGGCGGGGAATGTAGTACAAATTGTCTACAGAAGGAGTTCGCACATCCCCTAGGGTCCTTCTTCACCCTGTCACCGAAAGTAATATCTACTTTATCCTTGTGTTGCGTTGGATTAGATAGAGCTTTGACCGTAGTCCATAATTTGCCAACACCATCAGAGAGGTTGCATTGCTCTAGGTGTTGTTTCCATTTGGCCAGTTTATGTTTATCGACCAATCTACGAATTTCCGCGTTGAGATTCCTTATGCGGGGGTCTGCGGGATTGAGATTTCGAACTTCATCTCTTTCTCTAGCCATGACAGCTGCCTCCGCGGGGAAATTTGGTTTTATTTGGGATATTCGACCCGCAGGAATGAAGCGTTTAAGGGCCTTTGCGTACGTCCGTAGGAATGGGTAGAGCAGCCAAGGATTCGTCCGTATATGTCTGAAAACTGTCCCAGTCCGCCTTGGTAAAGTTAATATATGTACCATGCTCAGGTGTAATAAATTCCGTCGGTCGTTTTTTGAAGATGACTATTGAGAGATGGTCAGACGCCAACGTGAGTATGGATCGCCAATTTGTGTTGTTCAGTAGTCCTGCGCAATCCCATGTTCCGGGTGAGTGCACAGAGCCAAAGGTACCGAATAAAATAGAACAAAAATGATAAGATATCTGTATAGTTTTTCATCAAGAAGATGTGCTTCTTATTATTGTAGAGACAGTCCTTTTAATGTTATTAAGAAGATTTTCTTTTTAATATTTTAAATGAAAAAAAATGATATTGCCCTCACCGAGAATCGAACTTACAATTTTCGGAATGATAAACCCAGCTGTTAACCATCAGGCCATCGCTCACTCTTGATTGCTAGCGTTTAATTACTGATATGTGTATAGTTGTTAATGTTTCAAATGTATAGTTTTTTAATAAGAATTTCTTCTTAAAACCAAAGAGATTTCCCTATAGTTTTTTCTTCGTTTCCACCGTTGCGACTACCCATTTGCCCAAAAACTGATCATGAAGACAATCTTATTAATTTTATTAGGCATTTTTGGCTCTGTGTGGCATAAATTTATATTATTTTTTTACTCGAGAACTTAAAATTTCCACACGACGTTATCTTCTTTTGTCAACACGGGCGTTTTTTCTTTTTCGAAAGGGAAATAACGCCCGCCACAAAAAGAAATAACGCCTACGTGCTTTATTTCTTTTTTGAAAAGGAAATTACGCCCGCGGGTGTTATTTCCAATTAAAAATAAATAGTGCCCGTTATCAAAAAGATAAAGAAAAGGCGTTATTTCACTGCCCCGAAATTGTTGTTTACAACTGTGTCATAGTAGTTAAGTTATCAGACGTTATTTAACCACTAAGGTTATTGCAGGGTAGTTTTAGTTATCAAAAAGATAAAGAAAAGGCGTTATTTCACTGCCCCGAAATTGTTGTTTACAGCTGTGTCATAGTAGTTAAGTTATCAGACGTTATTTAACCACTAAGGTTATTGCAGGGTAGTTTTAGTATCCTTCCCTGATCATAAAGCAAGGGAGAATAACCCTGCCGGCTAGGGGTTTAGAATATGCCCGAGGTAGGTATGCCTGTTGTCAGAGGCGACTAAAATGCAATTCGATCCCTGTTTAGGATCAACGAAATCGTGCCCAAGACAGTCGGGCTAGTACAACAAGGTGATTTTCAACGGAACGTACCGGATTGATATCCGGCTAAGGATATGCCATAGTTGACAGACGCAGATTGCAGGCCTGAATGAGAGCCGTATAGAAAACCTTATAGCTGTGTCGGCTTGGCGAGGGGGGTGATGGAGAAACAGAGAGAGACTGATGCTCGGCATTGCCCATGTCTAAACTGCTCCGGTGGGAGCGAGAGTGTTGAGCTGCTGCGCGTGATGTTGGCGCCATAAGGCACGAGCTACAGTCTGGAATTTGTGTGGCGGATATAGCAGAAGTGCTGCTAGTCGTTAAGACATTATTATTATTATTATTAGTATTGCTACTAGAAAGCGGCGGTAGGGGTGCGCTTGATCGGCGCTTACCGCGGGACGCCCGAGGGCTCAAACAACAAGGGGCCACGATAGTACTAAAGAAAGTACGGGGTCTGTTGATGTTAAGGTTAAGCCCTGAACATCCAGATTTATGGAGCCATCTCTTACACGAGAAGCATTGTACAGAATGCGACCGTTTAATATATATCTTTTTGCAACAGACACTGCATATCCATTATCTTGGTCCGGGGTTCGGCTCAACGCCCGCCGAATATCTTGCAGCCCTGCTGCAAGGGGGGAGGATGATAGTTTCGGAAAGGGACAAACCATACTAAACAGGGTTACTTTGAAAGTGACAGTCCTTGACCGAGGTAAAACCCCGGGTGGTTCCACTGCGCAGAGATCCATGGCGATGTCCTGGGTTTTCTGCTCTGCGAAGTGAGTATACATAGCGAACCTACTTTGTCAGCACTAGACTCTTCTAATACAATGCGTGCTTTAGATATGGCGCTTAGGGAAATTAGCGCTTCTTAATTCGAGAATTCACGCTTAGTTGATATCGTCAACTCTTTGCGTGATGATTATAAAATTCTCATTAAGCAGTCTGACTTGCTAAAAGCAGAGGTTTGCTCACTTAAAAACCAGTTTCGCTTTGATGAGTTGCTTTCTGCTATTGCTTGTCTTGCGACTGATGTGAAACAAATGCAAAACAAAAACAACTGTTTGGATAATAATTGTACTATAATGGTGTCGCGAGAATATGCAACCACTTTGATGGATGTTCCTGTAAAGGAGTCGCGAGACTCTCAATCCAGTTTGATTGATACTTATGCGTACAGTTGCTACTACTTCTATGAGTGGCTCCTTGTCTTCTGCTGCTGTTGGCGCCGTCGATAATGCTGCTGCTAACACTGCCGCCTCTATCGACGCTAATTCTAATACCTCTCCAGTAATTAGGCCTGCATCTCCTCGGCTGCTGCTACTTCTGCTGTTGGTAATAATCGGCTTTCCTCTCACAATAACAACAACAACGAGAGGCAGTTTCGTGATGTTTTACCAACTCCTATACCGTCCGGTGCCGATTTAAATCTGCCTTCGTCTGCCCAGTGGACCTTTCTTCCTTCAAATCAACTGTTACCGCCGATGGTCTCATTTCTTTCGTGTCCAAAAACGCTAATATTACTGATCATCATCTCACCATGTCCAGAAGCAGAAAATATACACTTTCTCGAACCTGGAGATTTTCCGAATTCGTGATGGCGTGTGCTGTATCATGAGAACGATCATTACTAACAACTGCAAAGCTCAATATGTCGTTCTGGTGATAACAAACCGCTGTGAAAATAGATATTTGATCATTTTTCCAATGATGGCTCTGAATTTCATCTCTCAAAATGACTGACCAGTTTTCAGCAAAGTCCACATGGAGTATCAAACTATCTGATAGCGATTTGCATAATTCTGTCTCGTTCCTAATGGCTCTTTGTTGGATTCCTTTGATGCGCAAGTGGGGACCTGTTTTTTAGCGCACTCGACCAGATGTTTCAAACAGTTTTTCACTGTTGTTCTCTTTTTGATCAGGTTGCAGTCTTCATCAATATTCTCCGAAAATCCAATAAGTTCCAAAGTGATAGCTTCTGGGCCTGGGCAGTTCTCTAATTCTTGAAAATCTGATACGTTTCTTTTACACTTCTGGTCATAGATCGCTTCACTTTTTTCACTTGTACTCCATTTTCTACTATATTTTTCACATCGCTTTTGTTAGGACTTAGCCGGGAACAGTCTAAGTCGTTATTTAAGTAATATTCTTGAGCAATATTAATAGATGCTTGATCAATTGGGTGACCGTAGTAAGGATCTAGATTGTGATAAATACCTTTATTTTGCAGCAGTTTCTGATAAATCTGGAGACGGTGGATTGCAAGCTGGCAGCAAATTAAGGTCGTCACTGGTAGTTTTTTTCAGTTAATCTGAGAACTGTGGGAACAGAGGCTGTAACTGCGTTTCTAACACTTATTATGGATATGAATATGAATTGTAGAAGAGGATTCTTGGAGGATCC
The DNA here is from genome assembly GCA_964058755.1 of Campiglossa producta. Classification (NCBI taxonomy): domain Eukaryota; kingdom Metazoa; phylum Arthropoda; class Insecta; order Diptera; family Tephritidae; genus Campiglossa; species Campiglossa producta. The sequence goes on along the minus strand of CAXKVI010000003.1, from coordinate 93,854,553 downwards.
TAAACTTGTTTTTTTATGTACAGCTTGCAAGTTCATACATTTCTCACGTACAGGAAATCGTTTGGAACTCATTTTTTACAAGTGAACTTTCGATACAACACGATCAGTATGAAAACGTTCGTCAGTTCCATAATAATAGGACATGTAACAGAAAGCTACCAGGTTGTTAATTGGGTGCCGATTATTTCAAGGAGACCTCTATTTTGACTCATAAGGTTGGTTTTTGCTATTTTAACATATTGCCATGATTATATATTGTTGTTCATACATCACACATTATATAAAAAAAATTAAAATAATTGCGTTGAAAAAAAAATTGCATTTTTACACAATTAAAACGCTACATGACCAATAGTAGTTTGCTGTCATAGGTTCGATAGTTTATCCATTGTTTAATAATATATATAATTTAACAATGGTTTATTCGATTACCTACAAATTAAAAAAAAAATGATCAAATTCCATACATTTTTAAAGAAGTTGTGAGCATTCGAAGAAAAGTTGTTCATGAGAATATGAAAAATCCCCATTTGGGGCCTCGGGGGAAAAATTTATTTCTCGGAAACGGAGACTTCTAGTAATTTAAAATAGATTCAAGAATTATTCCTGAAATTTTCATCAAAAAATAAAATTTCGTCAGAAATGGCTGGTCGATTTGTAATGGATCGAGCCTCTAATTTTGATACACAGCCGGTTGCTGTTACGTAGTCCTCCTCATTGGTGAACTCTCCCATCAACTTCGGAGCTCTTACTCTTTCTTTGGAAGATCTTGTTGATGGAATTCGGAACCTTAAGCTGTCCTCTCAGACTGATATTGACGGCTTATCGTCTTATCTATTTAAAAATTTTCTGGATTTGGCCACCCCGCTTCGCTTACTCTTCAAAAAATCTCTTGAGTGTGGTGAGTTCATTGATGCGTGGAAGTTAACTTTCATTTCTCCCATTTTTAAAAGTGGCAATAAAAACAATGTTGCCAACTATAGACCAATTGCTAAACTGTCTACTATCTCTAAACTTTTTGAGTTCGTTTTAAAACAAAAAGTTAATTTTGCCTTCAACCTTTCAATTACTGATAGTCAGCATGGGTTCATGCCTGGTAGATCTACGGTCTCAAACTTAGCAATCTTCTCTGAATTTCGCCTCGAAGCCTTTAACAACCGTTTTCATGTCGATACGGTTTATACGAATTTCTCCAAAGCGTTTGACGAAGTTAGTCACCCTATCTTGGTTCCAAACTAGCCAGACTGGGCTTTGATTCTACAGCCATTTCAGCCTGTTTTCAACATTCTCATTTTTTGCTTTACGCTGATGATCTTAAGGTTTTCACAGCTGTTTCTTCTCCCTCTGACTCAGCAAACATTCAGTCTGATCTGAACAGTCTTACTGATTGCTGTCGTAATAATAATCTGCCGCTAAATATTGGCAAATGCTTTCATTTAACTTTTTCTAAGTCTCGTTGTATTTTATTGGCGACTCTAGACTTTCCACACGCACGGAGATCTCTGACTTAGGCGTAGTTTTTGACTCGCATTTCTCGTTTAACACACATATAACCTCTATAATTGCTAAGTCCTATTCGGTTTTGGCTTTTATTCGGCGATTTAGCTCTGAATTTACAGATCCTTATACTCTTAAGTTGCTGTTTACGTCTCTTTTACGCTCTAAGCTGGAATATGCTTGTTTTATTTGAAAGCCTTATCATGATTGCCATATCAAGAGGCTGGAGCGAGTTTGTTGAACCCACAAAGGTCGCCATGTGGAGCTCGTCTCTCCACGCGTTACGTTGCCGCTTTCGCTACTTTTTTCCTTTCCAATTAAAACGTCCACAGTTTTTTTATTTAAACTTTTTTTATCTTTATTTCACTTTAATTTATCCTATTTTATTTTAATTAATTTAAAAGTGTAAGGTTTGGCTCTTGCAGCCACGCCGGTTAACGAATGAATGTCTTGACGAAGTGAAAAGCCGGTGACCCGAGCTTTTGCCACGTCATCGGTTTTTCACTTCGTTCGTTTTATTTTCATTGTGAATGGATCGCTGTCAACCCGCATAGTGCTGCCAAGTTTGCGGGTTAGCCGCGATCCATTGCACCATTACACCATCCCCCTATAGAAAAGTTTTTTCTTTCCACAAGTTGATCAGGCTTGTAGGAAAAAAAAACTCACCATTATTAGGGCGTGCAATTATTCATCTATTTATTAATTTTTGTTTACAATTTCAAAATTTTGTTTCAGTGTATACTATTTAGATATTACAATTTTACTAGTAGTATTTTAGACTTAGTATAATTTTAGACTTAGTATAATCTTAGGTGTTAATATTAAATTTGGGTTAAGTTAATATTTTTGTTACTTAGTGTAGAGTATATAGTAATTTTAATTTAATTCAGTTTTCTTATTTAGGTTATTTTATGTATCCTATTTTTGTGAACAGTTTTTTCTTTGTTTTTATCAATGCAAATTGTAACATTAGGCCCGTCTACTTTTTTTACTATGTAGGGTCCTTCGTATAAATTACTATTTTTGTTTTTTGGTTCTTTTTCGATTAGGATTTTATCATTAACATTAATTTTACATTGTTTGGCAGTTCTATCGTAATATTCTTTACTGCTTATTTTGTGTTTATATAATAATTTTTTTGCTATAACATGGGTTTTTTCCATTCTGTACTTTACTTCTTTAGCATAATTTTCTACATTATAAATAGGATCTATTTTATTTGTACAAAATTCATTAGGTAGTATCGGCTTTTTCCCGAATACTAATTCAAATGGAGAAAATTTATTATCAAAGACTGTGTTTGATGTAGAATTATGTAAAAAGGTAAAGTACTTTAGATATATATCCCATTCGGATAAATTTTCGTTTAAGTAAGCGCGTAAATATTCGTTAAAAACCCTATGATTACGTTCGACAGTACCTAGCGTTTCATGGTGGTATGCCGTTGAAAAGTTATGTTCTATATTTAAAAGCGTGGTAAGTTCTTTAAATAATTCATTTTTATATTCGGTACCTAAATCTGTCTTTATGGACTTCATAGCGCTCTTATCTGGTATTGCTATTGTAATAAGGTACTTTGTGAGATCACAAATAATGGTAACTGCGAACCTATTACCAAGATTTGAATCAGGTAGGGGTCCTACTGTATCTATTACTACAATGTCGAATGGTTTACATGGTGTTGGTGTTATTACCAACTCTTCTTTAACTTTTGGTTTGGGTTTATTTAAAAGACATTTTGTACAATTTTTGACGTATTTGGCTACATCTTTGGTCATGTTTTTCCAATAATATTTCGTTCTAAGTTTTGAATAAAGTTTTTTCATGCCGCAATGACCTCCTGAAATTGGGTCATCGTGAAAAACAGTCATTAATTTTAGCTTTTTGTCCTCATCTGTAACAGTCTCTACGGGATCTGTTAGTAAAATATTTAATTGCTTTAGTAATTTATTTCCGCGATTTTTAAAATTTGCAATTGTATAATATTGAAATATTTTATCATTTTTGGGCCATTCTACTTGTTTAATTTTGCGTTTGCTGGCTTCACAGTCAAGCCTCGAAAGTAAATTGTCTAAACTCATTATTTCGTTAGCAAAGTTGAAACTAAAAAGTTGTATTCTTTTATGTTTAATGTGTGCACAAATATCTAAATATTTAATTTTTTGTTTATCGATCGTTACTTCTGTTTTGATACGCGGTATTTTTGTTGAATAATTATATGCAAATTTATCGTATACATTTAATTTATGATTTTCGGTATCTTTTTGTTCTAAATTTTCATCTTCATTGTTTTTCTTATTTGTTTGTTTAGACATAGACCTTGTTTGCATTGCTAAAAGTTGGCTAGTTTCTTTAATTTCGTCTATCGTGATACGCGAAAGCGCATCTGCACCTACATTTGACTTTCCTTTTATGTAAACAATAGTAAAGTTATATTCTGCTAGTTCTAATCTGATTCGTGAAAGTTTTGAAGCCGGGTCTTTCATGTTAAAAAGGTAGACTAAAGGTCTGTGATCTGATTTTACGGTAAAATGTGTACCATATACATATGGTCTAAACTGTTTTATTGCGAAGTAGATTGCTAGAAGTTCTAATTCAATGATTGGTTTTTTCTGTTCTGCTTTGTTAAATGATTTTGATGCAAAACATATTGGTAAATCACCATTCTCATTTTCTTGACTCAAAATTGCTCCACATCCTGTGGTTGAAGCATCTACTGTAATTATAAATTCCTTTTTGAAATCAGGGTATTGTAATAATTTTGGTGATAATAAAGCTGATTTTAATGATTGAAAAGCTTTTTCGCATTCGTCATCCCATTTAAATTCTACTCTTTTTCTACTTAACCGATTTAAAGGTGCTGCTAAAGATGCGAAGTTTGGGATAAACCTCCTGTAGTAGTTTGCAAATGCAACGAAGCGTCGTACTGCATCTTTATCTGTTGGCTTTGTATATTTTTTAATTGATTTTATTTTTGTATCATCTGGCAATAAACCCTTAGCGGAGCATTTATGACCTAAAAATGTGACCTCGGGTCTTAGAAAATTGCATTTTTCGGGATTTAACTTTAAATTGAAAGATCTACATGTATTGAAAACTTGTGTTAGATTTTTGATATGATGCGATTCGCTACAACCTATGACGATAATGTCGTCAACATACAAAAATGCTACATTTGGTGGGATTCCTGAAAAAGCTATTGTCATCATTCTTGAAAATGAATTTGGTGCTACATTCAAACCGAATGGAAGAACCTTCCATCTGAATGCGCCTTTTTCTGTACTAAATGAAGTTATATCTCGAGAATCTGGATGTAACGGAATTTGATGAAATCCTGAGAAAAGGTCTAAAGTTGAAAAATATTTTGCTCTACCAAGATTGTCCAAAATGTCGTCTACTCTAGCTAACGGGAATTTATCGGCAATCAGTTTTTTATTTACAGCTCGAAAATCTACACACATTCTATACGCTTTTTGACCATCACTACTCTTCTTTGGTACTACTATCAATGACCATCACTACTCTTCTTTGGTACTACTATCAATGGGCTGTTGTAATTTGAATAACTCGGTTCTATTAGGTCATTATCTAGCAATTTGTTTACTTGTCGATTTATTTCTTCACGTTGCGAATATGGAAGTCTATAATTTTTGATATATACCGGATTGTCGTCGTTTAATCTAAGTTTTTGTTCGTAGAAATTGTTCAATGACATTTTGTCAGTGTCTATAGCGAAAATGTCGGCATATTTTATGCAAAGATCTAATAATTTATTATGAGCATGACTCGGAATTTGTTTTCTTAGAATTGCCGTCAGTTTTTCTGTTCTTTTGATTTCAGATTTTACTTTATTTATTGTATAAACATTGTAGTTTGCGAGTTTTTCAGTTTTGATGATGTTTCTTTTAACATATTTTATTTCATCTGTGGTATTTATTACTTTAATTATGGGATTGTTTGAATCTACTATGCATCTTGCTGTGAATACACCCTTTTCAATTTCTTGCGAGTCCACGAAGAGTGGATCAGGTGATTTGTTTAATTTAAAAAGTCTAAAAATTTCGCATCTAGGTGGTATTAAAATTGTATCATTTTCTGTTCCGTGTAGGATTTGTAGTGAAATCTTTCTATTGTTAGTCCAAAATGAAATATTGTTGTTTTCGTAATTAATGATGCATTTGTTAAGTTTTAAAAAGTCTTTGCCTAAAATCCCATCAGATGGTATGTTAAAATCATCATCTACTACATGTAAAGTGGGTTTAATAAGAAAATTTGAAAAATTTAAGTTTACGTCGATTTTGCCTAAAGTTGAAACTGTATTAGATGTTACACCGGTAATGTTGATTATATCGCTTTTATCTATTGAAAAATTGCTGTTGATGCTAGATAACTTTACTTAGGAAATGTCTGCTTGAGTGTCTACTAAAAATGTGCAAAATTTGTTTGTTTCTTGAAATTTTACTTCTATAAAATCCGAATAATTTAGATTTAAACAGTAAATGCCTTTAGTTTCTGTGTTTTTGTTTAATTGCTTAACTCGTCCTCCCCCAGTGTTCGCTCCTGAGGGGAACTGGCGTTTAAAGTGCGTACATTTCTATTTGTGTTTCTGTTATTTGTTGAGCTGTTGTTGCTGTTTCTATTTGTATTGCTGCTATTATTGTTAACATTTGAGCGACTACTACTACTCCTGTTGTTATTTTGACTATAATTGTTATTGTGCCTATTGCCTTGCCTGTAGTTGTTATTATTGTTATAATTTGAAAAATTTCGACTGCCTCTATAGCTGTTGTAATTTTGATAATTTGATCGATAATTGCCGCGTTGATATCTATAATTGTTATTATTGTAACCACGGGATCGAAAAGCTAAAACCTGACGCTCCTTGACTTCGTTGTTTTGTTCTACTATTAATTTTGCAACTACGTCTTTAGGGTCATTAAATGTTGTTGAGGCCAAAATTGACTTTACTAGACCAGATTTTGCGTTAAGTCGACAAACGTTAATTGTTTGCTCCACCGCCATTTCGTGTGCTTTCGATTGCGAGATTCCTTCTATAATTAATGAACGTTCTAAAGAATCTGCTTGCTCTTCTATGCGTTTTGAAAAATCCGTATAATTGTTGTTATTTTAGAATTGTCTGGTTTAATCCGATTTCTTAATGCAATTTTAATTTCATCTATTGTATTTACGTTAGTTGGAATGGCCTCGCGGGCTTTGCCTTCTAATTTCGATTTTAAGAATGCTATTAATGTACTAATAAGATTTGTTGATGTTAAACTTTCGATGAGATCGATTTCGTCTATAAAAGACTCTAAAGCTAACGGGTCTCCGCTATAATTTTCTCTAAAAGTTGAGGCACAAAGGCTTATTAATGACTTTTTTTCTTCTATTGTAGCCATTGTTGATGTTATCTTATTAATCAAATTTAAAGTCTGTTGTGATCCAACTGCTATTTGAGGTGGGGAACTACCGAAACCTAAAAAGTCTCCTCCGAGAGAATCTCTATTACCACAGCTATCGTTTGTTGGTGTATGTTCAGTATCTGACATGAGAGCTATTGTTTTAATTGAAAAGTCGAGGCCAAAAGTTGTTGCGATTATCCGGGTTCTACTGTAGTATTTGAAAATTAGAAATGAAAAAAAATCTGAAATCTTTATAGAAAATGCTGTATGGGGTAATGTTAATTCGAGTACAGTTTAATTTGATGCTTTGTATTTGTAAAAAAAATTTAAATTTTTTTTTTTTTTTTTTTTTAAAGCTTAATTTGAATTTATTTAAGATAATGTAATCTATCTTTATTTAATTCGGTTTATTTTAAACTAGCTTAATTGATGCGAAACAATTTTATTTAATTTATCAGGGTTAATTGAGAATATTTTAATTCAGCTAAGTTTTATTTTGTGTATAAAACCAAAACCAAGAAAATTCAAAACGTTGTACTGTACTAAAATTTACAGTGATATCGCGTGTTAAAAAAATGTTTATATAAAGCACCTGTATTTTATTGTACTTGAATAACAAAAGCACAAGTAAAATAAAATGAAAACTGTATTTACATATATATGGGAACAAAAGTAAAATACATTTGTCTGTATGCAACCGGTATTTGTATATGGAAATTGGCAACTGTATTTTACTCGACTGTAGGCAGAAAACAAAGACAGATTTATGTATGTTGAATATAAGCAAGTATTTGGTTTTATTTAAATCGCAAAATGTATGTATTAATATAGGCAATTGTACTTTAGCAAAAATGGGAAAATGCAAGTAAACTATTGTAGGTAACTGTATTATCGCGCAAAATATGTATATATGTCCCGGACGCACCGGTAACTGTAAAAAAATCTCAATTGTAGCTTTTTTTTTTTAAATATATATGTAATTTGTTACGGCCGCACCGGTAACTAAAAAAAATCTCATGTTTTAGCAAAAATATGTTATATATGTTACGGCCGCACCGGTAACTTCAATTTGTATTGTTGTTTTGTAGCAAAATGTGCATTTGTATATAAAAAAATTTTTTTGTAAATTTGTTTTTACATATTTTTTGTTGTAAATTTGTGTTAACATATTTATATTTAATATATTTTTGTATTTAATAAATTTCCTTTTTTTTCAATTTTTCCCAATTTTTTTTTTTTTTTTTTTTTTTCTTTTTTTCAGTTACATTTCTCTTACCAATACATAATTTCGCCGGAAAGCCGCTTCACTGCTACCGCCGCCGCTGCTACTGTTGTTGTCGCTGCTCCCTTTCTTTGCTCCTGCTTTGAGCTTTCCACTGCGCTGCCGCCGGCATGGCGTGACAAAATTGTGTATGCTTATAGCGGTGCTTTTGCAGGTGTTATGTATAAAATTATTTTTTCTTATAGCGGTGTTTTTTTTTGCACGTATTATGTACCGTTCAACGTTATTTATTTTTATCTCCGTATATTTTAGTTAATTATATTATTTTAAAAATATATTCATATTATTTCTGTTGATTATTAGTTTTTATATTATTATAGTTTTTCAACATAGTTCATTTTTAATAGTTTCGTTAAACATTTTTCAAACAACTTCAGTTCTTAGCCTTTGTATTTTCGTTTTCAATAATTCCATTTTTATTAGCTTAACTTATTTTCGTTTTCTATAATTGGTTTTTATAAGCTTAAACGTTTTACGTTTTGTAACATTTTGTTTTGTAGATGATTGCTGGGCTCGACCGCCACGGTCGCCATGTTGAACCCACAAAGGTCGCCATGTGGAGCTCGTCTCTCCACGCGTTACGTTGCCGCTTTCGCTACTTTTTTCCTTTCCAATTAAAACGTCCACAGTTTTTTTATTTAAACTTTTTTATCTTTATTTCACTTTAATTTATCCTATTTTATTTTAATTAATTTAAAAGTGTAAGGTTTGGCTCTTGCAGCCACGCTGGTTAACGAATGAATGTCTTGACGAAGTGAAAAGCCGGTGACCCGAGCTTTTGCCACGTCATCGGTTTTTCACTTCGTTCGTTTTATTTTCATTGTGAATGGATCGCTGTCAACCCGCATAGTGCTGCCAAGTTTGCGGGTTAGCCGCGATCCATTGCACCATTACAAGTTCAAAAAATCTTTTTATGGTTTGGCCGAGGTCTTTGAACTTTTCTGAGCCGCTTCCCTCTTACAATGCCAGATGTGCACTCATTAGCAATCACTTCAAAGTAGGAGAACCATTCTTTCTCTTACTTTTGTCTATGACATTATCAATGGTGTGATTGATTCACCTCGTTTACTCGTTTTATATTAGTTGTGCCAGAACCCTCTATGCCTCTAACGCCCCTTTTTTAGAGCATTGAAGGAATTCAATCATCATCATTTATTGGCGCTTAACCGCCTAAGCGATTTTGGCCGTTGGATATCAAACCACGCCAGTCATTCCTTTTTAGCGATAACTGACGCCAATTGGAAACCCCAAGGGAGTTCAAGTCATCCTCCACCTGTTGTTTCCATTTCAGTCGAGGCCTCCCCCTTCCTCTGCTGCCGAATTCAGGTGACGATAGGAAAACCTTCTGTGCTGGAGCTTCTTTGTCCATTCGCATAACATGGCCCAGCCAGCGGAGTCTTTGGGCTTTAATTTGATGGATTATGGTCAGATCTGCGTAGAGCTCGTACAGCTCATCGTTAAATTTCCTTCGATACTCGCCGTTGGCATCACGGGAAGGACCATAAATCTTCCGGAGAACTTTTCTCTCAAATACTCCCAGGGCCATATCATCTTCTCTTGACATTGTCCATGAATCTGAGCCATACATCAGGACAGGTATTATGAGAGACTTATAGAGCGTGATCTTTGTTCTTCGAGAGAGGACTTTACTTCTCAATTGCCTACTCATTCCAAAGTAGCACTTGTTGGCAAGAGTGATTCTCCGCTGGATTTCTAGACTGATATTATTTTCGGTGTTGATACTGGTTCCCAAATAGACGAAGTCCCTCACAGTTTCAAATTTGTAACTATCAACAGTGACATGGCTGCTAAGGCGCAGGTGCGCCGATTCTTTCTTTGATGGCAGCAAATACTTCGTCTTATCCTCGTTCACGGCAAGACCCACTTTTTTCGCTTCCTTATCCAGTCCAGAGAAGGCAGCGCTTACGGCGCGGTTGTTAAGGCCAAAGATATCAATATCAACGACATACGCCAGCAATTGCACGCTCTTGTAAAAGATTTTACCGTTGCGGTTTAGCTCTGCTGCTCGAATTATCTTCTCAGGCATCAGATTGAAGAAATCGCACGAAAGGGAGTCGCCCTGTCTGAAGCCTCGTTTGGCTCAAATGGCTCAGAGAGGTCCTTCCCGATTCTGACGGAGCTGTTGGTATTGCTCAACGTCATTTGGCAAAGCCGTATAAGCTTTGCAGGGAAGTCAAATTCAGACATGGCGACATACAGGCAACTCCCTTTTGCGCTGTCAAAAGCGGCTTTGAAATCGACAAAGAGATGGCGCGTGTCGATTCTTTTATCATGGGTCTTCTCCAGGATTTGGCGTATCGTGAAAGTCTGGTCTACGGTAGACTTACCAGGTCTAAAGCCACGCTGATAAGGTCCAATCAGTTTGTCTACAATGGGCTTCAGCCTTTCACACAACAAGCTAGAAAGAACCTTATATGCGATATTAAGAAGACTGATTCCGCGGTAGTTGGTGCAGTTAGCGGGATCGCCTTTCTTGTGGATTGGGCAAAGCACACTTAAATCCCAATCCGGAGGCATGCATTCATCTGACCATATTCTGCATAAGAGCTGATGCATGTTTTTTACCAGCTCTTCGCCTCCGTGTTTGAACAGCTCGGCGGGTAGTCCGTCTTTTCCAGGCGCTTTGTTGTTTTTGAGCCGGGATATAGCTATCCTCACTTCATCATAGTCAGGTGGTGGGACGACTTTTCCATCGTCAGGGATTGGGGTATCGGGTTCGACGTCTCCCTCGCAATTTAGCAGTGAGGAGAAGTGCTCCCTCCATAATTTAAGTACACTTTGTACGTCGGTTACCAGGTCGCCATTATTGTCCTTACAGGAGCTTGCCCTGGTCTAAAAACCTTCCGTCATCCGCCGGATCTTTTCATAGAATTTTCGGGCATCATTCCTGTCAGCCAGCATCTCAAGCTCCTCACACTCACGCCTTTCGGCCTCACTTTTCTTTTTTCTGAAAAGGCGTCTCTCTTCCTTCTTTGCCTCACGATATTGTTGCCATACACTGCGAGTGGCGCCCGTTCGCAACGTCTGCTTGTAGGCAGCGTCCTTTTTTTTCGAGGCAGTTTTGCATTCCTCATTGTAACAGTTGTGCTTGCGGGCTCGGTGGAACCCTAAGTGGCCTCAGCGGCGGTACGCAATGAGTGAGAGATATGCTTCCATTGCTCGGTTACATCGTTAGGTCGAGGATTGCCCTCTGCTAGCAGGTGTGAGAGTCGAGTTGTGAAATTATCAGCTGTCTGTGTCATGCGCAGCTTCTCGACGTCAAACTTTCCTTCCGTTACTGTGCGCACTTTCTTTGTTGCACAGAGGCGTGTGCGTATCTTGGCTGCGACAAGATCATTATCTGGACCACGCAGTGTACGCACTCATGACATGATCAATCTGGTTTCTTGTTCTTTGATCAGGGGACAGCCAGGGGCTTGGTGTATTCGTTTATGCTGGAACCTAATACTACTGATGACCATAGATATTGCGAGCAGCGGCGAAGTCAATCAACTTAGTGCCGTTGGGTGATGTTATATCGTGGAGACTGAGGAATTCAATACTATGTCAAATTCTCTAGCCATAGACTTTTCTTTGCCTAAACCCGCTTTCAAATCTTTGTTCAGTGTAGTAATTTTTTGATAGTATTGATAAGGTCTGTATTTTTAAATACTAATAAAAGTAGTCTGTAAGTACATTGTAATAATAATAATAATAATTATCTTTGTACTGGTGAGCTCCTAAGAACATTAACTCTGAGCCTAGGCCTACTCTAGCCAACCGCCAACTTTGGTCTTGATACTGTAATAGACTAATATTACCATGCACCATTTTGGGAAATTTGGCGCTATTCCCCATACAAATCTCATTTTCCAAAATTGGCACTTCATCACATTTGACCATATTTGCTGAACAAATTCATTCTGAGCTCATCCAAATAGCAACCCTGGAGTGTTTCGAATTTAGAATTACCCAGCAAGAACATTAATGGTTTTTTAGGAAAATTGGCCAATTCTACTACAAAAAGACAGAAATAAGCCTTCTTGACTCTTCTATTATTTTTACTCTACAGTTGTTTAAAACATCATTTATTTCGATGGCTTTGTGTCCTGGCAGAGGATTTTTGCAGGGTAGATGAAACCAAACGCAAATTTGCTAATGTAAACGGGGTGTAAATGATTCATTTGAATTCGCCACATTTGGTGCAGTGTAAAGTATTATAAAACACTCATAATTATCCTAAGAACACTAATCATATTTCTAATTTTCCACTCAATGTCACTTGGACAAAACCAAAATTTTAAAACAAAATCCCACATAGGAAATGGGAGATTGATTACGGTAAAAATCACTACACTGAGATCCTTCACTCCTTTTGACGACTAAAAAGATATTGAGAATATGAAAACTATTCTAGGAAGAAGATTTCTCTCAGACAGCAGCTGAGAAGTAATTTTGGAAAAAATTTGAAAGTGGAAAAGGGATTGAAATATGACTTCAAGGCAACGCTTAAACGTCTACACATGCGACTGCAAAGCTATCTTTAAACATGTACCCATACGACTCAAAAATGTCTCGAGAAAGTTTAAAACCACTTAAAAATTATACCCACAAGACTCAAATGATTATAAATATGCCTCGAAAAACACTAAATACTGATCAGAAAAATGGATGACAAAAGGCTCACTAGATGAGTCGCGCGTAGGGTACATAGAGCCAAAAATGCCTAATAAAATTAATAAGATTGTCTTCAAGATCAGTTTTTAGGCAAAGGGGTAGTCGAAACGGTGAAAACGAAGAAAAAACTATAGGGAAATCTCTTTGGTTTTAAGAAGAAATTCTTATTAAAAAAACTATACATTTAGTACAAAGCTGTAATTAGACGTTGGCAAGCATTAGTACACGATGGCCGGATGATAAGCTGCTGGGTTTAGCATTCCAAAAATTGTAAGTTCGATTCTCTCTTTTTTTCCTAATTTGAAATGTTAAAAGAAATTTTCTCAATTATTTGTGATTTTCCTTTGAAAACATTAACAACTATACACATATCAGTAATTAGACGCTAGCAATCAAGAGTGAGCGATGGCCTGATGGTTAACAGCTGGGTTTATCATTCCAAAAATTGTAAGTTCGATTCTCGGTGAAGGCAATATCATTTTATTTTTCATTTGAAATATTAAAAAGAAAATCTTCTTATTATTATGTGATTTCCCTTTGAAAAATTAATAAGATTGTCTCTACAATAGTGTTAAGCACATCTTCTTGAAGAAAAACTATTCTATTTTATTTGGTACCTTTGGCTCTGTGTACCATTTTCTCTAAAAAGACTCGAATATGATTGATAATTTCAAAAAATGCTATGTGGGATAACACAACGCCGGAGGACAAACTCCGCCTCAAAGTTAACTGGGAGGCCGACAGCGATGGAAACTACGGGTCAGTCATCCCCCAAACTGCTATCAAGTAAGAGTGACTTGATGGGAGCAAGCAGCAGTGCGGCTGCCTACGCAGTCAAGCAGAAAACGGCGGAAGCTAAACTTCCATCAAGCGCTGGTACGAAACCCAATCTCTTCACATCTGGGGCAATGGTCTCACGACCTGGTTTCAGAGTTTCGAAAGAGAAGGACGACGCCGCAAAGGGAGAGACCGCGATGGCAACTACGAGTCTGAATCCCCCCCAAGAGGCATCTCCCCGACGCTCTGCGTACTGGGATAAAAGAAAGGCCGCAAGGATCCTTAAAAAATATGAGGGAGCATCGCAGGAGAAGCTGTCGCCGGAAGAAAGGAAGATGGTGGAGGAAGCGAAAGCACTGATACCAAATTTCCAGAGGCCCTATGTGCCTAAGAGGGTGAACGGTAATCCCTTCAAACGCCAGAGATCGGACGGAGAGGTAAACCCCCATCCGAAGCGGCATCAGGTCAACCCCGTAGTGGGAAAACTCAGCTTTGCTGAAGTAACCAAGGACAGAATCCTTATAGGTTTCATTGACCGAGGTAACGACCGTTGGTCCATCCCCAAAGACCGGTGGCTGTATGTCCGGAATGAAATGGGCAGGGCCCTCCTCGACTTAATGCGTGAGTCTCCGGGTAGTCCGCCGCGAGGCACTGACGCGGGCTGGCACCAAGGTCAGATCAAAATATTCGCGTGCGAGGATGCAAGAACTTTCGCACTGTATAAGGCAGCAGTTGCAAGACTGGGTGAAGTCTACCCAGGGGCAAGACTAGATGTCGTCGACTGGAAGGACATTGCTGCTTGGCCAAGGGCAAGGGCATGGATTCCTGCCGTCCCTGCAGAACCCGAGAATATTCTTGAGATGCTGCAGGTCTGGAATCCGTCTCTCCCGACGCAGGATTGGGTCGTCAATCTGGTCGATGATGTGGTTGGGCCCAATAGACAGGTGGTTATCACTCTGAATAAGGAGGCGCACGAGCCCCTTAAACGGTGCAACGGACGAGTGCATTACGGCTTGGGTCAGATCGTGATCCACGTATACCGCGGCGATGCACAGCGCGCTGCTATTCCGGACGCTCCGGAGGACTCGGAGACCGAGGCATCGGAAGGGGAAGCAGAGGAGTCCGACGCGGAAAGTATGTTAACCGCCACGTCAAATTGCGATGGTGCTGCGAACAACTCGGCGATAGAAGAAAGCTTGCTTGACGAAGAAGGCCTCGACGTCACGATCGTGGCTAAACCTGAGCACACTAACGTTGGTGCTGCTTCAGACAGCAGGGTTCCCGCCACGCCAAATCGGGCAGGTGCTCTGAACAACTCCTCGTTGAGAGACAGCCCCCGGAACAGGCCAGACCTCGACGACACGCTGGCGGCAGGGAAGTCTGATCTCTCTCATGTTGGTGGTGCTTCAGATAAATCTGCACAAATCAGCCTCGGCTGTTTTAAGCAGTCGTCTTTCTAAAGGCGACGTAGACGTGGTCCTTATCCAAGAGCCCTGGGTCAATAGCTCTAGGATCTGTGGATTGGGGACTAAGGGGTATAAGCTCATCCAAGCCAATGATGAGGGCAAGGTCAGAACCTGTATTTTGGTAAAGTCTGAGCTAAACACCTTTCTATTACCCAACTACTCAAATGGTGACGTTACAGCTGCCAGCTTAACAGTCGGCAGCACCAGCCTAACGATGGCGTCGGTCTATATGCCCTATGACGCCGAAGAACCTCCTCCACAAAAGGAGGTGAAAGATCTGGTGGATAATTTCTGTACGGGCCATCTTATTATTGGAGCTGACGCTAATGCTCATCACGTCCAGTGGGGAAGCTCCGATATTAACGCTAGGGGCGAGTCTCTGTTTGACTACCTACTAACAACTAACCTGGTGGTTTGTAACGTGGGTAACGAGCCTACTTTTATAACTAAAGCTCGTAGGGAGGTTATAGACCTCACTGTTTGTAGCGAAGGCGCTTATGAGTGGGTCAGAAAATGGCGTGTTCTTGATGAGCATTCATTTTCTGACCATCGGTACATAGAAATTGTGTTAGACTTTATTGTTGAGCAGCCAGTTATGAAACGAAATCCACGCAACACTAACTGGCAGCTACATAACCAAATATTAGCTAGGGACCTACCAGTATTACCTCCACAAGCCCCCTCATCAGTGGGAGAACTGGATGATCTGGTAACGACCTTTACAACGGCGCTGTCAAATGCCCTAGAGCAGGCTTGTCCAGTACCAAAACCACGCGACAAACATAGACCCCACTGGTGGTCTTACGACCTGGATTCGTTCCGTATATCATGCAGGAAGCAATTTAACAAGGCCAAGAGCATCGGTACGGAGCCTGAATGGCTCGAATATAAAGCTAAACTGAGGGCCTATAAAAAGGCTCTAAGGCAAGCGAAGAGAACTTCGTGGAGAAATTTCTGCACCGGGGTCGAAAAAGTCGATGATACAGCGAGACTTAGACGAGTGCTATCAAAAACTCAAACAGCCATTAGCTATTTACGGAAGCCTGACGGATCTTGGACCAGCACGGAAGGGGAAACCTTGGAGCTGCTCCTGAACACACACTTTCCGGGGAACTTGTATGATGCACCTGTAGCATCTGCAACAAACCTGGCGGTAAACATACCCATTACGGAGGAAAGGGTAAGGTGGGCAATCAAAAGCTTTGAGCCGTTCAAGGCAGCTGGGCCAGACGGGATTTTCCCCGCACAACTCATAAACACGCTGGAAATATCAGCTAAATGGCTGGTAGTTCTCTATTCAGCCTGCCTGGCTCTTAATTACATTCCGTGCTCCTGGAGAAGCGCCACGGTAGTCTTTATTCCAAAGGCTGGGAAGGCCTCACACTATGAGCCTAAAGACTACAGACCGATCAGTCTCTCGTCTTTTGCACTTAAAACCTTCGAGAGGATAATTAGCGATTATCTCTCCTCTACTATTGATAGCAACCTTATTTCTAGCTATCAACATGCATACACCAAAGGTAAATCAACGGAAACTGCCCTCCACAGCCTAGTCTCTATTGTTGAAAAATCATTGCATGAAAAGGAGTACTGTCTCGTGGCCTTTCTGGACATCGAAGGGGCTTTCAACAATATAAGGCCGGAGGCTATTAACACTGCTTTAACAAACCTGGGCATAAATAGGTCTCTTATTGGACTAATTGATCAAGTACTAAAGGGAAGGAAAATAGTTTCTTCACTGGGAACAGTTGATCTTTCACGCTATGTCACAAGAGGAACGCCTCAGGGTGGTGTTCTCTCCCCGCTCCTATGGAACCTCACCGTAAACTCGCTGCTACGAGACACAAGGAGGGGGGGCGGGAAGATAGTGGCATATGCAGACGATTTAGCTATTGCATATAGGGGCAAATTCCCACAAACCCTGTGTGACTTGATGCAAGTAGCACTGCGAGAAGTTTCTTCATGGTCCTCTCGCTGCGGACTTAGCATCAACCCGGGGAAGGTGGAGCTTGTCCTTTATACCAGGCGGTACAAGATACCACCGTTGAACCTACCAGAACTAGATGGCGTGCGCCTGAACTTAGCCGACAAAGCCAAATTCCTAGGCACAGTTCTAGATAGAAAGCTTAACTGGAAGGAGAATGTCATCCAGCGCCAGAGGAAAGCGTGCATTGCACTTTACACGTGTAAAAGAGCCATTGGCAAAAATTTGCAGATGGATCCACTCTGCGATAATCCAGCTAATTATGCTGTATGGAGTCGTGGTATGGTGGCCTGCGCTAAGAAAGGCAACAAACCTAAATCTGTTAGGGAAAGTCCACAGATCGAGCATGATCTGTATAAGCGGGGCGTTAAGAACAACGCCCAATGTAGCTCTCCAGGCCATTCTTGGCTTTTTGCCACTCGATCTGGAAGGGTACCGGGCAGCAGCAGCATCGGCTGTGCGTCTAAGGGAAACGTCCGTCTGGGGCGCAAGCACTATTGGACACTCCTGTATTCTAAGATCTTACAGCTTTCTCCCTCTGAGCACAGATCGGTGTGCGACCACAACAGTCGGAGATTGTTGTTTTAGAATAAACATTCCCAGCAGGGAAGACTGGGAGAACATAGATCGGTGTCCCGCTACTAATGGCGGCACTTTTATATACACCGACGGCTCGAAGTTAGACGGCAGAGTCGGAGGAGGGGTTTACTCAAGGGATTTGGACCTAGAACTCTCCTTTAGACTACCTGATCACTGCAGCGTCTTCCAGGCTGAAGTTTCAGCAATCATGGACGCCGTGACTTGGATAGGTGAACGCACCATCGGACAGGATATCTGTATTTTCAGCGACAGCCAAGCGGCCATCAAATCCCTTGGCTCTTACTCGTTCAACTCTGAACTGACGCTTAGCTGTCGTCGATCTCTTCAAGAGATGGGCCAACAGAACCGCGTGAACCTCACATGGGTCCCGGGACACAGGGACATTGAGGGAAACTGTAGGGCAGACGAACTTGCCAGGCAGGGCACGACCAAGCAGATTCTTCAAGATAAAGAGCGCATAGGTATGCCGTTTGCCACGTGCAAGCTAATGCTGAAGGAGCATACACTCCGCGAAGCCAACGAAAGATGGCTACAAGCCCCAGGGTGCCGGATATCCAAGCAAACCTGGCCAAAATGCGATCTTAAAAGATCTAGACACATATACGCCCTAAAAAGGAAGGAAATCTCCATATTAATAGGTGTTTTAACCGGGCACTGCCTTATTGATAGGCACGCAGCAAGGCTAGGCGTTCCCTACCGACGATGCTGCAGGAGTTGCAAAGATGATGAGGAAGAGGAAACGGTGGAGCACCTCATCTGCAACTGCCCGGCCTTAAGCGGAGCGAGAAGGCGCTCTCTGGGAGTTCCCTTCCTGGTTAGCTTAAGCCAGGTCGCGGAGCTAGACATAAAGGACTTGATGGCCTTCATCAAGTTATCGAAATGGTTCGAGGAGGGGTAGCGGTGTCGGTTAGGAGTGTCAGTCCCGGGTTTCGGCTATATGGAGAGTCCCGACAGCACTGGGATTTTCCATATGGCCGGGCCCCGGGACTGACTTTCCTAGTGTTTGGTGGTATCACAACGGGCCTTTTATTACTGGCCTAGGTGTGCCTTTGCGGCAGCCACTTCTACCTACCTACCTACCATGTGGGATAAGCAAAAACTAGAACAATATATTTACACTGTCTTAATATACACTTTCCTTGATACCATAGGGTCGTTAGTTTTGCCAACAAAAAACGGCCCACTAGAGCAATTGCGTAAATGGTGGAACATTGACAACGCCAATGACAGCTACACGTATTTGATATGCAGCGATGCTGTATAGACCAAGATCCCAGAGCCTAAAAGCGTCACTTATTTTATAATGGATGAAACCAATACCGATCGATAGTCCTCCCCGAATCTAGAAAGAATGTGAAAATTTTAAAGCTGTACCTATGACAAGGGCCTAGGAATCGGGGGTCAAAGTCGCCAAAAAATGACCCTAACTTCACTTATTTTATAATGGATGATTTTCACATATTTGACGTAGATTACCACCCCGCGTCAGTATCAAGTGTTGTTAGACCCGTACCAGTGACAAGGCTCCAGCCAGACACCCCCAGTTCGCGGATTTTCCTATGGAAATTTATTCTGTTTTACTAATTTCACGCATTTGGGCCACTTTGGCTGCTTTTAACTACCCAATATTTTCCCATTTTTTGTAGAACACTACCCTCAAGTAGTATCAGGAATTTTTAGACTTCGTCCCATGGAAAAAACTTCAGCCAGACACCTCAAAACTCGGGAAATTTCACTAATTTTTACTGCGCTTTCACATGTTTAAGCGGATTTGACCAACTTTGGCCTCTTTTAAATAACAGATCTTTACACATGTATCGTAAAATGCTACCCTTAAGTAGAATCAAGAATTTCTAGACATCATCCAATGGAAAAAACTTCAGCCAGACACCTGAAAGTTCGAGAACTTTTATTTTCCTATTAATTTGCTTTCTCTTGTTTGTCCCACTTTTACTAACTTTAAATGATAGATCTTTTCACATGTGTCGTAGGACACTACCCTTAAGTAGTTTCAGTATTTTTTAGACCTCGTCCCATGGCAAAAACTTCAGCCAGACACCTCAAAACTCGGGAAATTTCACTAATTTTTACTGCGCTTTCACATTTTTAAGTAGATTTGACAAACTTTAACTACTTTTAAATAGCAGATCTTCACACATGTGTCGTAAAATGCTATCCTTAAGCAGAATCAAGCATTTCCAGACATCATCCCATGGCAAAAACTTCAAGCCAGACACCTAAAAGTTCGGGAACTTTTATTTTCCTATTAATTTGCTTTCTCTTGTTTGTCCCACTTTTACAACTTCTAAACGACGGATCTTTTCAGATGTTTCGTAGGACACTACCCTTAAGTAGTTTCAGTCATTTCTATACTTCGCCCCATGGCAAAAACTTCAGCCAGACACCTCAAAGCTCGGGATTTTCACTAATTTTTACAGAGATTTCACTTGTTTCAGCAGGTTTCTCCAACTTTGTCCACGTTTAAACGGCGGATCTTTACACACGTGTCGTATAACACTACCCTTAAACAGCATCAGGCATTTCCGGACTTCATTCCATGAAAAAAACTTAAGCCAAACAACCCAAAGCACGGGGACTTTTCATCATTTTTAATGTGCTTTCACATGGTCAAATGGGTTTACTCAACTTTGGCTGCTTTTAAATGGCGGATCGTTACAAATGTATCGTATAACACTACTATTAACTAATATTAGGCATTTTTAGACTTCGCCCCATGACAAAAACTTCAGCCAGACACCTCAAAGCTGAGGAAATTTCATAATTCTTGCTGCGAATTCACATGTTTAACTGCGTTGCTCTAACTTTGGCTGCTTTTAAAGGGCAGATAATTTCACATGTGTCATAGAAGACCACCCTTAAGTGGTATCACGTACTTTTTGACTTCGCCCCATGTCAAAAACTTCAGCCAGACACCTCAAAACTGAGGAATTTTTATAATTCTTACTGCACTTTCACATGTTTAAGCGAGTTTGTCCAACTTTGGCTTTTTTTGAAAGGCAGATCTTTGCACATGTGTCGTGGAGCACTATCTCCAAGTAGTATCAGGCATTTTTAGACTTCATCCCATGGAAAAAACTTCAGCCAGACACCTCAAGGCTGAGGAATTTTCATAGTTCTTACTGCTTTTTCACATGTTTAATCTGGTTGGTCCAACTTTGGCTGCTTTTAAAGAGCAGATATTTTCACATGTGTCATAGAAGACCCCCTTAAAGAAGGATCGGCTGTTTTTATACTTCGCCCCATATCAAAAACTACAGTCAGACACCTCAAAACTGAGGAATTTTCATAATTCTTACTGCGTTTTCACATGTTTGAGATGGTTCGTCTAACTCTGGCTGCTTTTAAAGGGCAGATATTTTCAATGTGTCATAGAGAACCACCCTTACGTGGTACCAGGTACTTTTAGACTTCGCCTTATGACAAATACTTTAACCAGACACCTTAAATCTGGGTAGTTTTCATAATTCTTACTGTACTTTCGATTGTTTAAGCAGGTTTGTCCAACTTTCACTATTTTTGAAAGGCGAATATTTACACATGTGTCGTAGAACGCATTTCTTAAGTGGTATCAGGCATTTTTGGAGATCTTCCCATGACAAAAACTACATCCAAACACCTCAAAGCTCGAGTTTTTTTCGCAATTGATCTCTCCATACGACATGATCAAGCAAATTAGCGCAGTTCAGCCCATACAAAGTGTTCAGATGTGGCATTTGCTGCATTTCAGACAGTGTCACTCTTATGTCGCTACCCTGCAGCGAAAGCAACTAGTTGAAAACTACTTTACAACTAGTTGGTGCACCGGGCTTATATGGAACAAAGACTGAACACTGACTAGTTGGTGCACCGGGCCAAAATGGTCAAAAGAGCCTAAGTCCAAAATTTATAATTATCACACAATTGACCGGAAACATTCAAATATTAGGAAATATTAAAGTTTTCCGTAAAGGATCTATAAAACGAAATATATGTGCAAAATGGCTGTTTTTTTTCTTTGCATATATCTACATAGTCGCGATAAAGGCTTGATATTGTTTTGCTTGCTTCAATAAACGTTTTAGATGTACTTGCTCTCGTATAATGGCTTTCGATTTTCGGTATTGTTTCAATAAACGCCTTTATTCCATCTGCCATATTCTTGTCAAGTTTTTTGTGCTTTGCCTCTTTGATCCGGCTCCAATACTTCGTTCGCGAGTTTTTCTCGTTTCTCTATTACTGTTCGTATTGGTCGATCGTTGATATCAAGAGTGTTTTTAAAAAATAATTTGCAGACCCGAAAAGAATTATAAAATTTCTTAAAAAAAGGCATTATTGTATTGTCGAGGAGCTCTCTTTCCACCCAAGCGCACATAGCGGTATTTGGGCTCAACGAGTTTCAAACAATTGGAAATAAATTGCCTCTGCTTCTCAATGTCGCCAAGAGCCCAATATGAGGAAAATATCTCTTTTCTCTGCTCTTCGCTAAATATATTTGTACATTTATACCGACAGTTTTCACCGCACGGAGGTTTAAATTCTCTTTTGTTTCGAATAACTTTTTTTAAGCTTTCATAGTGTTCACCACTATTTCTCTTTTTTTTGACAATGCTTTTCTTCCAATTTTCTGGCTGCTTCCTCTTTTTTTTCCTTTCATCGCCGGACTAACCAGAATGGTGGAGGAATTGTTAATGTTTGAAGTTGATGTGCTTGGTTGTAGATCAAAGGAGTTTTGTTCAGGTACTGGCGTACATAATTCTAGTTCTGTAGAATCTTCCTCGAAGCAGTTATCATAAATTAGGCTGTTTACCTCGGTCGGATGTGGTGGGTTATCTTCATCATTGCTGTAGACACTATCACTGGAATCGTTAGCAGAACCTGGGGAGTATGTCACATCAGCTATGGAATTGTCACTATCTTCTGAGAACAATGATGAAGAAGATCCGCAATTATTTTTGGATAACGACATTTCCAAGTAAGCTAGAAAAAGTCGAAATTCGTAATTTTATTATCAGAAATAGCGTATCATTTTACGTTATGAGAAGGTGTTTTATATTATAGCCGATAATATTTTCGTAAATAATGACATATTTTATATCAACACAAAATCCCCATTTGTACACAGCCCATTTTTTCACGAAAAAAACGTCACAAAACAAAATACCTTGTTACGCAATTAATTTATTTTCAACAACAACGTCACATATTGTGTTGCGCAAATTTTGTGGAATTAAAATTTTTCAACAGTATAGTCCATAGTACAAATAAGAAGGTAATGCCACTGTCAAAAATTCGTTGTTGTTGCTCACCACCTGACATTTAAGGAGATCATGACATTTCATGCTACCAATTATTCGTGTCGAAAATCCTCCATTTTCTGTCACATACAAATAAATATTGACAAATAAAAAGATTTTTCAAAACAATTTGTTTCTGCTTGTGGAAAAACAAAAAAATTTAAAAAAAGCAAATTAATTGAAATAAATAGAAATAAATAGAAAACAATAATAATTCAACAGACCGCCTACAATACCAGTACAACATCAGCCATGCAACCCCCAAACACGAAGCGCTATGGAAGCGCTGTAGCAACAACGCACAAGGAACACCAGCTCGGACAACAACAACTGCGAAAAGACGCAGTCTTAAAGACGCACTGCACCAACAACCAAAAATGGTGCTAACCACAGCAACAGCGCTTGCGGCAACAACAGCGCTTTCAACTGCAATAGCGCCAACAAAAACAGAGCTGCAGCATAAACGCGTTACAACAACAACTACAAGTGCGTAGCAACAACAAAATCGGCTCGCTGCAACAATACCATCTAACTAGAGCAACTACAAGCTCTAGCAGCAACAACAACAACCAGCCTTGCAAACAGCAGGGGCTGTTATAGGCCCACTGCAATAACCAGCAACAACAACAACAACAACAACGGGACCGCTTCGTATATCGTATAGGCCTGCTGCCACAATACCAACCAACAACAAAAGCGCTATCCCAGCATACACAATCTAACGTTAGAGAAATTTTAGTTTTGCACATTAGAAAGTGGTGTAGTTCTCGAGTCGTGAAAATTGTTAGAAAACTACACTAGTTTTCGACTCGTGAACGATTAGAGAACTAATTGATTAGAACTAATTTATTAGAAGTCTAGCCTTCTTCTCTATCCCAAAAAACCATGAAGCTTAATTTCGATTGGAGGTACATTAGAGAACTAGCCACATTCTCCAATCTCTAACGTTAGAGGACGAGTCGGGAAACACTCGAGAATCGCAGCGTTCTCTAACAAAATGGGACATAATTCTCAAATGGAGAAAACTATAGTTTTCGAGTCTAATTCTAATGCCATTCTCTAATGTGAATTTGCAAATGGTGCAAAATTCTTGCCTTTTGACTAGTGCTCTAGCCTATCTCGAACTGAGTTTTAGTGTGTTGTTGTTGTTCTTGTTGTTGTTGTTGTTAATGTAGCTCTCTACTGTTGCCTTCGAATAGTTAGAGAATTACCCTAGTTATCTAACGTAAAGACGAACCTTTATCTAACGTTAGAGACTGGGTTTGTTGGGATATCGAGAACTAAGTACCCTTTTTTGTTGACAAAGCTATAGCCCTTGACAGTTTTTCTTTAACCCCCCTCTAACCCTATACCCTAGAGAAGGTCATTATAATTCGAATCGTTCTCTAACCTAAATGTTTGCTGAGATAAAGCGCGCTACAACAATAACAACCACCAATAGTTTTATTTGCAAAACAATCACCACAAAATCACTAAATAAAAGGCAACTTGAATGAATCAATTTAAAAACAAGTAAGGCAGTTTGAGTTCGGGTAAACCGAACA
>CAXKVI010000003.1:93544653-93829830 GCA_964058755.1 Campiglossa producta | reverse complement strand
TGCCGGTTCTGCGAGAACGGTATTTGTACTTGTATTTTACCCTTCGTACCGAAACGACCCGGGTTGTTTTTTTTATAATGACTCGGCCAAGAGCAATACACCCCGAAGTGACCCTGTCTAACGCGTCACGATTCCCCACCTATTGTCATCCCCGGAACAGCCCCTTGCAGCACAGCTGTTCCTCATTCTCTTGATCCGGGCTGGCATTGAGCCAAATCCTGGCCCAGGAGAATGGTTCTGCTGCGTTTGCCGGAAGAAAATATACTCAAGACGATCACACTCAGTCCAGTGTGCGTCATGTAAAGGTTGGTTGCATAAATCTAGTTGCTCCGGACTAGATCCTAAAACACACCGGCCCACTAGTTTCTACAAAAGTTTTGTGGCGCCCTGCTGCTCACGTCCTAGGACGTCCCGAGGCAAGCGACGCTCAAATGTTGCATTATCGCCTTCTACAAATCAAGTCTCCACGACCTGCAATACATATATTGCTCAACAGAACATGTGTGTTCCCGGCTGTAGCTCGCATCCTAGTGCCCCAACATCTCAAGCATCCACCCATAGCTACTTTCTTCGTAGTACATCTGTCGATGCTATAAGCACTACCGAGCTTCAGCCCTCGCCTCTGAACCCTTTATTAACTTCTTCCGGCACTAGCACGAATGTAAGTCAAGTCCATCAACTTCTGGTCCCTCACTCTTCGTGCACTGGATATATGCGTCTGTGGCATCGGTCAGGTGCGGGTCCCGTACGATATGTCGAAAAAAAAAATGTCGAATTTCCAAGACCGAATTTAAAAAAATTTTTAAATGCCGAAGAGATTTTTGACCGAAAAAAAAAATGTCGAAAAAATGCAAATGACCGAAAAAGGTCGAAATTTGGATGCTTAAAGTAAAATTTCGGAAATTTGAGTTTAACAACGTATTTTATGACAGTATATAATTATTTATCACTTCCTTACCTCTTACCAAGAACTTTTCAACCATTTTCCAATACAAAGCCTATTCACATTTTCCCCTTGTTAGAGGTAACAACAGAAATATTCTCAGACATTTTCGGGCTACAAACTGCACATGTAAAAATTAAGATTGAGAATGACTTATGATTTGTACATATTAAAAGCATAACACTAATCATTTGGTAATGATCATTTCGAGAAAGTTACCGTTATCTTACTGAGCTAAACTATGCTGGAGTCACCAATGCCAAAAATAAATCGATGTGTCTTTGATGCGAAGTCTATGTACATTTGTTTCGCTATATATGTACATCGATGCTTCGACTTGGTTAGTTTTCTAATATGTGTATATTTTTCTAATTACGTGCATATTTTTGAACAAGGAAAAGATGTTGGTCCAATTTACTTTTGTTTTTGGACAAGTGAGAAACCGAAATAACGTTTAAACGTTCAAAATTTCACAATTTTTATAGAAACTTCGATGTATCGATACATCAAATATTTACGTGACTATAAAAGTCGCCAAAAATCAAAATTTTTCTGACATCTTTAAACCGGAGATTCGTTTCTGAGAGGTTGTTGTTAATTATATTGAGAAGAGCTTAAGAGTTTGTGCTTGTAACTTTACCGTCAGGTTTTATATTTGCTTGCAAGAGCTATTGCAAAACACTAGAAAAATAATACTCAACATTAATATATAAGATGTAGAAACAATGTAATGAATGATGTGTTAAATTCGCGCGAATTTTACACATCATTCATTACATTGTTTCTACATCTTATATATTTTTTTTTCGACATTTTTTCATTCGACATTTTTTTTCGAGACATTTTTTTTTTCGACCTTTTGTGTTTTCGGCAAATTTTTTTTCGACATTTTTTTTTCGACATTTTTAGTTTCGACTTCTTTTTTTTCGACATATCGTACCAGACCCGTCAGGTGCAACTCCTGCCTAGGCCGATGTCACCTACGCTTATGTTCTGGGCTCGCAAACAGAAATCTCTGGACTGATGTGTTCGTCGCGCCTTGCTGTCGAGTTGCGCAGCCCTCAACGCCGACGGATGTACACTCATCTTATAATGAACGAAATCCGCCGGCTTCAGGACTGCGACGGAGATCAAGATCGCGCCTACCTCCATCTAGGCATACACATCAGTCTCTAACTCCCAGAGTGGCGATTGCCTCTGCTTTGCAATTTAAATTGTTGCAATTTAATTGCAACGGCTTGACCGGGAAGCGGAGATAACCACATTTATGCAGCTACATAAAATCAAAATTGCTGCAATCCAGGAGACAAAACTTGGCCCCCACTCGAATCTCCGAGCGAGTGGAGGCTACCACGTTCTCCAGCATGACCGCACGGACGGCGGGGGCGGTCTCGCGTTCCTTGTTCTCCATACAGTGCAGTATAGGGAATTTGATATCAACACCGACCAAAGAGACTTACCCTTAGAGTGTCAGGATATAGTTATACAAGATGGAGGCGTTGATCTCGAGCTAATCAATATATACATTCCTCCCGTCACCTGCTGCCCCAGAAGTTATCGTCCTGACCTTAGGGCGTTTCTTTGTGGCGATAGCCGTATCATCATGGGCGATTTTAATGCCCACCATGATATGTGGCATTCACACGTTTCCGTGGACGGCAGAGGACGGGAATTAGCCGAGCAAATGGACACTTCCTCTTTCTGTTCTGTGAACGGAGACACCCCAACAAGGATGGCTGTTAACTGCAGTAGCTCCCCGGACCTAACTATTGTTAGCCCGGGGTTAATTAACAGCATAAACTGGCAACCTATGGTGGCCTTGTCATCCGACCACCTGCCTATCATCCTGTCCGTCGACCGTGCCACGGACTTCATTACTTCGGAGAAAAGAACATACGTGAATTTCAAAAGGGCTAACTGGGTCGGCTTTTGGAATTCCCATTCCCACTGATGTACACGTTGGCGAGCGAAACATCCGTGAGGTCATTAGAAAGGCTACAGCCCGTTTTATACCTGCTGGTAGAATAAAAAATATTAGGCCAAAATTCCCAGCTGAGGCCGCAGTCTTGGCCAACGAACGTGACCTCATACGCAACATCGATCCCTCAGACCCACAGATCGGTGATCTCAACGTGGAAATCAGACGGCTGGTTAACGTACACAAACAAGCCAAATGGGAGGAACACCTTAGGTCTTGTAACCTCTCTACCGGTGTTGGGAAATTATGGTCCACCGTCAAGTCCTTGTCGAATCCTTCGGGTCCACCAAAGAATGTCGACATCACCTTTGGTGACAAGACTCTAAATGACCCCAGGAAATGTGCGCTGGCTTTCTGTCGACAGTATGTCCCACATCCTGCGCAAGACAGAACAAGACGAGGAATCTTCAGGCGCGCGCATAAACACAAAAACTATGCCCCCGGTCCCATCACCGCTACAGAGGTTCAAGAGGCCATCCGGAAGGCCAAAAATTCCAAAGCCATCGGTCCTTATGGCATAGCCATGGTGCACCTCAAACACATCGGCGCAGTAGGAGTTAAATACCTAACTGCCGTCTTCAATCTGTCTTTGACCACAGCTGTCATACCCGACAAATGGAAGCAGGCAACTGTGATCCCACTACTAAAGCCTGGCAAGCCAGCCAAGGTTGGGGAGTCATATCGTCCGATATCACTCCTCTCGCCAGTAGTAAAGACACTTGCGGCGGTCTTACTCCCGCTCTACACATCACACTTGATGTTAGCCGAGCACCAACATGGTATCAGGAAAGGTAGGAGCACAACATCTGCTCTAAATGTCATAAACACTCAGATAACTGACGGTCTAAATCAAAACAGACCTAATGACAGGACGGTTCTAGTTGCACTCGATTTGAGTCAAGCTTTTGACACAGTAAATCATGGGCAGCTTGTATCCGATTTGGAAGACTCGTCACTCCCCCCTGTCTCAAGCGTTGGACCGCCAATTATCTCAGTGGTCGTCGGTCGTCTGTTGTGTTCAGAAACAAAAAATCTAAAGCCAGGAAGATCAAACAAGGGGTATCACAGGGTGGTTTTTTTTCCCCGTTATTGTTTAACTTCTATATTTCGAAGCTTCCTCCTCCACCAGAAGAAGTTACGATTGTTTCTTACGCAGACGATTGCACGATATTGGCAACTGGTACTTCCGCTGATGAGCTGTGCTCTAAAATAAATGGCTATCTCCCCTCTCTAGTCGAGTTCTTCACCGCCCGGAGCTTGACATTGACGCCAACAAAGTCCTCGGCGACCTTATTCACGACATGGACAGCGCAGGTTGGCATGGAATTAGAAATTTATGTAGGTGACCATAAAATACCTACTGTTGCTCACCCAAAAATCTTAGGAGTAACTTTTGACACCATGCACACTTTCGCTGCCCATTCAGCTGCAATTGTCTCAAAATTACAGAGCCGCAACAAAATCCTTAAGTCACTAGCCGGCAGTACTTGGGGTAAAGACAAAGAAACGTTGTTGGTAACGTACAAGGCAATTGGTCGGCCGATTCTGAACTATGCGTCGCCGATATGGTCGCCGGGGCTTGCAAACGTTCATTGGAGTCAGCTTCAGGCCTGTCAAAACACCGCGCTCAGAACCGCTACGGGGTGCGTCCTTATGTCACCTATATCTCATATACACAATGAGGTGGAAATGCTTCCAGTTAGGGAGCATAATGAAATGCTAAACAAGCATTACTCCGCGCTCTGTCCGCTTAACAATGTCTTACATGCCGCAACACCAGGCATTTCTGAAGAGGAGCGTCATCTTCCTCGAGAGACAAGGGTCACTCTGGCTCAATTACGCTCTGGATATTGTAGCAGGTTAAACTCCTACATATCCAGACTGAACCCTGATGTGCCGAATGTATGTCCGGCATGCGTCTCGTCCCCCCACAATACCAATCACTTATTTTCTTGCTGTTCTGAGCCCACTCTACTAACACCCATCTCTCTTTGGTCCAACCCTATTGAAACTGCTAGTTTCCTTGGACTCCCGTTAGAAGATATTCATGACAATTTAGGTTAAGGAAAAATACGCGTTGGGCAGGACTACACCTCGTTACAACAACAACAACAACAAGTTATTCTAAAGCCTTCTGATACACAACATTTTTGGTTTTATTTTCATGCGGTGTAAAAATATACAGTAACGATGGTATCCCTACTCGCGAACATCCTACATACAGTTGTCCATGTCCAAAGCATGGATAATTTAGGTCAATTCCACACAACTGAAGTGTTTGACCCTGAGCCTTATTGATTGTAATGGCCTTATTTATTGTAAAAGCAAGGCGAATGGGAAATTGAATTCGCTCACAATCAAAAGGCAAATCTGTTGGAATCATTGGAATACGCGGAATCAAAACATCTTCACGCCCCTTTTCCCATAACCCCTACTTACGGTTTTGATATCCTATAGCTCTATACCGATTTCCAGGTCCTTACCAGGACCCTTTCACAGATATTCTGCTTGAAAATTTAAGTTTTTATGGGAGTTGCCACGCCCCTATATCTGATAACCTTCCTTTTTACCACACTTTTATTAGCTTTACTTGTTTGTTTGTTTGTTTGTTTGCTTTTTTGCTTGTATGTATCACCCCTATTGTGAGTGTCGACCGCAATAGATAATCGACTACTAAGCGATTAGCGATCATCGAGCAATTGCGAGTGTCGCTCCGATCGCTTAATGAGCGACAATCGATCGTCTTTCTACAGCTATTTTTCAGTCGATGACGTGTCGATTGATTTGCAAAGTGCAAATAAAATTGATAAATAGTAAATTATTTTAATAAAAATAGAAAATATTAAAAAAAGCATTCGAAATTGGTAGTTTTTGTTCGATCAAGTTACACAATACCAATGTAAAATTCGATCGATTCAATCGAAAAGAATTGTTCTACTGCAAATCGACACTCGCAATAGGGGTCTATGTGACTCTCGTTCGGTCTAAGCCTCAGTGGCCCAAAAACCGTAAAATGTCCCTACAATATGGGTATCAAACAAAAGGGAAAGGCCCCAGGTCTCATTTGGACATCGATACATTTCGATAAATTTACAGGCGTTATTTTTATCAAAAAAAATAAAAATATTTTGTTTTCAATTCGTTAATCAAAAGTTTAAACGTTTTTAGAACAACGAAAAGCTTTTCATTTCATTGAACACCAAAATCAAAATCTCAAAAATTTTGTTTATTTTGATTTTTTGAGTAAGAGTATATTATTCCATACAAAAAATGCTCAAAAAATTACTCAAACTTCGAAATATCAAATGGAAACGAAAATTCTTGGATTTGTTTTTGATGCTAGCAAAATCGAAATTTTTTTAAATAATTTTTTTTGATAACGTTACTTTCAAAAAAATTTTGTTTATTTTATTGTGCAGCCTTGTAAATTTATCGATAACTGAGTTATCGGTCAAAATGTGGCTGCCCGAAAACCTTAAAATTGCCCTACAATATGGGTATCAAACGAAAGGGGAGGGCCCCAGGTTTCATTTGGACATCGATATATTTCGATAATTTTATCGATAACTGAGTTAAGGGTCAAAATGTGGTTGCCCGAAAACCTTATAATTTCCCCACATTATGGGTATCAAACGAAAGGGGAAGGCCCCAGGTTTCATTTGGACTTCGATATATTTCGATAAATTTATCGATAACTGAGGTATCGGTCAAAATATGATTGACCAAAAACCTTAAAATTTCCCTACAATATGGGTGTCAAACGAAAGGGGAAGGCCCCAGGTCTCATTTGGACATCGATATATTTCGATAAATTTACCGATAACTGAGTTATCGGTCAAAATGTGGCTGCCCAAAAATCTAAAAAAATTCCCTACAATATGGGAGTCAAACGAAAGGGGAAGGCCCCAGGTCTCAATTGAACATAGATATATTTCGATAAATTTATCGATAACTGAGTTATCGGTCAAAATGTGATTGCCCAAAAACCTTAATATTTCCTACAATATGGGTACCAAACGGAAGCGGAAGGTTTCATTTGGACATCGATATATTTCGATAAATTCATCGATAACTGAGTTATCGGTCATAATGTGAATGCTCAAAAACCTTTAAATTTCCTTACAATATGGGTATCAACCGAAAGGGGAAGGCGCCAGGTTTCATTTGGACATCGACATATTTCGATAAATTTATCGATAACTTAGTTATCGGTCAAAATATGATTGACCAAAAACCTTAAAGTTTCCCTACAATATGGGTGTCAAACGAAAGGGGAAGGCCCCAGGTCTCATTTGAACATCAATATATTTCGATAAATTTATCGATAACTGAGTTATCGGTCAAAATGTGATTGCCCAAAAACCCGTATATTTCCTACAATATGGGTACCAAACGGAAGGGGAAGGTTTCATTTGGACATCGATATATTTCGATAAATTCATCGATAACTGAGTTATCGGTTATAATGTGAATGCTCAAAAACCTTTAAATTTCCTTACAATATGGGTATCAACCGAAAGGGGAAGGCCCCAGGTTTCATTTGGACATCGACATACATCTATGCTGACGATGTACAATTATATACGTGTTGTCCTTGTGATCGTGTCAGTTCGTGTATTGCTAATTTGAATTACGATTTGAAACAAATTGGTTTGTGGGCCTCTATGAATGGTTTATGTCTCAACCCGAAGAAGTCTAAATGTATGGTTATTCGTAGAAAGTTGCTAGATACAGAGGGTTTAGACAAAGTTACATTGGAAAATTCAGTGATTGATTACGTTGACACAGCTAAAAACCTAGGAATAGTTTT
Organism: Campiglossa producta; assembly: GCA_964058755.1. NCBI lineage: Eukaryota > Metazoa > Arthropoda > Insecta > Diptera > Tephritidae > Campiglossa > Campiglossa producta. Next base: position 93,822,099 of record CAXKVI010000003.1, on the reverse strand, counting down.
TAATAAAACATTGACATGGAAAGATCACATTTTTCGCACAGTAGGAAAAGTGTATGGTATGCTTCGTACACTATGGTTAACACAGTACTTTACCCCATTGCATGTAAGACTACTCCTAGCGAAAGCGTACTTAATACCTACGCTCCTATATAGTTGTGAGATTTTTTCAAGTTGTGATTATGTAAGCAAGATGAAATTAAATGTTGTCTATAACAACATTGCTAGATATGTATTTGGACTAAAAAGGTTTGACCACGTCTCATACTACGCTAAAAAGTTGCTAAACATTTCTTTTGATGATTTACTAAAAGTGAGAACACTAGCTACTCTTCACAAAATCATATATACGAAGGAACCACTTTACCTTTATAGTCGGCTCCGTTTTCTCCAGTCGTCTAGGTCAGTGCTTCTCACTCACATCAAATATCGGATGCTACTGTCCGAGCGACAATTCTTCACTATTTCGATTCGTCTTTGGAACTCTCTCCCAGCTAGATTAAGGTTGATCCCCAATGCACATCATTTTTAAGAATGTTTAATCTGTTTTTACAATGACTTGTAGGCTCTTACAAATCTTACTATGACTAGTCTTCTCGCTATCAGAAATTCTACTCTACTATCCTATTTGTATAACTATCCTCCCCTGTTGTTGTTGTTGTAACGAAGTGTAGCCCTGCCCAGTGTGTACTTTTCCTTAACCTAAATTGTCATCAATTTCTTCTAACGGGAGTCCTAGGAAACTTGCAGTTTCGACAGGGTTGGACCAGAGGGAGATGGGTGTTAGAAGAGTGGGCTCCGAAGAGCAGGTAAATAAATGGTTGGTATTATGGGGTGACGAGCCGCATGCCGGACATTCATTCGGCACGTCAGGGTCTAGTCTGGATAAGTAGGAGTTTAACCTGCTACAGTATCCAGAGCGTAATTGAGCCAGAGTGACCCTTGTCTCTCGAGGAAGATGACGCTCCTCAGCCGCAACGCGAGGTGGTTTGGCGTGCAAAACGGCGTTCAGTGGACAGAGCGAGACATAGGACGCAACGGACGTGTCATGGATGTGCTTCAGGGCCTGCGTATGTACCTTTGGATCAAACGGCGAAAGTGTGAGGTGCCGGATCTCATCAAAATGCTCACGTAGATGTGCCCTTACGGTCCTAGGAGGTGGCTCATACTCAAGCAGTAGTCTGTTGGGATGTTGCGGTTTGCAACAGTTCAACAGGTACTGCTTGTTTAGCATTTCATTGTGCTCCAAAACTGGGAGCATTTCCACCTCATGATGTAAATGATGTTTTGGAGACATAAGGACGCATCCCGTGGCGGTTCTGAGTGCGGTGTTTTGGCAGGCCTGCAGTCTTTTCCAATGAACCTCAGCAAGCCCCGGCGACCATATCGGCGACGTGTAATTCAGGATCGGCCGACCAATTGCTTTATAGGTTGCCAGCAACGTTTCTTTGTCTTTACCCCAAGTGCTGCCGGCTAGCGACTTGAGAATTTTGTTGCGGCTTTGTAGCTTAGAGACAATTGCGGTTGAATGAGCAGCGAATTTGTGCATGGGGTCGAAAGTTACCCCTAAGATTTTGGGGTGAGAGACAGTAGGTAATTTTTGATCGCCTACGTAGATTTCTAACTCCATGCCAACTTGCGCCGTCCAGGTCGTGAATAGTGTCGCCGAGGACTTCGTTGGCGACAATGTCAGGCTCCGGGCAGTGAAAAACTCAACAAGAGAGGGGAGATAACCATTGATCCTGGAGCATAGCTCATCAACGGAAGTGCCAGATGCCAGGATCGTACAATCGTCTGCGTAAGAAACAATCGAGACTCCATCTGGTGGGGAAGGAAGCCTCGAAATATAAAGATTAAACAGAAGCGGGGAAAGGACACCACCCTGCGGTACCCCTTGTTTAATCTTTCTCGGTTTTGATTTTTTGTTTCTGAAAACTACAGACGATTGACGACCACTCAGATAATTGGCGGACCAACGCTTAAGACAGCGGGGGAGCGATGAATCTTCCAAATCGGATACCAGTTGTCCATGATTTACTGTGTCAAAAGCTTGAGACAGGTCAAGAGCAACTAGAACCGTCCTGTGATGAGGGCTATTCTGGTTGAGTCCGTCAGTTATCTGAGTGTTAATGGCATTTAGAGCAGATGTTGTGCTCCGTATTTTTCTAAAGCCATGTTGGTGCTCGGCTAACCTCAACTTTGATGTGTAAAGAGGAAGTAATACCGCCTCCAATGTCTTCACTACTGGCGAGAGGAGCGATATCGGACGATAAGACTCCCCTACGTTAGCTGGCTTGCCAGGCTTTAGTAGTGGGACCACGACTGCCTGTTTCCATTTTTCAGGTATGACAGAAGTGGCCAGGGACAAATTGAAGACGGTAGTGAGGTATTTTACTCCCTCTTCGCCGATGTGTTTTAAATGCACCATGGCTATGTCGTCAGGGCCCATGGCTTTAGAGTTTTTGGCTTTCCTGATGGCCACTCGAACCTCTGTAGCGGTGATGGAAACGGGGGCATTGTTTTTGTGTTTATGCGCACACCTGAAGATCCTACGTCTGTCCCTGTCCTGTGCAGGGTGTGGTACAAACTGTCGGCAAAAGGCCGTTGCAGTTTTCTTCGGGTCACTAAACGTCTTATCACCAAAGGTGATGTCTACGTTTTTTGGTGGGCCCGTCGAATTTGACAGGGATTTGACTGTGGACCATAATTTTCCAACACCGGTAGAGAGGTTACAAGACCTCAGATGCTCCTCCCATTTGGCATGTTTGTGTTCATCTACCAACCGTCTGATTTCCGCGTTGAGACCACTGATCTGTGGGTCTGCGGGATCGATGCTACGTATATGGTCACGTTCATTGGCCAGGGCTGCAGCTTCAGTTGGGAAGTTTGGCCGTATATTTTGTATTTCCTTTTCACCTTGGCGTACGTCAGTCGGTATGGGAAGAGCACCAAAGGAGCTCTCAGTAAACTCAGTAAAGCCAACCCAGTCAGCCCTCCTGAAGTTTACGTAGGATCTCTTCTCAGAGGTGGTGAAATCCGGGGCACGATCAACGGACAGGATGATTGGCAGGTGATCTGATGCCAAAGCCACCATTGAGCGCCAGTTTATGCAGTTTATTAGACCCGGACTAACAATTGTTATGTCCGGGGAGCTACTGCAATTTACTGCCATCCTCGTGGGGGCGTCCGTGTTCACCGCGCAGAATGTGGAAGCGTCAATTGGCTCGGCTATTTCCCGTCCTCTGCCGTCAGCAGAATGGCGTGAATGCCACATGTCATGGTGTGCATTAAAATCGCCCATAATGACACGGTTATCGCCCCGTAGGAAATCGCTTAAATCAGGGCGATAACTTCTGGGACAACAGGTGACGGGAGGTATGTAGATGTTTATCAGCTCGAGATCAACACCTCCAGCTGAAATGACAATACCCTGTCGCTCTAGGGGTATGTCCTCTTGGTCGGTGTTGAATGCAAATTCCCTATACCGCACGGTTTGGTGGATGATGAACGCAAGACCACCCCCACCGTCCGTACGATCATGCCGGAGAATGTGGTAGCCACCACTCGCTCTGAGATCCGAGTGGGTGCCAAGTTTAGTCTCCTGGATTGCAGCAATTTTGATGGAGTTTTGCTGCATAAACTTGGTGATCTCCACAATCTTGCCAGTTATACCATTGCAGTTTAATTGCATTATTTTGAAATGCGGGCGAGAGGCAATGGTCACTCTGGGAGTCAGGGACTGGTGCGCTCGCCGTGGAGGTAATATGCTAGTCCGTGATCGTCGTCGCAGTCCTGAAGGCGACAAATTCCGCTCGTTGGGAGACGAGGTAGAATTTGTCGGCAATGTGGGCTGCACAGCTCGACAACACGGCGCAACATACGCATCAGTCCATAGATTTCTGTTTGCGAGCCCTGAGCATATGCGCAGGTGACATTGGCCAAGGCAGGTATTGCACTTGACCGATGGCACTCTGGACGCATATATTCTGTGCCGACAAACAGTGCACATAGTGTGAGGGACCAGGAGCTGATGGCCTTGATTCACACTTGTGCCGGTACCGGAAGAAGTAGAGGGGAGGAGAATATTTTGGGGCGGGGGTTGTAGCTCAGCAGTGCTCACTACATCTGTAGATGTGCTACGTAGGGAGTAGCTATGAGCTGCTGTGTGAGGTGTTAGCGCGCTAGGGCGCGAGCTACAACTGGGAACACACAATGCTTGCTGAGCAATATATGTATTGCGAGGGGGAGGCGATAGTGCTACGCCGGAGCGTCGCGAGCCACGAGACGTTCTAGGACGTTTCCTTCGTTTTCCTTTTCCACACATGCTTCTTAGATTAAGTTTCAATATTGTTATTCTATTTATTTACTTAATTTAATTTAACATTACATTTTTTTATTATCAATTTTTGTTCTATTTATTTAATTTTTAAGTTTTAATTTAATTCTAATTTTACTAGTTATGACTGGCACTGTAATAATAATTCTGTTGAATTGTTGTGTCAGGAAACTATTTAAATAAACATACATACATACATACATACATACATATTTCGATAAATTTATCGATAACTGAGTTATCGGTCAAAATGTGGTTGCCCGAAAACCTTAAAATTTCCCTACAATATGGGTATCAAACGAAAGGGGAAGGCCCCGGGTCTCATTTGGACTTCGATATATTTCGATAAATTTATCGATAACTGAGGTATCGGTCAAAATGTGATTCCCTACAGTATGGGTACCAAACGAAAGGGGGAGGTCCCAGGTTTCAATTGGACATCGACATATTTCGATAAATTGATCGATAACTGGATTATCGGTCAAAATGTGAATGCTCAAAAACGAAAGGGGAAGGCCGCAGGCTTAATTGCGACATCGACATATTTCGATAAATTTATCGATAACTGAGTTATCGGTCAAAATGTGGTTGCCCGAAAACCTTAAAATTTCCCTACAATATGGGTGCCAAGCGAAAGAGGAAGGCGATATGTTTCATTTGAACATCGACATATTTCGATAAATGTATCGATAACTGAGTAATCGGTCAAAATGTGATTGCCCAAAACCTTAAAATTTCCCTACAATAGGGGTAATAAACAAAATGGGAATGCCGCAGGTTTCATTTACTTTAAAATTTCCTAACAATATGGGTATCAAACGAAGGTGGAGGTCCAGAGGTTTCGTTTGGGCTGCTAAATATTTCGATATATTTATCGATAATTTCATAGGACATTTGACTAAAAAGGAAAAATAAATATAGTTTAAAAAACTAAAACTCACGCTTTTAGAGAGTATTGAACTAAAAAGTTGAAAATAATTTTAAAAACCCTACACAGTAGTATTGTGGAAAAAGCGTGGTCCGCTTTGTGCCATAATTTTCGTATGTCGAGCGCTCGACGCTTTTCCCACATAATGCTAGTTTTTTTACTACGCTTTCATATGTATGTTTGCTTGTTTGTATGTAACTCTACTTTAGTCTACCCGATAGTGGCATATGACTGTCACAAAAACCTTGAAATGTGCCTTCAATATGGGTGTTAAACGATTGGGGGTTGCATTTGGGCTTCGATATATTTATCGATAACTAAGTTATCGGTCATAATGCCTACAATATGGGTATCAAACGAAAGGGAAGTTCTAAAGGTTTCTATTGGACTTTGGTATATTTCGATATATTTATCGATAACTGAGTTATCGGTCAAAATGAGGTTGCCCAATAATATTGAAAATTGCCCAATAATATTTAAAAAAAACCTTAACATATGGGTACCAAACGGAAGAGGAAGTCCCCAGGTTTCATTTGGACATCGACATTTTTCGTTAAATTTATCGATAACTGAGTTATCGGTCAAAATGTGAATGCTCAAAAACCTTAAAATTTCCATACAAAATGGGTATCAAACGAAAGGGGAAGGCCCCAGGTTTCATTTGGACTTTTATCGGTCATAATGCCTACAATATGGGTATCAAACGAAAGGGAAGTTCTAAAGGTTTCTATTGGACTTTGGTATATCTCGATATATTTATCGATAACTGAGTCATCGTTCAAAATGTGAATGCCCAGGTTTCATTTGGAAATCGATATTTTTGGATAAATTTATCGATAACTGAGTTATCGGTCAAAATGTGAATGCCCAAAAACCTTAAAATTTCCATACAATATGGGTATTAAACAAAAGGGGATATATTTCGATAAATTTATCGATAACTGAGTTATGGCGGCCGCCGTGGTGTAGCGGTTAAGTGTTCGGCCTTCTACACCAAGTCGTCGCGGTTCGATGCCCGGAAAACTAACATCAATAGTTATTTAGAAAAAGAATTTTTCTAAACGGGGTCGCCCCTCGGCAGTAGTTTGGCAAACTCTCCGGGTGTATTTCTGCCATGAGAAGCTTCTCAGCAAAAAATACATTGGCTTTGCAAGTGCCGTTCGGAGTCGGCAAAAAACTGTAGGTCCCGCCAACTTGTAGAAAAACTCAAAAGCAACACACCACAAGTTTGAAAGAGAAGCTCGGCTAAAATCTCGTTAGAGGTTCTGATAACCTGTTGGTATATCGCCGCCATTAGTTTTTATACCTTTCATGAACATGAAATGGTATTATAACTTTGGTCCGATGTTTGTAAATATGAGAAGAAGAAGAGATAGACCCATCAATAAGTATACCGAAATGATCAGGATGACGAAATGAGTTGATTTAGCCATGTCCGTCTGTCCGTCTGTCTGTTTGAACGCAAACTAGTCCCTCAATTTTTGAGATATCTGGCTGAAATTTTGTATGTGGCCACCATTTTGTAATATAGGAATCATTTGTCGGAACTGACAAGATCGGACCAGTATAACATATAGCCCCCATACAACCGATTGTTCAGATATAAGGTTTTTTGGCCAAAACTTCCGCAATTAAAAAGTTAGGAACGTAAAATTTTGCAACTCGAGTAATTTCTATTTATGTAGTGTATATAGTGAAAATCAACGAGATCGGGCAAATGTAACATATAGCCCCCATACAACCGATTGTTCAGATATAAGAATTTTTGGCCAAAACTTCTGCAATTAAAAAGTTAGGAACGTAAAATTTTGCAACTCGAGTACTTTCTATTTATGTAGTGTATATAGTGAAAATCAACAAGATCGGGCAAATGTAACATATAGCCCCCATACAACCGATTGTTCAGATATAAGGTTTTTTGGCCAAAACTTCTGCAATTAAAAAGTTAGGGCCGTAAAATTTTGCAACTCGAGTACTTTCTGTTTATGAAGTGTATATAGTGAAAATCAACAAGATCGGGCAAATGTAACATATAGCCCCCATACAACCGATTGTTCAGATATAAGGTTTTTTGACCAAAACTTCTGCAATTAAAAAGTTAGGACGGTAAAATTTTGCAACTCGAGTACTTTCTATTTATGTAGTGTATATAGTGAAAATCAACAAGATCGGGCAAATGTAACATATAGCCCCCATACAACCGATTGTTCAGATATAAGGTTTTTTGGCCAAAACTTCTGCAATTAAAAAGTTAGGACCGTAAAATTTTGCAACTCGAGTACTTTCTATTTATGTAGTGTATATAGTGAAAATCAACAAGATCGGGCAAATGTAACATATAGCCCCCATACAACCGATTGTTCAGATATAAGGTTTTTTGGCCAAAACTTCTGCAATTAAAAAGTTAGGAACATAAAATTTTGCAACTTGAGTACTTTCAATTTATGTAGTGTGTAGAGGAAAATCAAGAAGATCGGGTAAATGTAACATATAGCCCCATACAGCCGGTTGTTCCGATATAAGGTTTTTTGGCTAATACTTCCGAATTTAAAAAGTTAGGAACGTAAAATATTGCACCTTTAGTACTTTCTACATATGTAATGTGTATAGTGTAAGTCAGCATAATTGAACACGTATAATATATAGCCTCCATACAATCGATTGTTCCGATAACTCGGATCCTATTATTTTGTAAGTTTTTTTAAATTATAACAAAGATGTGTAATGTGTATAGTAAATATAGTTAAATTGACACAGGCTGTACTGGGGATCGAACAGTGAAAATCGTGACGCTTATTCATGAAAGGTATATAGCCTTCGGCACAGCCGAAGACAGCTTTCCTTACTTGTTTTAGTTAGAGTTATCGGTAAAAATGTGATTGCCTAAAAACCTTAACATTTGCTACAATATGGGTACCAAACGGAAGAGGAAGGGCCCAGGTCTCGTTTGGACATCGATATATTTCGATAAATTTATCGATAACTGAGGTATCGGTCAAAATGTGATTGCCTAAAAACCTTAACATTTCCCTACAATATGGGTACCAAGCGAAGGCCCCAGATTTCATTTGGACATCGACATATTTCGATAAATTTAACGATAACTGAGTTATCGTTCAAAATGTGAATGCCCAGGTTTCATTTGGACATCGATATTTTTGGATAAATTTATCGGTAACTGAGTTATCGTTGAAAGAGAAGCTCGGCTAAAATCTCGTTAGAGGTTCTGATAACCTGTTGGTATATCGCCGCCATTAGTTTTTATACCTTTCATGAACATGAAATGGTATTATAACTTTGGTCCGATGTTTGTAAATATGAGAAGAAGAAGAGATAGACCCATCAATAAGTATACCGAAATGATCAGGATGACGAAATGAGTTGATTTAGCCATGTCCGTCTGTCCGTCTGTCTGTTTGAACGCAAACTAGTCCCTCAATTTTTGAGATATCTGGCTGAAATTTTGTATGTGGCCACCATTTTGTAATATAGGAATCATTTGTCGGGACTGACAAGATCGGACCAGTATAACATATAGCCCCCATACAACCGATTGTTCAGATATAAGGTTTTTTGGCCAAAACTTCCGCAATTAAAAAGTTAGGAACGTAAAATTTTGCAACTCGAGTAATTTCTATTTATGTAGTGTATATAGTGAAAATCAACGAGATCGGGCAAATGTAACATATAGCCCCCATACAACCGATTGTTCAGATATAAGAATTTTTGGCCAAAACTTCTGCAATTAAAAAGTTAGGAACGTAAAATTTTGCAACTCGAGTACTTTCTATTTATGTAGTGTATATAGTGAAAATCAACAAGATCGGGCAAATGTAACATATAGCCCCCATACAACCGATTGTTCAGATATAAGGTTTTTTGGCCAAAACTTCTGCAATTAAAAAGTTAGGACCGTAAAATTTTGCAACTCGAGTACTTTCTGTTTATGTAGTGTATATAGTGAAAATCAACAAGATCGGGCAAATGTAACATATAGCCCCCATACAACCGATTGTTCAGATATAAGGTTTTTTGACCAAAACTTCTGCAATTAAAAAGTTAGGACGGTAAAATTTTGCAACTCGAGTACTTTCTATTTATGTAGTGTATATAGTGAAAATCAACAAGATCGGGCAAATGTAACATATAGCCCCCATACAACCGATTGTTCAGATATAAGGTTTTTTGGCCAAAACTTCTGCAATTAAAAAGTTAGGACCGTAAAATTTTGCAACTCGAGTACTTTCTATTTATGTAGTGTATATAGTGAAAATCAACAAGATCGGGCAAATGTAACATATAGCCCCCATACAACCGATTGTTCAGATATAAGGTTTTTTGGCCAAAACTTCTGCAATTAAAAAGTTAGGAACATAAAATTTTGCAACTTGAGTACTTTCAATTTATGTAGTGTGTAGAGGAAAATCAAGAAGATCGGGTAAATGTAACATATAGCCCCATACAGCCGGTTGTTCCGATATAAGGTTTTTTGGCTAATACTTCCGAATTTAAAAAGTTAGGAACGTAAAATATTGCACCTTTAGTACTTTCTACATATGTAATGTGTATAGTGTAAGTCAGTATAATTGAACACGTATAATATATAGCCTCCATACAATCGATTGTTCCGATAACTCGGATCCTATTATTTTGTAAGTTTTTTTAAATTATAACAAAGATGTGTAATGTGTATAGTAAATATAGTTAAATTGACACAGGCTGTACTGGGGATCGAACAGTGAAAATCGTGACGCTTATTCATGAAAGGTATATAGCCTTCGGCACAGCCGAAGACAGCTTTCCTTACTTGTTTTAGTTAGAGTTATCGGTAAAAATGTGATTGCCTAAAAACCTTAACATTTGCTACAATATGGGTACCAAACGGAAGAGGAAGGCCCCAGGTCTCGTTTGGACATCGATATATTTCGATAAATTTATCGATAACTGAGGTATCGGTCAAAATGTGATTGCCTAAAAACCTTAACATTTCCGTACAATATGGGTACCAAGCGAAGGCCCCAGATTTCATTTGATTTCAAAGAAACAAAAGCTACCACATTTGGAAGAAAACCTCTAAAGCTGAAGATTGGCAGGTCTATAAGGCGTTGAGAAACAGGGCGACGAGAAAAACTAGGGAGGCCAAAAGATGTTACTTCCAAAGCAAACTTGATGTGTGCCTGCCACCGAAGGTTCTCTGGAGTAATCTTAAACAACTAGGTATTAAGTCTAATCTAAAATCGGAATGCACGGTGGATGTTAATGTTATGAATGATTTCTTTGCTACGAAACTACCAGAAGAGAATGAGTCTTATGTTACCAGCGTTGACTCTTGGCATGATTATTTACATTCATTCAACTTTACAAGTGTAACAGAGCCTGAAATAATACAATCGATACTCACGATAAAATCAAACGCCGTAGGTGAAGATAAAATATGTCTAAGATTTATTAAACTTATTTTACCATATGTAATTTCTCCTTTAACGCATATTCTAAATTTTGCATTAACATCACTAACCTTTCCTGATGGTTGGAAGGTGGCTAATATTATACCAGTTCCGAAAAAGGGTAATGCTTCCTTGCCATGTGACTTTCGGCCTATTAGCATACTTCCGTGTCTATCAAAGATTTTCGAAAAGATCTTGTCGACTCAGATTATGAAGTATCTTACTTGTGAAGGTCTGTTGTCGAAGAATCAGTCAGGGTATCGTACTGGACATAGCTGTTCTACCGCTATGCTTAAGGTTTTAGAGGACATTCGACCCAACTTTGATACGGGTGACCTGACTATTCTTACCCTTTTGGATTTTTCCAAGGCTTTTGACACGGTTTGCCACAAAATTTTACTTCAAAAGCTCGAAACATATTTTGGATTTACTAGAGATGCTGTAAAGCTCATCGAAAGCTACTTAACAAACAGGTTCCAAAGGGTGATGTGTGGGGATATCGGATCAAGCTTATTGCCGGTAAAATCTGGTGTACCACAAGGTTCCATTCTTGGCCCAATTTTATTTATTTTATATATAAATGATATTGAAAAATGCTGCCGCAATGTATCCATTCATCTCTATGCGGATGATGCACAGGTATACCTATCAGCTCCTATTGGCTTAGTGGAGGATTTGGTCTGCCGAATAAATGAAGACTTAGAAGCCATATATCAATGGTCTATAAGAAACAAACTTTACCTTAATGCATCCAAAACGCAGGTGATTGCTATATCGCATCATTTCTTTAATCTTGATGATGTCTCGCCAATAATATTAAATGGAAATGTTGTCAAATATGTTAAAACTGTCAAAACACTTGGGTTTCTATTAAATAAGCAACTTACTTGTGTTGATCATGTGAATTCCTGTATCAGTAAGTTATATTATATATTACGGCATTTATGGAAGACAGCCTATTTTATTCGTGAAGATATTAAACTTAAACTTGTTAAAACACTATTAATACCAATAATATCATACCATGAGCTGATATATGGCTGCATTGATAAAGCGTCCTTGAACAAGTACCAGCTTATTATTAATAATTGTGCGGAATAAAGCGGAAATATGATCATATTTCAAACTTTTCAAGAACTATTCTTCAGTGTAGTTTGTCAGCGTTCTTCGACCGTCGCTTACTATTTTTTATACATAGAATAATTTATCTTCGAACACCAGAATATCTATTTAAAAAACTTACATTTGCGCAATCATCTCGTACTTGTAATCTTATTGTACCGTTTTTTAAGTACTCAGTTACATCGAGAATGTTTTTCGTTAGGGCTGTGCAGTTGTGGAATGCTTTGCCCAATAAAGTAAAATTAGAATCAAATCTGAGGCGCTTCAAATTTGCAGTAATTGACTTACTTTCTTATTGAACTTTCTACACCTTCCTTATTTCATGTTCTTCTTTTTTTCTTTTTTTTTTATTAAACAGGTAAATTATGGTGCTTTTCTATTGCTAATCTTTCTTTTTGTTTTTACATTTAGTAATTAATTTGTACTAGGAATAAGTAATCTAACCAAATGTGACACTGTAAAAGACTAAGTCTTATATGTGTATAATTAAATTAAATTAAATTAAATTAAATTAAATTAAATTAAATTAACATTTTCCTACAATATGGGTATCAAACGGAAGGAGAAGGCCCCAGGTTTCATTTGGACTTCGATATTTTTCGATAAATTTATCGATAACTGAGTTATCGGTGAAAATGTGAATGCCTAAAAACCTTAAAATTTCCCTACAATATGGGTATCAAACGAAAGGGGAAGGCCCCAGGTTTCATTTTGACATCGACATATTTCGATAAATTTATCGATAACTGCGTTATCGACCAAAATGTGAATGCCCAAAAACGTTAAAATTTCCATACAATATGGGTATCAAACGAAAGGGGAAGCCTCAGGTTTCATTTGGACATCGACATATTTCGATAAATTTATCGATAACTGAGTTATCGGTCAAAATGTGAATGCCCAAAAACCTTAAAATTTCCATACAATATGGGTATCAAACGAAAGGGGAAGGCCCCAGGTTTCATCTGGACATCGACATATTTCGATAAATTTATCGATAACTGAGTTATCGGTAAAAATGTGATTTCCCAAAAATTTTAACATTTTCCTACAATATGGGTATCAAACGGAAGGAGAAGGCCCCAGGTTTTATTTGGACTTCAATATATTACGATAATCTTATCGATAACTTAGTAATCGGTCAAAATGTGATTGCCTAAAAACCTTAAAATTTCCCTAAAATATGGGTATCAAGCGAGAGGGAGAGGCCCCAGGTTTCATTTGGAATCATAATGTGAATGCTCAAAAACCTTTAAATTTCCTTACAATATGGGTATCAAACGAAAGATGAAGGCCCCAGGTTTTATTTGGGCTTCAATATATTACGATAATCTTATCGATAACTGAGTAATCATCAAAATGTGATTCCGCAAAAACCTTTAAACTTTTCGACAATACGGGTATCAAACAAAAGATGAGGGCCCCAGGATTCATTTGAACTTCGATATAATTCGATAAATTTATCGATAACTGAGTTATCGTCAAAATGTTATTGCCCAAAAACCGTAAAATTTCTCTACAATATGGGTATCAAGCGAAAGGGGAGGTGCAGAGGTTTCGTTTGGACTTCTGTATATTTCGATATATTTATCGATTATTTCATAGGACGTTTGACTAAAAAGTAAAAAATAAATATAGTTTAAAAAACTAAAACTCACGCTTTTAGAGAGTATTGAACTAAAAAGTTGAAAATAATTTTAAAACCCCTTCACAGTAGTATTGTGGAAAAAGCGTGGTCCGCTTTGTGCCACAATTTTCGTATATCGAGCGCTCGACGCTTTTCCCACATAATGCTAGTTTTTTTACTACGCTCTCATTAGCTTTACTTGTACATACATTCATATGTATGTTTGCTTGCTTGTATGTAACTCTACTTCAGTCTACCCCATAGTGGCATATGACTGTCACAAAAACCTTGAAATATGCCTTCAATATGGGTATCAAACGATAGGCGATTGCATTTGGACTTCGATATATTTATCGACAACTAAGTTATCGGTCATAATGCCTACTGGGTATCAAACGAAAGGGAAGGTCCACAGGTTTCTATTGGTTTTTGGAATATTTCGATATATTTATCGATAAGTGAGTTATCGGTCAAAATGAGATTGTACAATAATATTGAAAATTGCCTACAATATGTGTATCAAACACAAGTGGAAGCCCAGAGGTTTCGTTTTGACTGCGGTATACTTCGATATATTTATCGATTACTTCATAACACATTTAACTAAAAAGTAAAAAATAAATATAGTTTAAAAAGCGTAAACACACGCTTTTAAAGAATATTGCAATAAAAAGGTAAAAAAGATTAAATAAAAAACGAAGATTGTGGAATAAAGCGGACCACACTTTTTTCACAATACTACTGTGTAGGGGTTTTAAAATTATTTTAAAATTTTTAGTTCACTACTCTTTAAAAGCGTGAGTTTTAGTTTTTTAAACTAGATTTCAAGGACTGACACCGAAACCGTAACCGTAACCGATTAAAACCGATTAATTTCTCAAAACCAAAACCGAAGCCGTAACCGTTATTTTTTTCTGAAAAAGAACGAAACCGAAACCGTTTCAACAGCCCGTACCGGTTCCAAACGGTTTTGAATTTTTTTGTGGACACACATTTTATTTTAAAAGAGGCTACCCTGAATAATTGTAATGGAAGAAGGTCAATATCGAAATTCCGAAAGAATTGAACTGTAGGCGAATGAAGCCATCGGAAAAAAAGTTTAGTGGCCGTCTCAGAAAGCATCACTCGTCTTAACGTTCCATTTTAACATTTTTCTAATAGAAAAAGTAGAGTTAATTTTTTAAACTTATTTTGAAGAACTTTGAAAATTCTGTGGACTTTTGGCCAGTCGAAAAATTTTTATCAAATTATTCTTTTTGAGTTTTTGGCGAAAACATGTTAAAAAATGCTACATACATTTATAAAAATTCAGACTTATTTAGGTACTTATCTGAGTTTTGTAGTAGCACAATTTTTTTGTGTTGGTGTTTTTATTTGGAAACCGAAACCAGAACGAAACCGTAACCGAAACCGAAATAAATGTTGCAGAACGAAACCGGAACCGAAACCGAAACACGTTACAAAACCGTAACCGAAACCGGAACTTTATCTTAATCGGTTACATACCTTGCTATATTTATTATGTGTGAGAATGTCTTTGACATCATATAGGTCTATACCAATTTTCAGGTCCCTACCTTGAACCCTTTTACAGATATTCTGCTTGAAAAATTTAGTTTGTGTGGGAGGTGCCACGGCCCCTTTTCTGATAACTCCCTGAGAATGCTTTTGGTATCATATAGGCCTATACAAAATTTCAGGTCCCTACCTTGAACCCTTTCACAGATATCCTGCTTGAAAAATTTTCTTTGTATGGGAGGTGCCACGCCCACTTTTCTGATAACCCCATTTTTTATGTGTGAGAATGCCTATGATATCATATAGGCCTATTCCAATTTTCAGGTCTCTACCTTGAACCCTTTCATAGATATTCTGCTTGAAAATCTTAGTTTGTATGGGAGGTGCCGCGCCCTCTTTTCTGATAACCCCCTGTTTTATGTGTGAGAATGCTCCTGATATCATATAGCTCTATAGCAATTTTCAGGTCCCTACCTTGAACCCTTTCACAGATATCCTGCTTGAAAATTTTCTTTGTATGGGAGGTGCCACGCCCCCCTTTTCTGATAACCTCCTTTTTTATGTGTGAGAATGCCCTTGATATCATATAGTTCTATACCAATTTTCAAGTCCCTACCTTGAATCCTTTCGCAGATATTCTGCTGGAAAATTTTAGTTTGTATGGGAGGTGCCACGCCCCCTTTTCTGATAACCAACCTTTTTATGTGTGAGAATGCTTTTGACATCATATAGGTCTATACCAATTTTCAGGTCCCTACCTTGAACCCTTTCACAGATATTCTGTTTGAAAAATTTAGTTTGTATGGGAGGTACCACGCCCCCTTTTCTGATAAATCCCTTTTTTAGATATAAACCTTCTCCACATTTGAATCTTCAATGTGGTAAAGTCGGTTCAGCCATTCTCCGTAAAGTTCATTACAACGCGAAAAACGGCTAAGTTTTTATATATATAGAAGAAAGATAGAAGATACCTTTTCCCAAAATTCCGTTATATCCATGTCACTGGAAAGATCCAAACTTGAAAATCTAAGCAGTTTCCACTCCGTGATTACAGTCTGTATCCCAACCGTTCAAGCTGGGAAAATTATTTCACAAGGAGATGTGATGTGGTGAAGTATATTCTCAAAATTAAATCCAATGCAATCGGAACTGATGGTGTGCCGATAAAATTTATTAAAATAATTTTACCTTTTATCCTAAGCACTCTTACCCACATTTTTAATCATTGCATTACTACATCCTGCTTTCCTGAGTTGTAGAAGTGTGCAATAGTAAGGCCCGTCCCCAAGAAAAGGTCAGCAAGTACGGCTGCTGACTATAGACCTATAAGTATTTTACCTGCCCTATCTAAAGTTTTTGAACGGCTTTTAGCAGAGCAAATCAATTTGCATTTAACTAGAAATAATCTACTTTCACCTCTTCAGTCTGGATTTAGAGCTAATCACAGCTGTGCAACTGCTATGCTAAAAGTAATGGATGACATTCGGGCACCCTTTGATGAAAACCAAGTCACTTTGCTCTGGCTACTAGATTTCTCTAAAGCTTTTGACTCCGTCGACCATATGTTGCTTTGTTGTAAGCTTCAGGCCTACTTTGGATTCAGTAGAAGTGCCTTGACTATTATGGAGAGTTATTTAGCTGGAAGGAGTCAGTTTGTTAGCATTGGAAATGAAAAATCAAGTACGAAAATCTTAGGCCGGGGAGTTCCACAGGGTTTCATTCTTGGACCCTTATTATTTAGTATTTTTATAAATGACATTTTCTCAGTTAGTAAGCACATGAGCATGCATGCGTACGCAGATGATATCCAAATGTATTTATCTGGTAGTTTTACACACTTAAGTGGTCTCTGCTTCAAGGTAAACTCTGACCTTTCAAATGTGGAGTCCTGGGCTTGTAATAATGGCCTTTGTCTTAATGCCAAGAAGTCTTTTGTTTTACCCATCTCCAAGAAAAGGGTCGTCGATGTCTTAACTCCGCCTATATCCATTGACAATACTGCTTTACAAATTGTATCTAAAATCTCAAGCCTAGGTTTTGTGCTTAACTCGAATCTAACCAGTGTTGACCATATCAACTCAGTTGTTGGTAAAGTGTATGCTACATTACGCAGTCTGAGACTATCTGCACCCTACACGCCTCTCCAAATTAGAAAAAAACTCGTGGTGCAACTAATCTTGCCAATAATAAATTACTCGGAGTTGGTTTATAGCAAGTTAGATTCAAGCTCTGCCCATAAAATTTAAATTTTTTTCAACCATATAACTCGTTACGTCTTTGGATTACAAAAGTTTGATCATATTTCAGCATGGAGATCCGAAATCCTTGGTTGTAATATGTTTGAATACCAGAAAGCTAGAAGTGTGATTTTTTTGCTTCAGTTAATTTCATTAAAGTCCCCATCATATCTTTATGAAAAACTCCAATTTGCTAGATCTCTTCGCTCATGTACCTTAGTTGTACCTAGGTTTAACTACTTAGCATCTGCAAGGCTGTTTTTCGTCAACGCCGTTCGTCTATGGAGCTCAATCCCTGCTGCTATAAGGAACAATGTAAACCTAAGCAACTATAAACGCTACTATTCAGTTATTTCTCTACGCACTAGTCGTAAACACTCAATTAATTTTCTAAACTGACCATTCCTTTCATTCTATATTTCAAATTCTATGATTTAACTATTATTATATCCTATCTTTACAAATATCTTATCTTTTCGTGTTTTTGTGGATTTCTTTTCTTTTCTTCTCTTACGTTACCTAATATCATATATAAATTAATCTTCCAATATTATTAAGTTATATTCTGAATCTGAATGTTATCTTGTAACTTTTTATTTTTATTCTTAGCTTATAATTGATTTTTAATTAACTTTTGATTTTGTAAATTCCACCGATTGATGTACTATAAGAGACTTGAAGTCTTAAATGTACACCCTTATCTGTTTTAATAATAATAATAGATAATAATAATAATAAATATACATACATCGGTATTATAGTGGATAAGTTCTTTGAATCAGCTCTTGAAAAGTCGAATCTCTGTCGAATTTGATTTAAAAGTTCCAAGTAAAAGTTTCTGATGATAATTTTTATCTCTTGTTTACAATTATCTTTGACGGCCGCCGTGGTGTAGCGGTTAAGTGTTCGGCCTTCTACACCAAGTCGTGGCGGTTCGATGCCCGGCAAAAGTAACATCAAAAATTATTTAGAAAAAGAATTTTTCTAAACGGGGTCGCCCCTCGGCAGTAGTTTGGCAAATTCTCCGGCTGTATTTCTGCCACGAGAAGCTTCTCAGCAAAAAATTCATTTGCTTTGCAAGTGCCGTTCGGAGTCGGCAAAAAACTGTAGGTCCCGCCAACTTGTAGGAAAGCTCAAAAAGCAACACACCACAAGTTGGAAAGAGAAGCTCGGCTAAAAATCTCGTTAGAGGTTATGATAACCTGTTGGTATATCGCCATTAGTTTTTTTTTTTACAATTATCTGACAATTGGCTACTCTGCAAACAGGAATTAGCCTCGTTCCCTATTAAAATATCTAGTATAGGAAAATAATTGTTATTATTAGTCGAAAACACAGTGTGAAAGTAAGAAAATGCAAAAAGCTTAGAAGTAACCAAAATGGGCAAGCGGTAACCACGTAACCAAATGAAAAATTGGTAACCATTTTGGTGAAAAGTAACCAAAAACGGCAGCCATTATCATCAGCTTCTGGTCCCTCATACTTCGTGCACTGTATGTCGGCACAGAATATATTGTCGGTGGCATTGGTTAAGTGCAACTCCTGCCTTGGCCAATGTCACTTGCATCACGTAGTCCTATTAGTGCTCAAATGATCTCATAAATACATCACGTATGTAGTACTATTAGTGCCATCACATCATTACTATCAGGTATTAAGTACTTGCATAGTTCAGCCATTGCGTAAAAAAATAGGGGTCCATAAACCTTTCGAAGAATCTTTCTCTACTCACAGAGCCTCATCAGATGTTGTCTATGGACGGGTACGATATGTATTTGCATTTGTATTTATTTGGTAAATTTATCCTGGCACAACAATTTGATAAAATTATTTTATAGTGCTAGTCGGTAACGTTATAAAAATAGGAACATTTTACACTTAATGCTAAAAAAAAATAAAAGTATGACTAAGAAATATTGAATATTATAACAATACATGGAAACAAGTAGATAGAAAAGTACATACATATATGGGTAGATCGATAGATAGAGAGATAGAAAGATAGATAGGTATGAGGAGCTCCAAACCAAAACGTAACAAGTGTACACTGGATAGGTGCACACATGTTGCGCTTTGGTTTGAAGGTCCTCATGTGTAGATCAGCAATAGAAAGTAGAGAGAGGATAAAAGTAAATAGAAATAAAAAAACGAGCGCAAGAGTACACAAAAATTATCAAAAATTAACATCATCATTAACATGTAACTTAACTATATTTTAAATTAGAGCGTTATTTTAAAATATTCAAGCTATTGCGTCTGATCCATGATATAGGTACCATAGCGTGATCTTCCACCAAATAGTATCACAGATCTGGCTATATTTAAATAATAGTTACACCTAATGTTTTTCATATACCACTTTTTGCAATAAATTATTTTATATCATTTTTAAGATGACGCATAGGTCAAGCGTTTTCATAGCAGTTCGCTGTCGGAAGCCATGTGATGGCACTAATAGGACCACGTGATATTTTTATGAGGTCATGTGATGTCACTAATAGGACTACGTGATGTATTTATGAGGTCATGTGATGGCACCAATAGCTATGTGATATATTTCTGAGGAGATGTGGTGGCACTAATAGGACTACGTGATGTATTTATGAGGTCATGTGATGGCACTAATAGGACTACGTGATGTATTTATGAGGTCATGTGATGGCACTAATAGGACTACGTGATGTATTTATGAGGTCATGTGATGGCACCAATAGCTACGTGATATATTTCTGAGGAGATGTGGTGGCACTAATAGGACTACGTGATGTATTTATGAGGTCATGTGATGGCACTAATATGACTACGTGCTGTATAAATAACTGAAGAACTGGGGTTTTACCTGAACAAGAGCCGTTGATATAGTATATGAGGAACTCCAAACCAAAGCACAAAATTGTACAAGGGTGATTAAAGAAAATGTTGGTTTTGTTTTCGGGGATATTTTCATTTTGCAATAAAAGTAAATGAAGACTGACTACAGAAATGATCCTGTTTGGCGGACGCCGTGGTGTAGCCGTTAAGTGTTCGGCCTCCTACACCAAGTCGTGGCGGAACAATGCCCGGCAAAAGTAACATCAAAAATTATTTAGAAAAAGAATTTTTCTAAACGGGGTCGCCCCTCGGCAGTAGTTTGGCAAATTCTCCGGCTGTATTTCTGCCACGAGAAGCTTCTCAGCAAAAAATTCATTTGCTTTGCAAGTGCCGTTCGGAGTCGGCAAAAAACTGTAGGTCCCGCCAACTTGTAGGAAAGCTCAAAAAGCAACACACCACAAGTTGGAAAGAGAAGCTCGGCTAAAAATCTCGTTAGAGGTTATGATAACCTGTTGGTATATCGCCATTAGTTTTTTTTTTTACAATTATCTGACAATTGGCTACTCTGCAAACAGGAATTAGCCTCGTTCCCTATTAAAATATCTAGTATAGGAAAATAATTGTTATTATTAGTCGAAAACACAGTGTGAAAGTAAGAAAATGCAAAAAGCTTAGAAGTAACCAAAATGGGCAAGCGGTAACCACGTAACCAAATGAAAAATTGGTAACCATTTTGGTGAAAAGTAACCAAAAACGGCAGCCATTATCATCAGCTTCTGGTCCCTCATACTTCGTGCACTGTATGTCGGCACAGAATATATTGTCGGTGGCATTGGTTAAGTGCAACTCCTGCCTTGGCCAATGTCACTTGCATCACGTAGTCCTATTAGTGCTCAAATGATCTCATAAATACATCACGTATGTAGTACTATTAGTGCCATCACATCATTACTATCAGGTATTAAGTACTTGCATAGTTCAGCCATTGCGTAAAAAAATAGGGGTCCATAAACCTTTCGAAGAATCTTTCTCTACTCACAGAGCCTCATCAGATGTTGTCTATGGACGGGTACGATATGTATTTGCATTTGTATTTATTTGGTAAATTTATCCTGGCACAACAATTTGATAAAATTATTTTATAGTGCTAGTCGGTAACGTTATAAAAATAGGAACATTTTACACTTAATGCTAAAAAAAAATAAAAGTATGACTAAGAAATATTGAATATTATAACAATACATGGAAACAAGTAGATAGAAAAGTACATACATATATGGGTAGATCGATAGATAGAGAGATAGAAAGATAGATAGGTATGAGGAGCTCCAAACCAAAACGCAACAAGTGTACACTGGATAGGTGCACACATGTTGCGCTTTGGTTTGAAGGTCCTCATGTGTAGATCAGCAATAGAAAGTAGAGAGAGGATAAAAGTAAATAGAAATAAAAAAACGAGCGCAAGAGTACACAAAAATTATCAAAAATTAACATCATCATTAACATGTAACTTAACTATATTTTAAATTAGAGCGTTATTTTAAAATATTCAAGCTATTGCGTCTGATCCATGATATAGGTACCATAGCGTGATCTTCCACCAAATAGTATCACAGATCTGGCTATATTTAAATAATAGTTACACCTAATGTTTTTCATATACCACTTTTTGCAATAAATTATTTTATATCATTTTTAAGATGACGCATAGGTCAAGCGTTTTCATAGCAGTTCGCTGTCGGAAGCCATGTGATGGCACTAATAGGACCACGTGATATTTTTATGAGGTCATGTGATGTCACTAATAGGACTACGTGATGTATTTATGAGGTCATGTGATGGCACCAATAGCTACGTGATATATTTCTGAGGAGATGTGGTGGCACTAATAGGACTACGTGATGTATTTATGAGGTCATGTGATGGCACTAATAGGACTACGTGATGTATTTATGAGGTCATGTGATGGCACTAATAGGACTACGTGATGTATTTATGAGGTCATGTGATGGCACCAATAGCTACGTGATATATTTCTGAGGAGATGTGGTGGCACTAATAGGACTACGTGATGTATTTATGAGGTCATGTGATGGCACTAATATGACTACGTGCTGTATAAATAACTGAAGAACTGGGGTTTTACCTGAACAAGAGCCGTTGATATAGTATATGAGGAACTCCAAACCAAAGCACAAAATTGTACAAGGGTGATTAAAGAAAATGTTGGTTTTGTTTTCGGGGATATTTTCATTTTGCAAAAAAAGTAAATGAAGACTGACTACAGAAATGATCCTGTTTGGCGGACGCCGTGGTGTAGCCGTTAAGTGTTCGGCCTCCTACACCAAGTCGTGGCGGAACAATGCCCGGCAAAAGTAACATCAAAAATTATTCAGAAAAAGAATTTTTCTAACCGGGGTCGCCCCTCGGCAGTAGTTTGGCAAACTCTCCGGGTGTATTTCTGCCATGAGAAGCTTCTCAGCAAAAAATTCATTTGCTTTGCAAGTGCCGTTCGGAGTCGGCAAAAAACTGTAGGTCCCGCCAACTTGTAGGAAAAACTCAAAACCAACACACCACAAGTTGGAAAGAGAAGCTTGGCGAAAATCTCGTTAGGGGTTATGATAACCTGTTGATGTATCGCCGCCATTAGTTTTTTTAGCGGCTACCATCATCCCTGTAACCTTCACCAGTGGTCTTGCCATTCAGCGGAGCCTCTACAGGAGCGCGACCTCAATGACAAGGGAGGAATACGTTTCGGCGGAGGTTTGGGCGAATGTTCAGAGAGACCTTGCGTGGGCCGGGCTCAAAGTTGGATCTGCATGGCGAAAACAAAAGGGACACCTCTTGGCGCAACCTCTCAATGGGGCGACGCGGCGGTACGCGAATCGCCGCGACCCGGCGTGCTGCCCGCGCCGCGCTCCCTTCCCCCTCCAAATCCTTTTTTCCTACCTGCCGGTTATATATCTGACCTTTTCATAATCTCTACATATGTATAATAAAATTGTAAATTTCTGCTGTCTGTCTGTATGTATGTTTGTGGACGTATCACTCGAAAACCCCGCTGATTGGAATTCAATGAAACTTTAACAGTAGCTTTACTGGACGTGTAACTTAAAATTTAATATATCGATTATTCCGATAACTCAACCGGTTTCAAAGTTATCGGTCGATACCTAAGTTATCGGCCAATATTTCGACCAGTCCTTTTCTACCTTTTGGCGATCAAAATCAACTGTTTAAAACACCCCAGCGGTACAATTGAAAATGTGTAATCGATCAAAATCTTTTTATTGTTGTTAATGGGTAAGTTTTGCAAAGTTATGTGTCTATATGTTCCAAAAAGACCATATTTTCAATAACTTTGGAGTCTTTACGTTCATGAAATTAATCACCTGATATAAAATAAAACATGTAAGACTGTTGGTTGTTTTGCTAAAATCTTACCTTACAACAGTTATAGAAACAGTTACAAAACCGTGAAAGCTTGTTAAATTGCAATTTTAAGAGAAATGAAATAAGTCCCAATGAAAATGAAATAAATCCCAATGGTAAAAAATAATAAATTGTAGTTTAAAGAGAAATGAAATAAGTCCCAACAAATATGAAATAACTCCCAATGCTGGAAAATGAAATAACTCCCAACAAAATCCCGTTGGGAGCTATTTCATTTGGGAGTTATTTCATTATGAAATAATTCCCAACAAAATATTATGAAATAAGTCCCAACGCATTGGGAGTTATTTAATTATGAAATAAGTCCCAATTTGTATGGAAAATATTTGGGACTTATTTCATTTGGGATTTATTTCGTGGTACCATTGTTAAATAGGCACGCACGGTTCTAGAATGGGCGTAATGTCTCACGATTACTGCCTAAGTTGCAGATGTATTGAGGAGGAGGAGAGTCTTCCGCATTTGCTGTGTCAACTTCCCCCGCTCAGCAGACCACGGTTGGCTATAATTGGCCATCCGTTTCTCGATGACCTCGCTGAGGTATCAAAAATTGAAATAAGGCGTTATATAAATTCTTTGACTCCATGGATCCCCTGCCTTGGGTGTTAGTTGATTTCCCTTAATGTCGACAGTAGCACGCCCGTGTAAGTCGGCTGGTCCTGTACAGCCTTCTCGAGATCATTGAACTCGATTAGTGGTGCATTATCATGGCACCACATCGAGTGCTTTGATCTCTTTAGGGCTGTCGGATCGGCTGACTTCACGCATCTCTGGGTCGAGACCGTATGGAATATCACAATGGGCCTAAGTGTCCGTCAGAGTCCAAGTACTCTGTCCTGCCCTTGCAACCTAACCTATTTTCTTATCAATTACTAACATTTTAGGTGGTAACACCTAGTCGAAACTTTTTTTGAATCGCACTAGTGTACAACTAATTCACTATACCCTTATACTCTTATCCAAGCCAAAATTTCAATATTATTTCTTTTCTATTCCTTTCACCAAAATATTCATCTTCTTAGCTAAATATACCACTAAATTTACCAAAATTACCACAAGGGTCTTTTGATACCGAAACCGTGTACGAAGACGACGCAGTTCCATTGAGAGTTCATGATTCCTCACTTAATCTTATTATACTTACCAATGCCACTGGTATGCTCTTAGTGTGCCACTATTATTTATATCAACCTATCCAGCCGAAAAATGTAGACGAGACACCAGCAGATGGCGGAGGTTCTGCACAGAAGGTTAATATTCACTTCGCCTACTCAGTAACACTCCTTCATCACGGATGCGTTGTACATTGTGTAATGCCGGGTGTACCATGGGAAAAGGCACGATTATTGAAGCCTACATTTGCGTTGCACGGTGGTCATCACTTGCTTGTCTTCCAACCAGATTTGTTTTTACATTTATTGGATGTCGGTTTGACTCATGAGCCATCTTGTCATATAGTATGTCCGGCACATAATCGCAATCCACTAACACAACTTGTGCCATGCCAAAAGTGGGGATCACTAGCGTACGACGTAGCAACATTAGATCTCGTATCACTTATTGTACCACGGGCTCACTTGATTGAGGCTTTTCGCAACGACACATCTGTTGACAATCGTCTAAGTATTATCCATTACTTTCTCATACATTCTAATGATATGGACGTGCTCGCAGAATTGCTCAGTATTATCATGGAGAGACCATTATCACTGGATACTGTAGCTTTGATCAAAGAAGCATTAGTTTCGGGAAGTTATGCTGCAACTGTTCGCGGTTTGCCGGCCGATGCTGTTTCGATGGGTAGATTGCTACCTCTTACAACTGCAGATCCAA
Organism: Campiglossa producta; assembly: GCA_964058755.1. NCBI lineage: Eukaryota > Metazoa > Arthropoda > Insecta > Diptera > Tephritidae > Campiglossa > Campiglossa producta. Next base: position 93,796,790 of record CAXKVI010000003.1, on the reverse strand, counting down.
CACGCCCCATTCAAGCGCGGGTAGCCGAAATTAATGTCGGATTATCACACGAAAGTCTGCACAATACCAGTATGATGCTGTTATCACCACACCAACGCTTATCGCCATACAATTCCGATATCTGGACACGTCTATGGGAGCATTTGAACGAAGCTGGACAGAAGGAAAAGCAACGCTTTAATTCAGAGCAAGTGAGCGAGAAACTTTTATTTTCTCTCTCATGCTATCAACCAGAGGCACTTTCGCGTTGTACCACACCACTAACACCTAGCGGTACAGTTGGTAATAACTTCAACGATTTTTTAACGTCCAATAAGCGCAGCTGCAACGAAGTTTTGCCATTCATAGAAATGGAAACGTGCACTGCTACAAAACAGGAACATGTTATATCGGTGGCAAGTATTTCATTTGGCTATTAATGGGATGTATTTTTAATTGTTTATAGTTTCATTAACAGAACATGAGAGAACTAAGTGTACATCTAGTCAAACATTCAGTTAAACCCAATACCGGATTTCGTTGGTTGAAAGAAACATTCTTTGAACGTTCTCAGGCCCCAGCATATGTACATGCGGTCGCTACGCAATATGTGGGTTCACAGCTAGAATTGTCACGAGCACTTTGCTCGCTGGTTTGCCGTGCAGTTGGTTTGGATGCTCGACATGAAACTTTTCGTGGATTTCAATTAGTGTAAGCATTAGATATACATACCTTGAACTGGTAATCTTAAAAATATGTGTTTCCTTTTTTTCATAACATATTTAGAGACCAAATGAGTAATGGGCAACAATATTCGCTTTTCTTAATTCTGGAACGCTATTGTTTGGCAGTAGACTCTATTGCGTTTCCTTTGCCACAAGGCTTTGCATCTTTTTTCACCTATCTCGGCTATCGAGCGCTTACTTTTGAAATGTTTTTACAGTATGTTGCGAATCACGTATTCGAATTGCAAGTTGATGTAATGAAAGCTATTATTAATGGTAAATGGCTAGATACATATTAGGGTGGTCCAAAAGAACTAACTACAAAAATTCACGCCGGGCACGCCTCCATTTTTTTAGAATGGGGCTCAATATACCTCTGTAATTTTTCCAGATTTTTTGATGGATGGCAAAAGGGTGCTCAATGGACCCTAAGTTTTGTGATTTGTATGAAAAAGTCAAAAAAATAAAAAAATTATATTAATTTTTTAAGTGTGTTTCTTTGTTGCAGGTGTTTTAAATATGTAAAACTATCATCAATAAGATCTAGATTATTTTTCGCCTATATAATATGGGCCACCCTAATACATATCTTTATTTTATACTTGAAAACGTGTTCAACTTGACTTATTTTTTTCTAGGTATTGATGACACCTCTGATGGTATTGAAAAAAAGCTATCTTTGCTCTCAGCACTTCCTAAATCTCGTGCACAGCGTTTACTTAAGAGTTGGTTGCATCCGGAGAGTCTAATGATACGAGGTCGAGAGCATGCTGCCAATATATTATCTGGACAACAACAGCGTGGCAATAGTAGTGGCGTTGCAAATAACAACGCGCAAATCCGTTCAACTCTGAGAAGTAGTTAGTCCTAAGCAAATCTAAATAATTTTTTAACTTAATTTGAAAACACTTAGTTTTGAGTTACGGTATTCAATTTATATTTTTATTTTACTAATTAATTTGCCAGACCGTAAAATCACAAAGAAATCATCATCATTTTCATCTTTCGGTTTGGCTTTTGCAATCTCTCTTGCTTTCGTATTTATCGCTGGGTTCTTATTTTTTGGCTTCCATTATTAAAGAATTTAAGTTAAGGGTAAGCACAGTGCACTTAAAATGTATTGTTAACTTGTTTCCATGTCATCTAATGTCAGCTATTGATAATAGCTTCCATTCCTGACTTAAATGTTCTATATTGTTCTAATTTCATGTAGTAATTATTTTTTACCATGTCTGTTGTTGTTGTTGTTGTTGTTGTTGTTGTTGTTATTGTTAATACAAAAATACTCCCGAAGGTTTTGGGGAGTGATGTCGATATTGATAGTCCTTGGCAGTAAGCTACGGTACTCCCTTGCGGTACGGTCCGACTGTCTCGGGAGTGATTTCGTATGACTATTGGAACCATCTAGGTCATATAATCCCCCCATTCGTAAGAAAGGAGAAGATGGGTAATGAGAGTTGAGGGGCAGCATATCCGTAAACCATCGAGCTAGTACGTCATTACCTATATACTATATACTCTAAACCCCTAACACGCAGGGACATTTTTACCATGTCTCCTTCGCTCTTCATTATTACACTAAACAGCAAGTATCAATATATTAGCCGTATGATATTGATATCGTCGCGTAATAGCTATGTGACACTACGTATTTTCTCTTATATTTTCTTGTATTTTTTCTATTTATTGTGCGAAAGGAACGGTCTTATACAATTATCACATAACTAACGAAAAAATAAAGAGAATACAAACTTGAATAAAAAAAAAAAAACGAACGAAAAAGTTTGTTTGTTTTTTTTTTGGCACTTGGACGTTTCTCCTTTATTTTATGCAGGGGACTCGCCAGTCGTACAGTGTTTTGTACTTCGGTAATCCAGAAGAAAGTCATTGATAATATCGTCCACGCTTTTAGCATTTTGTGATTTTATGTGTGCGAAAATAGATTTTTTTATTGTTTTAACAAAATTTTCTGCCTGACCATTCGTCGATGTCAAATGGTGTTTGATACCACGATGTTTTAAAAACATTTTTAACTCCTCCGATGTGAATTGTCTGCCGTTGTCACTGACTACAGCGTCTACCAAACCGTGACGGCAAAATAATTCCGTCAATTTCTTAATAGTGAAAGCGGAAGTTGTTGTTGTTGTTGTAACGATGTGTAGTCCTGCCCAACGCGTATTTTTCCTTAACCTAATTGTCATCAATATCTTCTAACGGGAGTCCAAGGAAACTAGCAGTTTCAATAGGGTTGGACCAAATAGAGATGGGTGTTAGAAGAGTGGGCTCAAATGAGCAAGAAAATAAGTGATTGGTATTGTGGGGGGACGAGCCGCATGCCGGACATACATTCGGCACATCAGGGTTCAGTCTACATATGTAGGAGTTTAACCTACTACAATATCCAGAGCGTAATTGAGCCAGAGTGACCCTTGTCTCTCGAGGAAGATGACGCTCCTCTTCAGAAATGCCAGGTGTTGCGGCATGTAAGACATTGTTTAGCGGACAGAGCGCAGAGTAATGGCCAACAGAGGTTGTATGGATATGCCCCAAAGCCTGTTTGTGCACCTGTAGATCAAACGGCGTTGTTATATAGTGACGGATCTCATCAAAATGTTTACGTAGATGCGACCTTATGGTCCTAGGAGACGGAATGAGTTCAAGCAGTTGTCTACCGGGATGCTGTGGTTTACAGCAATTCAGTAGATACTGCTTGTTTAGCATTTCATTATGCTCCATAACTGGAAGCATTTCCATCTCTTACACGAGAAGCATTGCACAGAATGCGACCGTTTAATATATATCCACACCGGATATTGCTGAAGAAGAACGCACCTTACCAAGGGAGACAAGAGTTACCCTGGCACAGCTTAGGTCTGGATATAGTGTAAGGTTAAACTCCTACTTGTCCAGACTTAATGACACAATCTCAAACACATGCCCTGCATGCGGTAGGACCCCCCATGATACTCTACATCTCTTCAATTGTTCATTTGAACCTACTCTTCTAACCCCTCTGTCCCTCTGGACAAACCCTGTTGAAACTGCACGTTTCCTTGGACTCCCCTTAGAAGAGCTTGATGAAGATCTTCGGAATGATCATACACTCTAGACAGGGCAATGCATTGTTAACAACAACAACAACAACAACAAGCATTTCCACCTCATTATGTATATGAGATATAGGTGACATAAGGACGCACCCCTTAGCGGTTCTGAGCGCGGTGTTTTGACAGGCCTGAAGCTGATTCCAGTGAACGTCTGCAAGCCCCGGCGACCATATCGGCGACGCATAGTTCAGGATCGGCCGACCAATTGCCTTGTACGTTACCAACAACGTTTCTTTGTCTTTACCCCAAGTACTGCCGGCTAGTGACTTGAGGATTTTGTTGCGGCTCTGTAATTTTGAGACAATTGCAGCTCAATGGGCAGCGAAAGTGTGCATGGTGTCAAAAGTCACTCCTAAAATTTTTGGGTGAGCGACAGTAGGTATTTTATGATCACCTACATAAATTTCTAATTCCATGCCAACCTGCGCCGTCCACGTCGTGAATAAGGTCGCCGAAGACTTTGTTGGCGACAATGTCAAGGTTCGGGCGGTGAAGAACTCGACTAGAGAGGGGAGATAACCATTTATTTTGGAGCACAGCTCATCAACGGAAGTACCAGTTGCCAATATCGTGCAATCGTCTGCGTAAGAAACAATCGTAACTTCTTCTGGTGGAGGAGGAAGCTTCGAAATATAGAAGTTAAACAATAACGGGGAGAGGACACCACCCTGTGGTACCCCTTGTTTTAGCTTCCTGGCTTTAGATTTTTTGTTTCTGAATACAACAGACGACCGACGACCACTGAGATAATTGGCGGTCCAACGCTTTAGACAGGGGGGGAGTGACGAGTCTTCCAAATCAGCTACAGGTTAGGTTAGGTTCAAGTGGCTACCGTAGAGGCACACCTAGGCCAGTATTAAAAGGCCCGTTGTGATACCACCAACACTAGGAAAGTCAGTTCCGGGACCCTGCCATATGGAAAATCCCGGTATTAACGGAATTCTCCACATAGCAGAATCCCGGGACTGACGTTCCTATACCGACACCGTTACTCCTCCTCGAACCATTTAGATGACTTGATGAAGGCCATCAGGTCCTTTATGTCCTGCTCCGTGACCTGGCGTAGGCTAACCAGGAAGGGAACTCCCAAAAAGCGCATTCTCGCGCCACTTAAAGCCGGGCAGTTGCAGATGAGGTGCTCCACCGTTTCCTCCTCCTCATCATCCTTACAACTCCTACAGCATCGTCGGTAGGGCACACCAAGTCTTTCTGCGTGCCTACCAATGAGGCAGTGCCCAGTCAATACGCCTATTAATATGGAGATTTCTCTTCTCCTTAGGGCATAAATTTGTCTCGATCTTTTATGATCCCATTTCGGCCAGGTTTCTTTGGATATCCGGCATCCTGGAGATTGCAGCCATCTTTCGTTGGCTTGGCGGAGTGTGTACTCCTTCAGCATAAGCTTGCAAGTGGCAAACGGCATACCTAAGCGCTCTTTATCCCGAAGAACCTGCTTGGTCGTGCCCTGCCTCGCAAGTTCGTCTGCCCTACAATTTCCCTCAATGTCCCTATGCCCCGGGACCCATGTGAGGTTCACGCGATTCTGTTGGGCCATCTCCTGTAGAGATCGACGACAGCTGAGCGTCAGTTCAGAGTTGAACGAATAAGAGCCAAGGGATTTGATGGCCGCCTGGCTGTCGCTGAATATAAAAATGTCGTGTCCGATAGTGTGTTGGCCTATCCAAGCCGCGGCGTCCATGATTGCTGAAACTTCAGCCTGGAAGACACTGCAAATCAGCTACAAGTTGCCCATGATTTACTGTGTCAAAAGCTTGACTCAAATCAAGTGCAACTAGAACCGTCCTGTCATTAGGCCTATTTTGATTTAGACCGTCAGTTATCTGAGTGTTTATGACATTTAGAGCAGATTTTGTGCTCCTACCTTTCCTGAAGCCATGTTGATGCTCGGCTAACATCAAGTGTGATGTGTAGAGCGGGAGTAGGACCGCCTCAAGTGTCTTTACTACTGGCGAGAGAAGTGATATCGGGCGATATGACTCCCCAACGTTAGCTGGCTTGCCAGGCTTTAGTAGTGGGATCACAGTTGCCTGCTTCCATTTGTCGGGTATGACAGCTGTGATCAGAGACAAATTGAAGACGGCAGTCAACCACAATGAATAATTGAAAATGTTTGCGTCTGTTGTCAGCAAAATTGGTAGTTTCGGATCGAAGTGTACCAGTACTTGATCCGATGTGACTTCGGACTTCATTCGCTCATACGCTTTCTGACAGCTTTGTGACCAATTGAATACTTTTCCCTTTTGTAACAACTCATATAATGGCATAATTTTTTTTGAAAAGTTGGTTATGAATTTCGAATAGTAATTGACCATACCGATAAAGGCTCTAACTTCGGATACATCTTTTGGTACCGGTGCATTATTTACGATTGATATGCGTTCTTCGTTCTTGCTTAACCCATTTTGGTCAATTACGAACCCAAGATATGAAATTCAAGTCTGGAAAAATTCACATTTCTTCATATTCAATGTAAACCCAGCGAGACTCAACTTATTGAGAACTGCCTTTAAATTCACAATGTGTGCCTACAAATTTTTACCAATGACTGTGATGTCATCTTGATAAACCACTACTGAAGGTATTTCTCGTAATAAATTTTCCATTGTCTTTTGAAAAATAGCAGCAGCTGTATTCACGCCAAAGGGTAATCGCTTTACTTTAAACGTGCCTTTGTGAGTGCTCCATGCGCATAAAAGTTGGGCTTGTTCGTCAAGAACTAACTGATGGTATGCATTCGACATGTCCAGTTTAGTAAATAACTTACCACCCTGTAGAGCTGCGAAAATCTCGTCAATGCGAGGTAGCGGATATTTAAAATACTTTAGGTATTTGTTTATGGTTACCTTGTAGTCGCCACATAATCGAAGATCCCCATTGGGTTTTAAAATGGGTACCAATGGAGTCCCCCAATCTGGACTATGAATTGGCTCCAGAACATTGGCTTGTACAAGAGAGTTAAGTTGTTTTTCAACTCTATCTTTCCATGCCAACGGCAATGGACGTGGTTTAAAAAAAAATTGGTTTCACATTTTCTTCTATTGGCAAGCTAATTTCATAGTTTTTACAATGTCCTAATCGACTACTGAATACATTTGAAAATTCGCATTTTATTTGCTCCGTAATTACCGAGTACATACCTTCTTCGTTAATTGCATTACCTTGCAATAGCTCAAAATAAAATTAAAATTAAATGCGTTTAAAAATGTTCGGCCAAGCAAAGGCGGACTTTTAGTTCTTGATACCACAACTACAACTTGCTTAGTGGTCCGCTCGTAAGTGATGCTAGCAACATACTGACCCAATAGCTGAATGTTACGGCCATTGTAATTTAGTTTTGCATGGCCTAAGCTGGCCTTTGTTTTTAAGTTCGTTATTGAACGATGCAGGAGTGCACCAGTGTCGCAAGGTGCACTAATGTCGCAAAAAACTTCCTTGCTCACTCCATCAATTGTTACAGTCAAAACATATTTGTTGTCGGAATGTGTGTTATTAATACTGAAAATAGAATTATCAAACACATCACTAGTTTCATACGAATAATGGATACATGTTTCAGCCTTGTCTGACCTGTTGTTGTTGTTGTGTTGCTGCTGTTTGCGGTTTTTCTTATCCCATCTGTTTGACACTTTATTACTTGCCTTCGAAGGTGTGCTTTTTTGTTTTGAGTTATTTACGTAATTAACTTGACTCGTTTTCACTTGTTTCATTTCAATAATAAGAGCTTTTCTTAGCACATCATTGAGAGAAATATTCCATCTTCTTCGCATATTTTTTCGAAAATTTTCTCAGGTAGGCCAATTATGAGTCGATCTCGTAAAAATGCTTCTAGATTAGTTCCAAATTTGCAATTGAGTGAAAGCTTTTTAGTTCTGGCAAACCACTCAGATATCGTTTCTGCTTCTTGCTTTGTTGCTTCATGAAATTTTTTACGCTCAGCGTATACAATTGTCGGTGGAGTGAAGTGTTGATGAAGGAACTCACGAAGTTCTTTGTAACTGCTAAGGGCCGCTTGCATAAATGGCCGCTTGCATAAATGCTGATAACGACTAACCGGAGTTTAATTGACGTATTTTGTATGGTTAGCTGTCAAGTTAATCACCGATTAGGCTTAATCGGCTTTTATGCAAGTGGCTCTAAGAGCGTGAAGAAGAGCGTATGCGTTTGTGCCCACTGACTTTTAGAGAATTGCTTTTTTTTGTTGTCGTCGATGCACCCGATTTCGCTAAAGTGGATGTCTAGTTTCTATTTTCCATAGTAACAACGTGTCTGAATTCTGGAATATTTGTTGATTGGTGAATTGTGAATGTACCAGCTTCGGCTGGAGATGCCGCACCAGCAGGCATTTTGATGATTTTAAGCAATTTTTGTTATCACAGCAGTCGTGATCGTAATAGGTACTTTATATCGCTTAAACCGCGTATTTACACAGCTTACGTATTTTTACCAATAGTTGTAATTACAATTCCGTGTTTCATACTTTATTTCCAATCTTCACTTGAATTTGCGAATTAAATTTTACTTTTTTAATAGTTGGCTTATTTTTTGTTTTGCTCGTCGCCATTTTATGTTGAGTATTGACACGACATACCGAATAAAAGGCACAAGTGTTCTGCAGGGCGATTCCTAACGAATGAATCTTTTATTTCACAATTGCTTAAATCTAAGTGAGATAATCTAATCTAATCTCGGCTAGCGTCATAATGACGCTTAACCGCCTAGGCGATTTTCGCCGTTTCGTATCAAAGCACGCCAGTCATTCCTTTTTAGCGATAACTGACGCCAATTGGAAGCCCCAAGGGAGTTCAAGTCATCCCCCACCTGTTGTTTCCATCTCAGTCGTTTCAAACTTGTAGCTATCAACGGTGACATGGCTGCCAAGGTGCAGGTGCGCCGATTCTTTCTTTGATGACAGCAGATACTTCGTCTTGTCCTCGTTCACCGCAAGACCCACTTTTTTCGCTTCTTTATCCAGCCCAGAGAAGGCAGCGCTTACGGCGCGGTTGTTAAGGCCAATGATATCAATATCATCGGCATACGCCAGCAATTGCACGCTCTTGTAGAAGATTGTGCCATTGCGGTTTAGCTCTGCTGCTCGAATTATCTTCTCCAGCATCAGGTTGAAGAAATCGCACGAAAGGGAGTCGGCCTGTCTGAAGCCTCGTTTGGTTTCAAATGGCTCAGAGAGGTCCTTCCCGATTCTGACGAAGATGTTGGTATTGCTCAGCGCCATTTGGCAAAGCCGTATAAGCTTTGCAGGGAAATCAAATTTAGACATGGCGGTATAAGGGTAACTCCTTTTTGCGCTGTCAAAAGCGGTTTTAAAATCGACAAAGAGGTGGTGTGTATCGATTCTTTTATCATGGGTCTTCTCCAGGATTTGGCGTATCGTGAAAATCTGGTCGATGGTAGACTTACCAGGTCTAAAGCCACACTGATAAGGTCCAACCAGTTTGTCTACGATGGGCTTCAGTCTTTCACACAATACGCTAGAAAGAACCTTATATGCGATATTAAGAAGACTAATTCAAGATGGTTATACCCAACACCTATATTTGCCGGCTTTCTAGGTTTTAATAGTGGAACCACTCTCGCCTTTATCCATATTTCAGGAATGACGAAAGTGTGCAGTGAAAGAATGAATAGAACCGCTAGGTATTTGTGTCCCCCCCTGACCGAGATGTTTCAACATCTTCATGGCAATGCCGTCGGGGCCGATGCATTTGACCTTGGCCTCAGAGGCAGTGATAACAATAGGCGTGTTGTAGTTTTTGTATTTACGCGCCTGTCGCATGATTCTACGTTAAGCTCTATCGGACTGGGACAAAAGGAGTTCGCGCATCCCCTAGAGTCCTTGACCCTGTCACCGAAAGCGATGTCCACTTTATTCTTATGTTTCGTTGGATTGCATAGAGCTTTCACCGTAGTCCAGAGTTTGCCAACACTATCGGAGAGGTTTCCGTATTGGGATCCCTTATGCGGGGGTCTGCGGGATTGAGAATTCGCACTTCGTATTGTTCTGTAGCCTTTTTTGGTCTTAACTGAGATATTCGACCCGCAGGAATGAAGCGTCAAGAGGCCGAGTCAATGATTTTGCGGAATTCTGTTTCGCCTTTGCGTACGTCCGTATGAGTGGGTAGAGCAGCAAAGGAGTCGTCTGTGAATGTCGTAAAACTGTCCCAGTTGTGGCCTTAGGCTGTTTAATTTTTAATTACCTATTAACTTTGCCACTAATTATTAGGAAATTACTAAATTGAGGGTTAGGCAAGGATGGCACCGAGCCACTTATATAGTAAATTTTAACAGGTCGATGTCTGTACATGGCAGATAAGATACAAAGAATTGATTGGGGGAAGCATTATTAAGCGAGTAGAATCCAAATCAACCATTTTTTTTTAATTTTTGTGTGTCTGTCTGTCTGTCTGTCCGTATGTTTGTGGCCGTATCACTTTGAAAGTAATGAATGGAATTGAATGAAACCTGTTTCGTTGGATTGCTCGACGCTCAACTTAAAATTTAACAAACAAAAGGTGTTTATGAATGCTGTTATAAACCATTTGAATTATTTCAATACCTAAGCCACGCATACGAAGTCGCGGGCACCAGCTAGTTCCATATAAATATACAGCAATTCAAAAACTAAAAAAGTGTTTTCTGTAATATCACATTTTTTGAGTTCTGACGATGTTGAAGCAAATGGGCGATATGTACCATGCTCAGGTGTTAGAAATTCCGTCGGTCGTTCGACGGTAATGACTATTGGGAGAGGGTCTGACGCTAGCTTGACCAGCTTATAAGTCAATGTAACCCTGCCAGCTTTTGTCAGCGGTTTCACTTCTTACTCGACTTTATTGAACCTTGTATTTTAATACAGAAACCCATTCATTTCTTTTCTCGACAAAACTGTCGGGATTTAGGCTCAACTTCTCTATTTTTTTATGATTACCCAGGCCAAGGAGAATGTTGCGGATAACGCTTTTAATTTCTATGGGGCTTCTGGATTTGTGATACTGCCTAACTCGGGAGTCGACCTCAGATCCTTGTGTAAGGAAAGCTACTCTTCGACCTATACCCCTACGGCATGTTCAAAGCCTGATGCAACTTCAACAATACAACAAAAAAAAAAACAATATTTTCGTTATGCTACAAAAAAAAAACAATATTTTCGTTATGCTACAAAAACCTATCAATAATAATTTATACAAATAAACTCTATCTGACTTTTAAGCTTAATTCTGTGGTCATAAGCAATAATAGCCTAAGTCGACTTAAGAAATTAGACCAGTTGAAATTTTTGCTGGCGAATTTTTGTAACAAAACTGTTTTATAACTAGGGCAAACGTATTGGATTTAATTGTTTGTTAAGAAAGTTAAAAAAGACCAATGAAAGTCTTGAAAAATGTCTCGATGTTGCTATTCAAAATCACCAGCAAAAATTTAAACTGGTCTAATTTCTTAAGTCGACTTAGGCTGTTATTGCTTATGACCACAGAATTAAACTGAACTTAAAAGAAAAAATTAGTTCAGTTAGCATGATACTACATTGGTGTGGTACTTCATATTACTCGCACTTTACAAAGAATTTGGCAAAACAGTTTTTTTGCTCTCCTGAAAAATTGAATTTTTGCTGACGGAGGTTATTGAATAAACATAAGCCGGCGATATACCATTATACAACTTTTTTCTTACTTTATTAAGCCAAATGTTAAACCATCAGGGCTAATCTTCGAAAAAATCATACTCGTCAAAATTCAAGATGTCCTCTTTCGAAATCGCAGATTAAATTTTTTTTTGTAAAGCTTTATTATAAAATTCCTGTATCCTATTTCAGGTAATGCTGCTGAAACATTGTCGCCATTAGACTCGTTTTTGGACCTTCTCACCGCCAAAGCCAGCCTAAACGAGCTGGACTACAATTTACTAATAGAAACTACAATTTCCTCTATGGATAAAATTAGTGAAAATTTATAAACTATTTATCATAAAAAAATAGTATATAGAATATAAGGTACATATATGTATGTGTACATATGTATGTCGAAAGTTACTGGCAAGTGCCATAAGTATTTCATATCGTCCCTGCGCCTGCAAAAACAGATATTAATTTTTTTTCTCAAAAGCTTTTTATTTCATATTTAATTAGCACTATCCATTCCCGACAGTTCTACGTTTGCCATTTTTAATAACTCTTCCAGTTTGGAAGTTATCGAATAAGCTCTGTTTCCAGTACTAAAAAACGGTTATAAACCCATGTGGTAAAATATTTTTAGATCGTAGATGCAACTTATGAGTGATTTGATTTTTTATTATCAAGTACCTCATAGAACGACAAGATTCAGTGCACAAGGAATGATTTAGAGGCATGGACAAAAACATATATACCCTGAAAAAATGCGCAAATCCTTAAAACGGCCAAGTCGGTCAAAGAAATAAAAAAACTAATATCACAAATCACTGAAACACAAATTGGTAAAATATGGCCCAGGACAATTGGTAAAATATAAGCCAGTTTTTTTACTCTCGTGAACAAACACTTAAAAACGAATATATGTTTTTGCAGGCGCAGCGACGATATAAATAAATTCAGCAGCTAAAAATTGAGGCTTTAAAATTTAATTAATGTATGTATTCAAGGTATATGTAAGTTCTGTTTAGTGTTCCAAAGTATTATGTACCCAGTACAAAAATTCGTTAACCCAAAAGTTTTTACTATATATACTTACATATGAGCATTTAAAGCACAAGTGGTGTAAGTCCACCTTTTCTCGAACTGAGATATTCATGGTTTTCTGTTGTCAACAAATAGGGGGTACCCTTGATTTCACAAGTTAGCTCTGCTATTGAGGAGTTACCCCGTTAGCGTGTTATATAGAACACATTTTCCACATAGCTTCATACCTAACTAAAAAAAAACCAAAACTGAACTTATATCACTTGTGCTTTAAACGGCTCATATTTATTGGATACATAAATTAAATTATTTATGTATGTACATATGTATTGTGCAATTACTTTTCTAGTAACTATGTAAACTACAGTGCACTCGCGAAAACTCGAACAAGTGATAACTTGAACATTCGGAAACCTGAACAATTTTTTTTCTCCATTGACTACTTTAAAACTCGAACAAAATATAACTACTCGAAAACTCGAAAAATTATTTTCTTATTTTTCATAGAAAAACATATAAAAACTGGTTTCTTGGCACGTGGTGTAACTACCGATATTCAAATTGTTGTCGTTATGGCCAGCTTTCTTGCTAATTACGGAACTTTTTTTTCAATTGATTGATATTTATCGGCGATACACGGGACTTTGCGCGGTTGAAATCAAATTTTTTGGAGTTTTTGAGTTTTGAAAAAATGTATTTCACTGGAGCGATCTTCAAATCGACCCGGCCCAGTATACACATATCGATTAAAAATACATAACGTTCGAAAACTCGAATATTTCGATAACTGGAACAGAGCTGGTTTTCATTAGTTCGAGTTTTGGCGAGTGCACTGTACTTGTACTATAAATATTTTGCTATGATATATTTTCTTTTATGAAAATTGCATAATAAAACATTGAAAATATAGTAAATTGTTAAATTTCTACACGAATTCGATCATTTTCCACACGAATTCTCTGCAAACACACTACTGCCGTATTTATCAGAAAATTTTCTAGAAAGGTATTTGCATTGGCCTCGGAATAGAATTACCTTATATAGGTACTTCAAGTACATGTGAATTATTCAAGTACAATAGAAAATACAAAGACTGGAACTAACCAGTATGTTTTTTTTTTTTTAATTTCTAGGTTTTGTAACAGAACATTACTTGTAAATTATTAGGTAGTTCTTCGGTATTTTTCATGAAAAATACTGACATTTTTTTAGGTTACTTGAAATTTAGGCCCAAATATGGCTACAAACACCCGTAGTTTACTATATTATAATGTATACATTAGGGCGATTCAAAAAAATGTCGACTAAAAAGTTAGGTATTGACGAGAAAATAAGCCATGCAAAAATTAGCGCTCTAGCTTAACCCTTAGGGGTGGCTATTTTTTTCGCCCTTTCCCATACATTTTGTATGGGGAAAATGGAATTTTTTTCAAAGTGAATTTTCTTTAAATTTTTGAAACTTTTTTCAAAATATTTTTGCATACTCTTAAAGTTGAAGCTTTGAAGCTTCTAAAATGGTATGCCATGTGCGATTATCCTAACTATTAAAATAAGTACAGCCATTTAAAATTTACTAGTTTTATACGTGTTACTGTGTATGTGTGTGCAATAGTACAAAACTAAGTCATTTTTAAATGGCTGTAATTATAATAATAGTTGAGATAATCGCACATGGCTTACCATTTTGGAAGCTACAAAGCATAAACTTTAAGAGTATGTAAAAATATTTTGAAAAAAGTTTCAAAAATTGAAAGAAAATTTACTTTGAAAAAAAAAAAATGACATTTTCCCCCATACAAAATGTATGGGAAAGGCCGAAAAAAATAGCCACCCCTAAGGGTTAAGTTAGAGCGCTAATTTTTTGCAAGGCTTATTTTCTCATCAATACCTAAAGTTTCAGAGGGGTAAGACCGAGAAAAACCCCAAATTTTTTTTATTTGAATTATACATATTTATGTAAAAACATTTTATTAATAGATAATTAATAAAAACCAAAATTATTAAAAAAATACTGCATTTTGTTATTTCAACAGATATTACTGTAAATCTTAAATAGACAGTATTTTCTATTTAATTTAACACCTAATCCTGTTAGTTGCAAATTAACAGAAATCTCGGAACTGTTAATTCAAATCTAACATAAATCCTTTGTTAATTCAAACGTCTACGACTTTAATATCAAGCCAACAGGAATTTTTGTTAATTGAACTGCATAGCTGTTGATGTTAGACAAACAGATATTCTCGTTGATTTAACTGCTAAATGCAATGGAAAAAAAAATTACCGTAAAATTGGTTGTATTAACTCATATTTTCATTACGTTTTTCTTTGGGTGTAGTGTTTTCCGTATAGTTATCGTTAACTTTCATGATTAAGTTCAGGTATTTTACTTGATAGTTGCTAGTAGTTTAGGGGCAAATATGCGTTTAAACACCTACATTCTCCTCAATAGATTTCCGTTGGTAACTTACTTTTTGTAAGCTCCATATTTCATTTTATTTTTTTTAATTTAGTGATAGTCTTTATTAATTTTATAAAGAAGGAAGATTTGAACAAAGAATTAGGTTAGGTTCAAGTGGCTGCCGCAGAGGCACACTTAGGCCAGTTTTGAAAGACCCGTTGTGAAGGAAGGCCACGAGACAGTAGTCCTGTTCACACAGCGATTTCTCAATGACAGATCCTAGGCTGTGCAGAGCAGTTTCAAGAACCCGCCATTTTCTGACCAGCTCATATGCGCCTTCACTACAGATAGTGAGGTCTATGACCTCCACCAACCACCAGGTCTTTCACCTCCGTTTGTGGTGGAGGTTTTTTGGCGTCGTAGGGCATATAGACCGACGCCACCATCAGGCGGGTGCTGCCGACCGTTAGACTGATAGCGGTAATATCACCATTGCTGTAGTTAGGTAGGAGAAAGGAGTTCAACTCAGACTTGACCAAAATACACGTTCTGACTTTGCTCTTCTCGCTGGCTCGAATGAGCCTGAAGCACTTAGTCCCCAATCCGCAGATTCTCGAGCTATTGACCCAGGGTTCTTGGATGAGGATCACATCCACGTCGCCTTTAGAAAGACGACTTCTTAAAGCAGCCGAGGCCACTTTAGATTTGTGCAGATTAATCTGAAGCACCACCAACATGAGAGCGCACAGACTTCCCTGCCGTCCCCATATCGTCGAGGTTTGCCCCATCCCGGAGGTTGCCTATCAACGACGAGTTGTTCCGATTAACTGCGCGATATGGCGTTGCGGGAGTCCTACTGTCTGTAGCGTTAGATGTTAATCGCTCAGCGTTGGCTGCTACCACCGTGACGTCGAGGATTTCCTCGTCCTGTGGGCTGTCCTCCATCTCCGAGTTGATCACAGCACTATCGCCAAGGGACGTGGCGGATAATATGCTTTCCGCATCGGAATCCCCCGGAGCAGCCGAGAAGGCAGCGCGCTGAGCATCGCCAATATATACGTGGATAACGATCTGGCCTACACTGTAGTGTACTAGGCCATTGCACCTTTTAAGGGGCTCGATTGACTCTTTATTCATAGTGAACACCACCTGTCTGTCGGGCCCTACCGCATCCCCGATCAGATCGACACTTCAGTCCTGCGTTGGGAGGGACGGATTCATTAGCAGTAGCATCCCGAGAATTATCTCGGGTTCGTCAGGGATGGCCGGAATCTATGGCCTTGCCCTTGGACGAGCCGGAATGTCCTTCCAGTCGACGACTTCGATCTTTGCGTCTTTGTAGACTTCACCCAGTTTAGCAGCTGCTGCCTTGTACAGTGCTATAGTTTTTGCATCCTCGCATGCGAGTAATTTAATCTGACCCTGGTGAAGCCCGCATCCGTTACTCGCGCCGAACTACCCGGAAACTCCGGAGCAACGTTGAGAAGGATGTTGCCGAGTTCATTTCGCACGTAACGCCACCGGTCCTTGGGGATGGCCAGACGGTCATTGCCTCGGTCAAGGACGCCTATAAGGATCCTGTTCTTGGTCAAAGCTTGGTTTGCCCGCTCCAGGGGTATTCTGATGCCGCTTGGGAGGGGGATTTAACTCCAGGTCCGGTCTCTGGCGTTTCAAAGGGTTAACTTTTAACCTCTTTGTCTACCGATTTTCTGGAATTCCGCGACAGCGTTTCCTGCGGTACCCCTTCATACTTCTTCAGGATCTTTGCAGCCAATCTTTTCTCGTGGTATGTGAAGCGGCGGGGAGATGTCTCCCGGGAGTGCGGACCCGTAGTTGCCATCGCGGTCGCTCCCTTTGCCGAAATCTCAGTTGCAGCTTCCTTCTCCTTCGAAACATCGAGGCCAGGTCGTGAGACCGCTGCACAGACGTAAAGAGACTGGTTTTCATATCAGCGGTTGATGGGAGTTTAGCATCCGCCGTTGTCCGCTTAGCTGCGTTGGCAACCGCACTGGTGCTAGCTCCCATCAAGTCAATCTTACTCGATAGATGTTTGGTTAACCGACTCGTAGTTGCATCGCTGCCGATCCCCCCCATTGATTGTGGAGCGGAGGTTGTCCTCCGGCGTTGTTGTTGATTTCTCGCTTGCTTCTCCATAGCTCTCCTCTGCTGAGGAGTGAAATTTGGCGTTGTTTGCTTTTTAGGTTTTTCGTTTTTACTTACGTTATTTGAGTTCATCTTGTTCGTACGACCCATCGCCGGACAATGCCAGCTTAGGGTCAAGGGGAGAGTAGGGGAAAATGTGTCGTCCGCCGCGGCAGATCCCCGTACCGCGGTGAGGGCATGCTTACTCTCTGAGGCGACCCGGTATCAGAGAGGCTCCGTTCAAATACAGCCACGATTTGCCTCCCGGCTGCAAACGTCCAATGGGCACGGTTTCGCACAACATCCTGGATTGGGAGGGGCATTGTGTATCAATACCAAGTGTAAACTCTTCTGCATAGACGTCAAAATTCCAAAATGAGTTTAAAACCTGTTTGAGATTGTGGTTAATAACAAGTGTGATATCATAGGCATAGGCATGAAAATTTGAAAGTGAGTTTAGTCACCTGTTTTTAATTTCTTTTTTTGTCTCACTTCTTTCCATCTTCCCATCTCTTTCTACCATTAGGTAAAAGATAGGAGACCGCCATGTTGATGTGTGCAGGATGTTAAACAACGCCATTGCTTTTCTGTTATTATATAACCGACATTTTAATGTGTGTTGTCAAAAGAAGAGTTCACACTTGTTATTGATACACAATGGGGAGGGGAACAAAGAATTAAATATCTTAAGTGCTAAAAAATCAATTAATCTATAGTGCTTGTTGGGTTGCAAAAGTATTTTATTATTTTTTGTCTGAAGAAAATGTACTACCTAAAAGGCACAAAATGAAAGTGTTAGCTTTCTTACAGAATTTTAAAAGTGTTAGCTTTCTTACAGAATTCTAAAAGTGTTAGTTTTCCAAAAAAATTAAAAAAGTGTTAGTTTCTGTATGGCACGTCGAATTGATCGTTCTGTGTGTAGCCCAGGCGAGTATTCAGGGAAGGCGTTTGGGGGTCCGGATACCACCCGAAAAGGAAAATTTGGAATATAAATATTAAACCCATGAGGTAATATTTTTTGATGTCAGGCTATGTCCGGGCAAATAAGACACTTGAAATAAAAAAAATTGCTAAAGAGCCAAATTTTTGTAGAGAGCTTAGGTTCGCCGTCAGAAAGAAAGCTTCAGAAGTGCCCATCAATCTTATGTGTGCTAGAAAAGTTATTCGGGGTCAAAGGTCACAATTTAAGTTTTTTTCTATTTTTCTCGATAACGGTAAGTTTTTTCGAAAAATGGTAAGTTTTTTCGAATAATTATCCGCGAGTGATACGACCACGAACATACAGACAGAAAGACTGACAGACAGACAGAAAGATAGACAGACAGACAGACAAAAATTCTAAAAACGGTTGATTTGGACTTTATTGGCTTATTAATGATTAATACTATGAATAGTTTTTTTTTGAATATCTGCAATACACAGACATCGACCTGTTACAATTCTATTAAAAGTAGAGATGTTAAAGTTACAAAAAAAATCGCCAAAATACAGTTTTTCCCAGATCTTGATTTTTACAAAGAGAGGACAACTCAATAAAACCCGTAATCCCGAGTGTGATCCGTACCGTGCTCATGGGATGAATTGCACTATATTTGTCTTATAACGGTGGCCTCCAGATACCTGGCACCCTCTGGTTGTAATAAGTCTTACTGGGATATCGGGGCTATGTCCCAGCTGACCTTCTTTCCCCTACACTCATGGGAATTATATGTACCAATTAAATGAGAAAAACTATACTACAGATCATGATAAAGTTGAACTGTTTTCAAATGATCAGACCAGATCTGGCCTTTCAGTTGATACCGAATCAAAAGCTGAAGCCGTAGGCATGGCGGGGCTGAATAAGCCCCCCATGATAATGAAAATGCTGGAAAACGTAAGCACTTGAATGGTGCCGCTCGTAAGCGTCTTAAGAAACTCCTGGCTAAGGGTATCAAATACGAAACCGCCTTAGCAATTGCCAAACAGCCCCAAAGGCCGGCACAAAGGGAGGTGACCAAAAAAAGGGGGCGATCCAATAGTACGACTCCTCTTGATGGAGAGGCAGCCAGTGCCTTAGTAACCGCGGCTCATCCTGACGGTGTGCCATCAGGATCTTTTATAGATACCCTGACCACTATTATCCTAGTACCATCTGGTCTTCTGAACAATTGAAGATCATAAGGAGGGCCATTTTGAATGAAGTGTTTAAACTTCAATTTAGCACTATTAGTCCTCGCTTCACGGGCTGCGCGATTCGCAAAGGATGGCTTTCAATTGTCTGCGATGATTCTAATACTGCAGAGTGGTTAAAGACATCGTCACAAAACTAACTCCTTGGTAGGAGCGAAACTGAAGGTAGTCTCGGACGCGGAAGTATCCCGTCACATTATCTTTGTCGGGTATTTTAAAGATGACGACTGCCCCTCAAACGAGCATATCCTCAGAGTTATTTCTGTTCAAAACCCTGCCCTAGACACCAGATACTGGAGAATCCTCAATCGGACAAGTAGGATGCGTTTCTCAGCGGCAACCTAAAGTCATCATCATGTCAGCCCTCCCAGCAAACACTCGCAGTTCGAGGCGTCTAAAATGCCTCCAGGTGAATTTCACCATGCTGTAAAAGGTTTAAGCAGTATTGACGGTAAATTAATCTATGCCACCGGTTCCCGTCCCATGGCGGCGATGCTTCTAAACAAGAAACTGGAGTTTGTTCCGCTCCTACAGTTCATGACGGCTGATTTGGTTGAAGTTTGGGAAAAATTCCAACCCCAAGAGGCGAAAAAGAGGCCATTTTGGCATCAGCTTACTTTCCGGGTGAGGAGGAAACAGCCCCAACTGCTGAATCCAAATCTCTTATTGAGTATTGCCAACAGAAGGGTATCCCATGTGTCCTCTGCTGCGACGCAAACTCCCACCATACAGCTTGGGGTTGTACGAACATAAATAACAGGGGGGAGCACCTCCTGGAGTTTATTAGTAGTCACAATATCAATGTAATAAACCGTGGTAATGAACCCACTTTTGTTAACGCTATTAGAGGTGAGGTTCTTTACCTTACTCTATGTAGCCAAAACATGGCCTTCGCTGTCACAAATTGGCACGTCTCGGGAGAGGAATCAATGTCGGACCACAAACATATTGTATTCGATATGGGTCACTACTCTGACCATGAGTCCGTTTTCAGAAATCCGAGAAAAACGAAGTGGGGACTATTTCGCTTTACCATGGAAGAACGCGGCAATTGCTTGCACCAACCAATAACTACGGGAGTTGTCCCCAAGCAAAACACCGTATACAAAGTGATGTTCCTTGGTGGAACAAAAAGCTTGCACAATTAAGATGTCAAGCCAGAAGGCTGTTTAATGCAGCTTAAGTCATTGGAGACTGGGTCTCCTATAGAAATTCTCTAACTTCTTATAATAGAGAACTTAGAAAATCTAAGAGGGCAACGTGGAGAGAACACTGCGAAAATATTAAAGATCTCCCTACGGCAGTGAGGCTCCAAAAAGCCCTTGCGAGAGGCCATAGCAACGTCATTGGTACTCTGAAGAACTCAGATGGGAGCTACACGAAGCAGCCGGAAGACACATGCAAACTTTTGCTTGCTACTCACTTTCCGGACTGTACACCAGGCTATCAACACTCACATCCCTTAGTAGATAATTCTCCAACAATTAGTGATAGAGAAAAGAGCCTGGCGACAAAGCTAACCAATGTTAAGAAGGTCCAATGGGCTTTATCGACTTTCAGTCCTTTCAAATCTCCAGGACCGGATGGGGTCTATCCTTGTCTGTTGCAGCAAGGAATCAACTATACAGCTTCAGTCCTATCAAATTTATATAGAGTATCCCTGCTGTGAGGATATATTCCCAACAGGTGGACAGAGGTTAAGGTTATATTTATGCCGAAACCAGGGAAATGGGAAAATCTGCCATCGTCATATCGACCAATAAGTCTCAGTTCCTTTCTCCTAAAGGGAATGGAGAAAATCTTAGATCAGCACATTAGGGAAGTAAACTTATGCTATGGATACACACACGGAGATAACCTCCAATAAATCTTCTTTAATCAGATCCAAATTTTACGCTGCCACACACAAAATTGAAGATTAACAATAGGCGCACTCGATGGCTTTGGTTGTAGTACTTGCGTTCAACCCGTGAGTTTGGTTGTATTTCTTGTTAGATGTCGCTGCACAATAAACAATTGCTAGCGACATCTAGCAGCTAATAGTGGTGAACTGCAAGAAACACTGCAAGAAATATTCGTTTCGATGTATTTCTTGCAGTTTTTGTGGATTTATCTGAAGATAATTCGGAAGTTGCGCTAATGTATCAGCCGTATTAAAGAAACACCCTCTGTGGATACACCAATATGCCTACCAACCCGGAAAATCCACGGAGACTGCTATCCATTGCCTTATGCTATGGATACACCCCCGGAAATTAATCAGATCCAAATTTTACACTGATACACACAAAATGGAAGATTAACAATCGGCGCACTAAATGGCTTTGGTTGTAGTACTTACGATTTAAAACTAGATGTCGCAGATATTTCGGCGACATCTATCGTTCAACCCGTCAGTTTGGTTGTATTTCTTGTTAGATCTCGCTGCACAATAAACAATTGCTAGCGACATCTAGCGGCTAATAGCGGTGAACTGCAAGAAACACTGTAAGAAATATTCGTTTCGATGTTTTTGTTGATTTATCTGAAGAGTGTTGCCAGCGAACATTTTGCTGAGAACATTTCGCAAAGAAAAATCAGCTTTGAGCTAGGAGGGAGTGCTGGCTCAATCGTGGCTACAAGAGGTGTACTTTCTCCTCTACTGTAGACCCCTAGTTATAGACCAACTTCTTCATCTTTTGAAGGGCAATGGCTTCGTCGTACAGGGATATGCGGATGACTTAGTGGTCTGCGTAACAGGAATGCATGCAGAAACAATATCCCATCGCATGCAACAAGCCCTGCCCATCATTGAAATATGGTGTGCTAATAAAGGGTTATCTATTAACCCAAATAAAACAGTGTTGGTGCCTTTCACGAGGCGAAGAAAGCTGTCTATGTTAGAGCCGTCCCTAGGAGGCAGCCGCATAGGTTTTTCGACGGAAGCAAAATACCTATGAGTAACATTGGACAAACCCCTCACATGGAATGCTCATTTGGAGGCTACCATAAATAAAGCAGCGAGGGCCTTTTTAGCCTGCACTAGACTTTATGGCAAAACATTAGGACTGTCTCCCAAACCGACGTACTGGTCATTTAAAACAGTTGTGAAGCCAATAGTCACATACGCTTTTCTAGTCTTGTGGACTGCTCAAAGAACAGCGACAACTAAGTTAGGTACCCTGCATCGGCTAGTCTGTGTCGGTATAGCAGGTGCAATGAGAACGTGCCCTGCTGATGCTTTAAGTGCCCTTGTGGGAATACCTCCTTCCCCTATTCTAATAGAGAAGGAGGCCACACTTGCGGCATTAAGACTTCAATACATTTCCTATCTAAAAATCGGAAATATGACAGGACATATGAAGATAGTCAAGAATTTCATAAATTGTCCTATATTGCAAGTAAGTGATGCAATAATTCCTACGCTCAGGATCATGCGAAACTTTGAAGTTTCGATCGTAGATCGGGCGCTCTGGGACACAGGGAATCCTTATGCTGAATCCGATTCGGATATTTGGTATACGGATGGATCGAAGCTGGAAGATGGTAAAACGGGAGCTGGTATCTATGGACCAAATTACAAAAAATCGGTACCGATGGGTAACGGTACCACGAAATAAATCCCAAATGACAAATGATAATGAAATAACTCCCAACGGGATTATAAACCATTTTATATGCTTATTTCGTACATGTTTACTGCTATCCACAAAAAGGGCATGCTTTTTACAGTTAAATTTAAAATTAATTTAATTTTCCTAATAATTTTAAAAAATAAATGTGAAAAAGAAAGATTTCCGGAAAAAAAATCCTGAAATTTTGCGAACGGCGTTCCTTCCTTTTCTACTACAATTTTCCTAAAGGGGGATTTTTTTACCCTTTTTGCATCCTTCGTAAATGCAACTCTAATAAGGAAGCTATGCCTTGGCAAATGTCAAAATCTGCTTAACCTTATATAATTTAACAATGATTTTTACATAGAAGAAATCAAATCACGAAAACAGTTTGCAAAAAATACATGAAAAAACTGGGAAAATTCGTAGTGTCATTTCAGTGTAGAAAGTTTTTGTAGCGAATTCAATTTCCTCTAAAAATAAAATCCGGAAAGTATTTTTTACAAAATGAGGTAAGGTCTACAAAATCTAGGCTAGCAATGCTATCAACATTCTGAAAATCAATAAAATTTCCAAAAAAAGAAAAATTTGTTATAATTAATTAATAATAGATATATATTTTTATATTTTTGGCCAGCATTTTTTGTCTACGAAGGAGTGAGACAAAGAGCGACATTTGACATGTTTTTGTTTACCTGAAATTGCTTTATTTTTCTGCACTGTTTTTTCACAAGAGACACATGACAATGAACCAAAAAATTGTTTGAATGTCCATTGAATTTATTTATTTCAGAAACAAAACGAGTTTCATTTAAATTCGCGCACAAAACTTCCAACATAAAAATGTAAACAAAAAATGTTCACATAAAATAGAGGAGAAACGTCCAAGTGACAAAAAATATAACATTTTTTATTTGTTTTTTTTTTACAGTCTGGTTTCTATTTCCATTATTTTTCGTTATTTTTTTAACATAGGTTGCCCGCTTGTACCAATATGATAATTGTATAAGGCGCTTTCTTTCGCACAACAAATACGAAAAATAGAAGAAAATACTAGTCGAAATACGTAGTGTAATATAGCTATAAACAAATTAATTATAATATAAAAAACGAATAGCGGCGATATACCAACAGGTTATCATAACCTCTAACCAGAATTTTGCCGAGCTTCTCTTCCAACTTGTAGTATGCTGCTTTGATTTCTTTTCCTACAAGTTGGCGGGACCTACAGTTTTTTGCCGACTCCGAACGGCACTTGCAAAGTAAATGAGTTTTTGCTGAGAACCTTCTCATGGCAGAAATACACCCGGAGAGTTTGCCAAACTACTGCCGAGCGGCGAACCCGTTTACAAAAATTCATTTTCTAAATATTTTTTGATGTTGGGCATTGATACCCCTCAGACTACCTGATCACTGCAGTGTCTTCCAGGCTGAAGTTTCAGCAATCATGGACGCCGCGGCTTGGATAGGCCAACACACTATCGGACACGACATTTTTATATTCAGCGACAGCCAGGCGGCCATCAAATCCCTTGGCTCTTATTCGTTCAACTCTGAACTGACGCTCAGCTGTCGTCGATCTCTACAGGAGATGGCCCAACAGAATCGCGTGAACCTCACATGGGTCCCGGGGCATAGGGACATTGAGGGAAATTGTAGGGCAGACGAACTTGCGAGGCAGGGCACGACCAAGCAGGTTCTTCGGGATAAAGAGCGCTTAGGTATACCGTTTGCCACTTGCAAGCTTATGCTGAAGGAGTACACACTCCGCCAAGCCAACGAAAGATGGCTGCAATCTCCAGGATGCCGGATATCCAAAGAAACCTGGCCGAAATGGGATCATAAAAGATCGAGACAAATTTATGCCCTAAGGAGAAGAGAAATCTCCATATTAATAGGCGTATTGACTGGGCACTGCCTCATTGGTAGGCACGCAGAAAGACTTGGTGTGCCCTACCGACGATGCTGTAGGAGTTGTAAGGATGATGAGGAGGAGGAAACAGTGGAGCACCTCATCTGCAACTGCCCGGCTTTAAGTGGCGCGAGAATGCGCTTTTTGGGAGTTCCCTTCCTGGTTAGCCTACGCCAGGTCACGGAGCTGGACATAAAGGACCTGATGGCCTTCATCAAGTCATCTAAATGGTTCGAGGAGGAGTAACGGTGTCGGTATAGGAACGTCAGTCCCGGGATTCTGCTATGTGGAGAATTCCGTTAATACCGGGATTTTCCATATGGCAGGGTCCCGGAACTGACCTTCCTATTGTTGGTGGTATCACAACGGGCCTTTTAATACTGGCCTAGGTGTGCCTCTACGGTAGCCACTTGAACCTAACCTAACCTACCCCAGCCAGCAAAATTTCCGTAAACGCTTCTGGAAATGTAAGAAAAATTTCCGGACCGTTTTCGGATACGAAAAACGATGGAAAAAATATACGATCGTTAAAACGTACGTTGCTCTGCTGGCTGGGATGGTACGACTTGGTGTAGTAGGCCGAGTACTTAACCGCTACACCACAGTGGTCGCCGTATGCATAGTAAATCCGAAATTCGATTTAAGCCAAAACACTTCAAATGTCAATGATAGGTCCGAGAAAGACCTCCAGGGTGTCATTTAAAAAAAAATAAGTTACAGCAAAAAAACTCGATTCAGCGTTTTTTCCGAAGATGCTTAAAAAAAGTTGAACGCAAAATTTTTTTTTCGACATAAACTTTGAAACTAAGGTGGCACACACTAAATATTTTTTTCCATGCAACCTAATGTATGTACATACCTAAGTATTTTTTGTACCACGCTTATAAACTGCATATTGATGATTGGATAGAAATTATATGAAGTTTGATATTTTCGTAATCCCCCCATCGCAAAAAGCTATCTACGCCACTGCCTTATAATAATAATAATAATCTAATTACAGGCCCATTTCTAAGCTTTCAGTTTGTTCTGAGCTTTTCGAAGCAATTATTAAAGAAAAAATTGTATTTGTTGTCAAAAGCATTATAGAACCACGCCAACGGCCCGGCAGATAATGTGGATATGGTGGGTAGTACTACTCACTCGGAAATTTTCGGGTGGATATTTTAACCACCCAGGATTTGACAAAATTGTTACTATATTTGTTACCCTCTTTTTTATTTATTATATTAAATTAAAATAATAATTTAATTATTGTTGTTATTGGTCATTATATTTACGAACTTTGAAAATTTTGTGGACAAAAAGAATAATTTGATAAAATTATTCCACGGGTCAAAAGTCCACAAAATTTTCAAAGTTCGTCAATATAATGGCCAATAACAACAATAACTAAATTATAATAAAGCCGGGACACGGGCCAAAAAATGTACCATAAATTAAGCTAAGGCTTAGCTAATATATACAAGAAAATCCTATCCATACGTAAATAGCAACAGAATGTCGCTTTGGGTATGCACTTTGGTAAGAATAAAATTGTTAAATAAAAATAATAACAAAAAATAGGCGGAAATATAGCTGCCGCATGCACACTAAGCAGTGTTTTGTGTAATGGTTACACACTGCGGTTTAGAAATTCCTAATCTCCTCTCCTTGGTGCGAGGACCAGTAAAGTGATGAAAAATTTCTAAGCAACAATACAAAGCGTTTTGACAAGATCCTTCACTAAGATCGAAATTTCAATCATTGTAGCATTGTTTGTAGCATTTTACAACTTGTTTACGCCAAAAAACTCAAAGGAATAATTTGATCAAATTATTCGACTGGTCAAAAGTCCACAAAATTTTCAAAGTTATTAAATTAAAATATTAAATTCTTACAAATATTTTTTTTATTTAATATACAGTGCCGAACTAAAGTATTGGCACACCTAATTTTTGCAATTTTTACCAATTTCTTTTTAAGTTGAATTATTTTAACTAATTTTGGTCAAAACTATAAATTAAAATTTAATCCAGAAACTATAAACCACGTTTTAAAAATGCTTGCAAAATTCGCGAATTTTCAGCAATTTTTTTTTAACTTTTTTCTAAGAATTTTCAGAATTTTTTGGAGTATGCAGTTTTGAGGCCCATCCATTGTTAGTACACTCCTATCATAATTATACGACACCTCGTTCTGACATGTTCTAATTTTCATATTTTGCTAATAGATTTCTAACTAAAAAAGCAAAAAATATTCTCTGTACTACCAAAATGTGAGTGGCATGCGTAGCAAATCTCTCCAGTTTCTTCGCTGCACATCATTTCATGACTTTGATATTATCGCCATCACCAAGACTTGGCTTACAGAAAACTTTTCATCATCTGAATATTTCGATAACTACTACCAGGTTTATAGAAAGGATCGCTGTCCAATCGCATCAGGGTTAACTAGAGGGGGTGGTGTTTTATTGGCAATTAGAGCTGACCTATGCAGCCAAATGATAACGTTACCTCATGCCGATGGTTCATGTGAACAGATCTGTTCATGCATTAAAATGCCACGTAACAAATCTTTATTTATATTATTATCCTATATTCCACCCAATAGCAATATTGAATTATATAGCAAGCATTTGAATAATCTCGTGTACATTAACGATATCGCTAAAGATAACGACGAAGTAATTTACCTTGGTGATTTTAATTTATGTAATATTTCTTGGCTTAACAACAATAGGACTCTAGTTCCAATAAATCTGAAGTCAGACATTGAGTTGTTTTTTATAAGTACACTGTTATCCAATGGGTTTAGTCAACGTAACGCCGTATTAAATAGCGGTGGCAGAACGTTAGATCTTGTGTTTGTATCAAGTGACCTGAAGGCTAATTGTAGTGAAGACTTTTCTCCTTTTTCTTTAAACTGTTTTCACCATAAAGCTCTTAATATCAATTTTGAATTTTATAACTTTGATCGCGTTGTAGTTGACTCATCTCAGCAATACGACTTTTCAAAAGCTAATTATTCTGCAATTATCGATTTCTTTAACTCAGCTGATTGGTTATTTCTTAATCCGCCAAATAGTCCGCTGGTAGCTTACAAAAATTTTCACTTGCTACTAACTCAAGCCATATCTAAATATGTTCCGTTAAAACGAATATCCGTAAATAATAAACCACCTTGGTTTAATAAACGTTTATGTAATCTAAAAAATAAAAAGAACAAAGCCTTTAAATGTTTCAAATTAAGTCAGAACGAGAGGGACTTTCAATACTTCGAGCGACTTCGTAATGAATTTGACTGCCTCCACAAATTTTTGTTCAAGCAGTATATGTAGAAAGTTGAATCAGGACTCAAATCTAATCCGTCATCTTTCTGGCAGTACATAAATTCAAAAAGAAAGTCAAATGGGCTTTCAACTACCTTTGTATACAACGGGATAGTTTCTGAAAACCCCCACGCTTCATGCAATCTGTTCGCGGATTTTTTTCAGGGGGTCTATGAAGTGTACGATAACCAATCTCTCCCTGCTTCAGCCTTCCCATCATTACCGTCATTACCGCCAATATCAACGTTTGTTGTGGATGAGTGCGATGTGGCTCTTGCGATTTCGAATCTAAAGTTCAGCACAAAGTTGGATAATGAGGGACTTTGTTCCGCATTTTTCAAAAGTTGTACACAAGCTTTAGTGGGCCCAATCACCAGTTTATTTAACGCGTGTCTTTCTAACGGCGTTTTTATTGACGACTGGAAGGTGTGCTCTATACACCCAATTTTTAAATCAGGTGACCGGAACAACATTTGTAACTATAGGCCTATAGTGAAACAGAGCTCAGTGGCAAAGTTGTTTGACAGTGTCATTCAATCTAAACTTTTTCTTCACGTACGTAACTTACTAAGCCATTGCCAGCAGGGTTTTATGCCTGGTAGATCTACATGTACTAATCTACTCTTAGTCACGCATGAAATCGTTAAGGCATTTAATTGCCAGTCCCAGCTCGATGTGATATACACAAATTTCTCCAAAGCCTTCGATAAGGTAGACCACGAAATTTTGTTGTATAAATTAAAGATGTACGGTATTACTGGTGGGCTACTTAAATTTTTCTCTAGTTTTCTAAGTGGTAGGAAACTATTTGTGAAAATGGGGTCCACCACGTCCAGCACTTGTGTCAATGCGTGGTCAGGTATCCCGCAAGGAACTCACAGCGGACCTTTATTGTTTCTTCTTTTTATAAATGATTTACCCTTTTACTTTAAATATGCGAATTGCTTAATGTTTGCTGATGATGTCAAACTCTTTCTGAAAGTTGATAGTACCTCGGACAGCGAAAAGTTGCAGCATGATTTAACCTCTTTCGAAACTTGGTGTAATTTGAATCATTTGTATTTAAATATCAATAAATGCTCTATAGTAACTTATGCTAGGAAACCGGATATTGTCCATTTCGAATATCATTTGGATACCAATGTGCTTAAACATCTCCCAGATATGAAGGATCTGGGTGTGATATTTGACACCAAGCTTTCTTTTAATAAACATATTGATTACATAACCTCTAAATCGTTTTCACTGATAGGTTTCATTCAAAGAAATACCAGGGACTTTAGAGACCCAAATACCCTGAAATCTTTGTTTATTGCTCTTGTACGAAGTCGTTTAGAACATTGTTCTTTGGTTTGGAGTCCGTACTACGATCTTTACTCTGTAAAAATTGAAAGAGTCCAGAGAGTCTTCACGAAATATGCTCTATATAAAACTAACTTTGAAGGTGGTCGTCCACCTTACATTAGCAGACGGAAGCTTCTTGGCCTGCAATCTTTACATGACCGAAGAATTTGCTGCTCATTACTATTTGTGTATAATGTAATAAACCATAATATTGATTGTGATGACATAAAGGCTTTGTTCAACGTTTATATAGCCCCAAGATCGCTACGATCAAATCGTTTATTTGCTGATTCAATTAGTAAAACGAATTACTCGTTGAATGAACCCATTAATAGGTGTATCCGCCTTTGTAATAGTTACGCTAATGTTATTGATCTCAATTCAAGTTTTTATACGTTTAAATTAAGTTTGTTTACATTATTCAATTAAATTTGTTACATATATTTATACGCTTGTGATAAACTGTCTATGTAGTCTGTAAGATTTATTAATCAGTAGACTGAAATAAAGAAATAAATTAAAAAACTAATGGCGGCGATATACCAACAGGTCATCATAACCTCTAACGAGATTTTTTAGCCGAGCTTCTCTTTCCAACTTGTGGTGTGTTGTTTTTGAGATTTTCCTACAAGTTGGCGGAACCTACAGTTTTTTGCCGACTCCGAACGGCACTTGCAAAGCAAATGAATTTTTTGCTGAGAAGCTTCTCATGGCAGAAATACACCCGGAGAATTTGCCAAACTACTGCCGAGGGGCGACCCCGTTTAGAAAATTCTTTTTCTAAATAATTTTTGATATTACTTTTGCCGTTCATCGAACCGCCAAGACTTGGTGTAGAAGGCCGAACACTTAACCGCTACACCACGGCGGCCGCCAAATTAAAAAACGGTTTGGTAAAATTTCAAAATTTTTTCAAATATTTTGAATCAAAAAACCGAAAGTGCCATTTGGTAGCCACAATTGAAGGAGATTGATTTGAGACACTTAAAACTTACACTTTGTTGAACTAGAATTGAACGGCCTATAAAATGGCATTTTCGGTTTTTTGATTCAAAATTTTGTACTTTTACCAAACAGTTTTTTAACTTAAAAAAATCAGGGTAAACGCTTAGAGCGGAGACTTTTACTGTTTTCCATTTATAATAATTCTATAAGCAAAAACTGAAAATTAAAATAAAATGACATAAGGTCTTAGAATATGTCAGAATGAGGTGTCCTATAATTGTGATAAGGGGTGTATAACAAGGTGCTAATCTTAAGTTCGTGAAAAGCACACTTTTTCATACAAATTTTTAAACGTATTTTTTGAAATATGGAAAAATTGCTTAAACTTGCCAAATAAAAAATTGCCAAAAATCAGCAAAATTTTTTACGAACTTAAGATTAGCAATTTGTTATACTAAAATTGGATGGGCTACAAAAATTCTGAGAAAAAAGTGAAAAAATTGCTGAAAATTTAGCGAATTTTCACGAATTTTGCAAGCAATTTCAAAACATGGTTTATAGTTCTGGATTGAATTTTGATTCATAGTTTTTCGCAAATTAGTTTGAGTGGCGCTTAACTTATTATATTTTTTATGATTGAAAATTTGTTTATGTTACATTTATAGATCCTTGAAAACGGTTATCGCGGAATAGCCGAAATATATTGGAACAAAATTAAAAAAAAACCTGTGGTTTCAATTAAATATTGCTTTGACCTCGAGCCAGCAAAAGTTCAACATATTTAAATAAAAAAGGTCACTAAAAACATTTTATTATATTTTCATAAATTTGTTTCCTTTTATTTCATTAATTTTTATTTTATTTTATTTTACTTTATTTTATTTTCTTTTGTTTTATTTTATTTCACTTTACTTTATTTTATTTTGTATAATTTTATCAAAATTTATTTTATTTATCTATGCGAGTTGCAATTGCCAAGGTAACTTGTTGACTTTTTTCCGACATTTTTTTTTGTGTAGAAGTAACATTGGTTCGTCGTGTTCTGCCGGGACCTGCACGTCTACATGGCTTTGTTTCGGGTCGCTCTACGGTCACTAACTTGACATGTTTTTCCGATTTCTGCATATCAGCCTTCAAAGTCGGTTCGCAGATGAATACCATATATACAGACTTTTCTAAGGCTTTTGACAGATTCTTTTGAAGAAATTGGAGTTTATTGGTTTCCACTCGGTTTTTTTAAGTTTGTTGAAGTCGTATTTGTCAAACAGATCCCTTTGTGTTGAATTGAGAACTAAAAGGCGCATACTTTTGTGGCAACTTCTGGGGTAGTATCCTGGGGCCCCTATTGTTCGTTCTCTTTATCAATGACATCTGTGCTTGTTTTCAGTTCTCCAATTATCTTCTTTATGCTGATGACCTAAATATCTTTCGTAGGATTGATAGCCCATCCAGGCCCGTGCGCAGGATTTTGCTATAGGGGGGTTTAGAACTTTTGGATGTTCCGAAGGTTGTGACTTTTGACAGTTTTTATGAAAATATTCAGTCGTTGAGAGCCAATAGGGGGTTTGAACCCCCAAAACCACCCCCTGCGCACGGGCCTGAGCCCATCAGATGTTTCCCTTTTGCAGCAAGACTTGGATAGACTTGTTGATTGGTGTAATACTAACAATCCCTTTCTAAACGTTAAAAAATGCGTTCAGATGTCTTTCTCTCCAGTAATAATTAGAGCTGCAAAACTATCGATAGTGGCGCCATTCGATATTTTCGATAGTGCGAAAAATACTATCGATAGTTTTGAAACTATCGTATACTATCGTATTTAAAATGTAGCGGAACTTCAACTCCGAACAAAATGTGCTTAATATATAGACCGTTAAGGGTCGAATACATAAAGCTTTGTTAACCTCGCCTGACATTTGTTACCTCAAAACTTTGCGTCCAACTTCAGAGGTATGCTACAATGAACGCCTTGACGCTTCTCTTTTATACATTTGTTTTCTTTATTTATTTCTGTGCATTCAGAGTGTTTTGGTTAATTTATTAATTTAATAGAGAAAAAATGAAATAATTATTATTTCCTCCAACTTTTTATTCATTACTTAAAGCGAAGTCATCAGCATCTGATTGTCAAAGCAAGCAAAGCAAGCAAAATTTGAGAGTTTGCCAAATTTTAACCTTGCTTCAACTTTGAGGTCTCCAATTTGGCATGCTTGGTTTAAATACGTATACTGAACTTTTCTGTCAAAGTCAAAGTTTGAGGTAAAGTCAAAGTAAAGCTTTATGTAACTGACCCTTTACCAACAAGTTTAAAATTTTACAGGGGAAACAAAAAACAAATTAACATTGACACCAAGCAGATATAGCTTCAATGAATATGTAGATCTCTATACACACATTATACATATAATCCAAAAAAAAAAGAATGTACATGAAACTAACAAAAAGACAATTTTAAAGCGGAATTCAATGAGTGCTTTATTTTCGAGGTTTTAGCTTTAAGGAACAATTAAACAAAACAATAAAATGATTCTAGAACAAATTCACTTTGTGAAGACACTTACAAATAATTCATTTGAGATCATTTGCTATTACATATTTGTATCCTGTACATAGCAATTTTGTATTACCATAGGTTATTCATTAACCCAAAAGTTCTTATTCATAAATATGAGCATATCTACATTCTCTGGTTTCAGAGAGGTTCTTCGATCAGAAATTAGAATACCCGTCTTACTGAACATTCTTTCCGATTCCGTTGAAGTTGCTGGGATGCATAAGAAACTTGCCGCACACGATTTTAACGATGCTACTTCCTTTGCAGTGCACTGTAAATAATAATAATAATGCAATTAAAATAGAATAGTATTACTTCTTAAACGACAATGTACCTTCCAGAACTCTAACGGATCACTTTCTTGAGGAGCATTTGAATTTTCCATATATTGCTGATGTCTGGTCTGAGTATTAGTTGACGTTGACGGTTCTGCGTTTTCAGTTTCCAGAGAAAAAGATTTTGAATATTCTTTATTAAAAGCAGCTATTTCATTCTCTAAAATTTTCACTGCTTCTGATGAATTAAATGAACCCAGTCGGGAACTCGACTAATCATAAATGCATTATAAGTTGACCACTTCGCACCCAATACTGTTTGAAAAGCTAACTACTTTGTATGGAACAGGCTGGCTATTTTTACATGGCGATGGCCTAGGAGGTAGTCAGTAGTGATTTTTTCTGCATGTCTCTCAGCTGACTAAAAGTCAACTTGTTTAAAACAGGTGAACGTTTACTATATTGAGGTAACTGGCTTTTAGGTGGCTACTTTGTCACAACTTAAAGCCGTCTTTTTAGGCTAGTTTACAGTCGATTATCTTTCAACGGCTTTTTAGCAAATTTTATTGCAAAAATATATTAACACAGTTATTGCATGTCAAGGTATGCATGGCTGAATTTTTCCACATTTATTTTTATTATAATTTAAGAAAGACGGTATAAATAATATATGTATGTAGTCTTTTAAGAAACAACCCCTTTTTAGTAGATAGTATTTATGAAAATAAATGTACATATGTTTGTAATAACTTTGGTTGCGGAAGGGATGTTTGAGCATCTTCTGTGGACGCTGAACGAGCTGCCTCTGTTAAAATATTTATAATTAATATAATTATTGTATTAAGTGGGCACTTTTTAATTACCTTCTACTGTATTCTATTAATTTTGCCTTACGTTAAAATTTTGCATGGGCAAAGAGCGGCTCGAGTTTGTAATACATTTTTAACTTCCCAAAAATTTGTTTACATGAAAATATTTTGAAAGTTGGTGCAATCAGAGTTTCTCATAATAAAAAAAAAAATTAAGCAAAGTATAAGCTGATTGTTTTCTGCATCACTTTAGGGTTAGCTAAAAATCGGCATAATAAAATGTATGAAAGGTAATACATTTTACTATCAAACAGACTACTTCTGCATGACTTTGTAGTTAGCTCAAAGCCAGCTTAAAAAAATTAGCCAAAAGTTAAGAATTCTGTTCTGAACTGGTTGTTTTCTGCATGACTATAGGGTCAAATAAAAATCAATTGGTTGATCCCTGCATGACTTTAAGGGTAACTAAAAGTTAGGTTCGAAAAATGCAAAACAAAGACAAACAAATTCTTTCCAACTGTTTGATTTCTGCATTACTTTAGGGCTAGCTTTAGATCCATCTGTATAGATGGACTTAAAGTTATTTTTTTGATAGACAAACTACAAAAATCCCGACTGGGAAGATTCAAATCCCTCTTTTTTGAACCTTGGGTCTAATAGCGTGGCCAATCTTGTCGGTGTGCGCTCCTCGTATTTGGTCAGTCTGGTAAATGCACATACTGTTAATCCTTCTGGTGCCTGCATTTTCAATTTTGAGTCCTCAGGACTTCGCAAAAGGCAACTTACAATAGGTATTATTAATGATACCGTCACCGAGTTGTTTGACGACGCCTGCACGGTGGCATGATCAAAAGGCGACAGTATTTCAATTAAATCCTTTAATATATGTATGTCATCCACGGCCAGGAAGGGTGGCGCTTTTGACGTGGTAAGGAGTACTGCAGATATGGCATCATTTGTCAACACAACTCTTTCAATCATGTGGAACGCGCTATTCCAACGAGTGACCACTTCTTGTTTAAGGCTATACACCTTTTCACTTTTTTGTGCAAGTTTGAATTTTTCATAAGCAATGGTGCTGCTTTTGAGGTATGCCACAATGCGCTTGCATTTTGCTAATATATCTTTTATTTTGTCCAGCGACAAACAGTCCTGAATAACTAGATTTAGAGAATGTGTGAAGCACGGCAGGTTTCTTTTTTCCAACAATTCGCAGGCTTTCAGCATAGATGATGCATTGTCTGTTACAATTGCAGTTACTTTTTTCATATTTTTTCCCATGTGCACAGACTGTAACGTGGTACGACACGGCAATTCGTAAGGAGGATCTTGTGCTTTGACTAAGGTTCCGAAGCCTTTGTCTTCAACAACGGATAGTGGTCGCAAATCTGCTGCAATGTAATTAACCACAGCCTCATCAAGGAATTTTTTCCGTGCAGACGTCGACTCATATGTTTCAGTTTTGTTAAAAAACTTATCAATTGTAAGAGTAGATTTATCAATTTCGCGATAATTTCGATGAAAACGCTTCAGATGGTCAAAAAGATTGCTAGTATTACCGCTGGTTTTGTAAATTTTCCCACATGAGCGACATTTGGCTTCTTTTCGGTTTTGAGATTTATCGAAGAATAACCAAACGTCGGAGTGTCCCTTTTTAGTTCTTTTCGAGAGTTTGTGCCTAGAATCTGAGCCGCTGTCACTGTCGCTTATTATATATTCCTCCCCAGAATCTGTAAATATACATACATATTTGCATACAATAACAAGGATCAAAGACTCTTGTGCTATTTATGCACATACGTACGCCTTTTATGCGAAATAATACTGACTCATTGTTTTTTATATGTCCAAATATAATTCTTCCAATTAATTTCTTCACAACACAGCGCCAGTTAATATTATAAAGATCACAAATTTTCAATGCACTGGCACTATCGAAACTATCGACTATCGCAAAAAAAAATCGATATATCGCAAAAAAAACTATCGATACTATCGAAAATACCATCGATAGTTTTGCAGCTCTAGTAATAATTTTGTTTCACATTATTATTTACCAAGCAGTCGTTTGAACGAGGTCAAAGAATTTGTTGATCTAGGTGTTGTCTTTGAGACTAACTTTTCTGTTGTTAACCCCTATACCATCATCATCATCATTTATTGGCGCTTAACCGCCTAAGCGATTTTGGCCGACCCCTTAACCCCTATACCAGGAAGGCTTAATACGTATCCTTGGTTCGCTCAAAGCTTGAGTATGCGTCTATTGTTTGGAACCCTATTTCCAGCTGTCATGCGGTTAGAATTCAAAGGGTTCAAAGGAAATTTATTCGGTTTGGACTGGTATCTCTTAATTTTGAGGACCCGTTACCATCTTATGTGTCTCGGTGTGCGCTGATTAATTTGGTAAACTGTCCTGATCTTCTCGTGAAAATCACATTCAATATGCCAAATAGCTCCCCCCGTTCTTCACTTCCTTTTTTTTGAGCTCTTTCAGGACGAACAACGTCCTTTTTGACCCAATATTTCGCTCTCTGGCAGAATTCAATAAACTTTTCAGAAGTCTAAATATTGATTTATCTCTTTCCAGGGATGTTTTCAAATCCCAAAAACTTATACATCTGGACCTATAGTTAATCTTTTTCTATTTTATTATTTATACATTCATATGTTTTTATTAGTTATAAGTATTATTATTATTTTTTATATTTTAAATAAATCATAGACTGAATAAAACTGAATTGAATTGAATTGATATCGTTACCTTAGGCAGTCCGCAGACGAGGCCGATCGTCATAGACGCGTACTTGTCATTTCACTGATGACGAATTTCCCTGCGTCTCAAGATCTGCACACGACGCTGCAGAAAAAAAGCAACCAAAGAACTGTCAAAATTGCAATATTAATTAATTAACACGTTTTCACAGTAATGGACGTACATCTTTTCTCCGATTCTGCAAATTTTGAAAAATTTCTATTTTTTCTTTAAAAATAAACAATTAATTGAATTGAAAAAAAGAAAGCAAAGCCACGGCACACAAAAATCGAAAATGAAAAATGTAAACAAATGCTTATTCTTCCTCTTTTCTAAGCGTACGACGCCTGGCGACCAGCATTGTCATACGCTGAGCAGCATGTAGCTTTCATGCTTTGCCACTTTCGTGCAGCTGCCAATTCGTGTGCAGCTCTTCATGCAAATATACGTGTTCAGCAACAAAGCGTACAAAGATCGAATCTAGCGTCTAATACGCGTCTACGACGATTCGCTCCGTATGCGGACACGCTTAAATCACAAAGGCCCTAATTGACACATTTTTCGAAAATGACTTTTCACATATATGTATTTAAGTATGATATAGTAACGGAGATATTCCAAATTTACAAAGCTATACTTGCATGCGGCTCAATGTAAAAAAATTGTATGCCAGTTAAGGCATTTGTCACAGTAAATCAGTGAGCCAGGTACTGACAACATGATTACTTGACAATTTGTATGTGAATTAATTTGAATAGTAGGCGCATTCTTCTGGTAATGAACCAGAGATAGATAAAAAATTTTACATGTAAATGCAACAACAACGACGAAAGCCAGATAAATCCACATAGAACTCTGGTTCACGCTGTGTTTAATTGGTTTTTTTGGTGTCAACTTGGCAGCACTGGAACATGAAGTGTCAGAATTGACAGTTCACAGTATACATACAAAATTTGGCAGCCATATTTCAAAGTGATTTTCTCAATTAAGCAATAATAAATAATTGTTCTTCCATGGTTTTATTTAACTTTAAATTATTTTCAGTTATTTTCACGCTCTGTTTGTTTGTTTCTCTACTTCTTGCTGTGAAAAGTGACGTTTTCTGTCAGTGCTGCCAACTCAAATTACCATGAACCGGACTGTTCCCGTGAGAATCGAGCGTGAGCCGGAGCGATAACTACCAGAAGAATGCGGCTAGTCTAGATCTCAACAATTCATCTAATTCGTCTATTTAAAGGCCGAAAAATCACTAAATAGCATTTTTTTCTTTCATAATAATGGGGGAATTGGAAGGGAAAAATTTGGTATCTGGTTAAGTATCTGGCAGCACCATCTTTCCACGCATCCCATTTTCCCCTACCAAAATGTGGATTTGGATTACCCAGCAAAGGGGAAATGTCTGAACTGTTATAAAATGTTTGTATAAATTTCCAACAGATGGCGCCATAACGCAGCGAAACAAATTCGAGTTGTGGACGCCATGATTGCCAACATTTCCGATTGTCACTTCCTGCGCCTGTTTTCTGTGCCATTGTTGCTGTTATGACTGCAAACCGGCGGTGTCGGGGTTGTCGAGTGTCTGTTCTGTGCGATTTGTTATTGCATTCAGGTTTCATGCGATTTGTTTGTTTATACAACTGACAGTTCCGGGAAAATCGTCACGGTGAATGTATCTCGTAAATTTGGTGTGCGGGTAAAAAATTATGCGTTTATGCTGCGATACAAAACGAAAATGCGAAATTTTAACACGCGTTCACATACATAAGTGATAACGTTTAAACTAAAGAAAACAAATTGGTTAATGTATTTTACAAACAAGAAGTTAACTTACCTAAATAGGTCTTAACGCTATATTTAAATTAATGGTAGCTTATTAATTTCAATCGTTAGATATCAATATAAAAAAATTTAATAATGTTTACAAACAAGTGAAATTAAGGATAAAGTGAAAATTGTGCAAAATTTATAAGAAAAGTTAAATTAATACTATAAAAAAAAATACGAAAAATAAAATGTCGACGTCAGTTAATTTAAGATTTTCTCTTGGATTATTTATGATGTGCTGTGCAATAGTACATTGTCATCTTAATGTTTACCTGAATTTGCATGAGGTGATGCGATTAATAGGTGAGTACAAATTAGGCAATATTACCTAATAAAATAAGAGTTAAACGTGGTAAGCGGTTGAGTGATAGAACAAGAAGTATTTATTTCATTATGACATATTACATGTGTACCTGTAGGAGCAAAAGGGTTGTATTGTTTGGTATATTTCAACACCCCACTATAACAAACAATATGAATATGGATTACGGTATTTCAATTTGCTGGACACCCAGCTTACTTAAAAATATATAATGCTTAATTTTACATAAGCCTTTTGTGAATAAATCAGCAGGCATTTCAGCTGTAGGCAAATATCTTATACTTACTATTTTGCTGTTAATAGATTCTCGACTAAAGTGGTATCTTATGTCTATAGTTATGCTTGCTTCTTTTATGAAGTATAGGTTTTGCTGCAAGCTTCTGTGCACTCTGACTGTCATTATATAAGGTAATAGTGTACAATCTTTTTGTAATTTCAAATTGTAAATTTCTTAAATATTTTGCCTCTTTGCAGGCATCTGATATAGCCATGTATTCGGCTTCACAACTTGATAAGGCTACGGTTTTTTGTTTCTTAGTTTCCCAAGATATTATGCCTTTGGACAAGGTAAAGCATATACCCGTATAAGATCTCCTATCTACGGTGTTGCTTGCCCAGTCTGCGTCAACAAAGCCTTCGATACTTGAACTTTCCTGATATGTATATTTTATGCCATTTTGTTTAGTTCGCTTTAAATACTTTAAGATTCGTTTTGCATATGAATAATGCTCTCTAGTAAAGCATTGATTAAATTGGCTAAGAAATCCTACTGCATAGGCAATATCTGGCCTTGTTAACACAGCTAGATACATAAGACTTCCTATTAACTGTTGGTACATAATGATTTTGACATAATGATATTGTTTTTTCAGATTTGTTTGTTATTATATCCATTGTTAAATTATATAAGGTTAAGCAGATTTTGACATTTGCCAAGGCATAGCTTCCTTATTAGAGCTGCATTTACGAAGGATGCAAAAAGGGTAAAAAAATCCGCCTTTTGGTAAATTGTAGTAGAAAAGGAAGGAACGCCGTTCGCAAAATTTCAGGATTTTTTTCTCCGGAAATCTGTCTTTTCCACATTTATTTTTTAAAATTATTAGGAAAATAAAATTAATTTTAAATTTAACTGTAAAAAGCATGCCCTTTTTGTGGATAGCAGTAAACATGTACGAAATAAGCATATAAAATGGTTTATAATTGGATCCTTTTTAATAAATTTCATCAATCGCCGGTATGAAAAACAATCTCTTAACGTCTGTGGCAGCGGTCTCAAGAACTGGCCTCGGAGATACAAAGGAGAAAAAAGCTACACCTGAGTTTTCAGCAAAGGGAGTGACCGCGATGGCAACTACGGGTCTGGACTCCCAGGAGACATCTCTCCTCCGCTCTGCGTACTTGGAAAAACGATTGGGAGCAAGGACCCTGAGGAAATATGAGGAAGTTTCGCAGGAAACGCTGTCGCCGTTGGTGCAATCTCTGATACCGGATTTCCAAACTACTTATGTGCCAAAAAGGGTAAACGGAAACCCTTTCAAAAGCAAGAGATCGGACATGGAGTTAAAACCTCACCCCGGAGTGGGCAAACCAAGCCTTGCCGAAGTAACTAAGGACAGGATCCTTATAGGCATTCTTTACCGAGGCAACGACCGTTTGGCCATCCCCAAAGACCAGTGGCGGCACGTCCGGAACGGTAACCCTCTTATTGACGTTTATTTGAAGACTCCATGTGGTACAGCGGCAGTCACGGATGCGGGTTGGTACCAGATACACATTAAAATAGTCGCGTGTGACGACGCATGAACTGTTGCACTGTACAACGTAGCAGGAGCAATACTGGGTGAAGTCTACAAAGGTGCAAAAATCGAGGTCGTCGACTGGAATGACATTCCGGCTTGGCCAAGGGCAAGGGCATCGATTCGTGTCATCCCTGCAGAGCCTGAGAGAATTCTCACGATAGTCCGGATAATGAATCCGTCCCTCTCGACGCAGGACTGGAGTGTCGGGGATGCGGTAGGGCCTGACAGACAAGTGGTCTTCACCATGAATAAGGAGGCACTCGAGCCCCTTAAAAGTTGCAATGGACTAGTGCATTAGTGTAGGCCAGATCGCTATCCACGTCAACCGTGCCTATGCAGATCGCGCTGCCATAACCGCTGCTCCAGGGGACTCGAATATCGAAGTACTGCAAGAGGAAACGGAGGAGTCCGACGCGAAAAGCATGTTATCTGCCACCACACTTTCGCAAAGTGACGTGAACAGCTCGGAGATGGAAGACAGCTTGCTGGACGGGGAAGGCCTCAAAGTCACGGTGGTAGCAACCAATACTGAGCGCATTATCTCTGATGCTTCAGTCAGCAGGGCTCCCGTTACGCCAACTCGTCGTTGAGAGACAACCTCTCATGCTTCAGATAAATCTGCACATTTCTAAAGTATCCTCGGCTGCAAAAGGCTGCAGAAAAGGAAAATTGCTGTTATTAAATTAAAATAATAAATTTTCATAAAAATCTTACCAAATAGACAATTAATTTTTCAAAATAAAAATAAAACAAACTTCAAAAGCTTTCAGTGTTGCTGTAATTTTGTTCGTATCAAGAATATTGGTTTATACTACCATTTTCATACGATTTTGAAAAGAACGTCTCGGACTGCTTAACCTTATATTATTAAACAATGATTATATCCATGCCAAGACATTTCTTGATTTCGCCTAAGTCTTTGATTTTAAATTTACTTGACAATACATTTTTTAAAAGTTTAGTCTCAACGGTATCATTAGAAAAAATAAAGAAATCATCTACATAGAGGGTAACAATAGTTTTTGATTGATTTACTAATTTTGTATACATGCATGGTTCTAATTCAGATCTTAGATAACGGATTTTTAGTAAACATTCATCTACCTTTTTGTACCAAGCTCTTGAGGACTGCTTGAGGCCATAAATTTCCTTTTTTAGCTTCAATACCTTGTTCCCTTTCTCGGTATTAGGAAACATTTCTGGTATCGACATGTAAATTGTCTCCTCAAGATCTCCATTCAAAAAAGCTGTTGTTACATCGAGATGAGTTGTATTAAGTCCAAATTGGACTGACAAAGCAAATAGCATTCTTAATGTAGTATGCCGAACAACTGGGGAAAAAGTGTCGAAATAATCTACACCGTCCGCTTGCGAATACCCCTTAGCAACTAATCTAGCCCGGAAACGAACATTGTTGTTAACATCATACTTTTTCTTTAAAACCCATTCACATTCAGGCCCTGCTAACGCTTCTTCAAATGTCAAGCCAGCCGCATCATCATGGCCTACGTTGCTAACACAAAGGTTTGAAAAGCCGTGAAAATCTTCAGCGTTGCTGATATTACTATCGTTTGAAAAACCTTGGAAGTCATCAGTGTCTGAGCTGTTATTGTTTGATAAAGTATTTGATTCAGATGATGCTGTCGATGTTGGCATTTCCGTTTTATCATTATCATCTCCCACTGAATCGAAATTTTCTTGGACCGGAATCATGCATTCTGATTTCGATTCTGAATCAAGCTCATCTTCTCTTATTTTGGACGCGTTTGTATCGCATTTGTTATCAACTTCAACTAGACATTCTGTTTTTATACCTTTCATGAACATGAAATGGTATTATAACTTTGGTCCGATGTTTGTAAATATGAGAAGAAGAAGAGATAGACCCATCAATAAGTATACCGAAATGATCAGGATGACGAGATGAGTTGATTTAGCCATGTCCGTCTGTCCGTCTGTCTGTTTGAACGCAAACTAGTCCCTCAATTTTTGAGATATCTGGCTGAAATTTTGTATGTGGCCACCATTTTGTAATATAGGAATCATTTGTCGGAACTGACAAGATCGGACCAGTATAACATATAGCCCCCATACAACCGATTGTTCAGATATAAGGTTTTTTGGCCAAAACTTCTGCAATTAAAAAGTTAGAAACGTAAAATTTTGCAACTCGAGTACTTTCTATTTATGTAGTGTATATAGTGAAAATCAACAAGATCGGGCAAATGTAACATATAGCCCCCATACAACCGATTGTTCAGATATAAGGTTTTTTGGCCAAAACTTCTGCAATTAAAAAGTTAGGAACGTAAAATTTTGCAACTCGAGTACTTTCTATTTATGTGGTTTATATAGTGAAAATCAACCAGATCGGGCAAATGTAACATATAGCCCCCATACAACCGATTGTTCAGATATAAGGTTTTTTGGCCAAAACTTCTGCAATTAAAAAGTTAGGAAAGTAAAATTTTGCAACTCGAGTACTTTCTATTTATGTAGTGTACATAGTGAAAATCAACAAGATCGGGCAAATGTAACATATAGCCCCCATACAACCGATTGTTCAGATATAAGGTTTTTTGGCCAAAACTTCTGCAATTAAAAAGTTAGGAACGTAAAATTTTGCATCTCGAGTACTTTCTATTTATGTAGTGTATATAGTGAAAATCAACAAGATCGGGCAAATGTAACATATAGCCCCCATACAACCGATTGTTCAGATATAAGGTTTTTGGCCAATACTTCCGCATTTAAAAAGTTAGGAACGTAAAATATTTCACCTTTAGTACTTTCTACATATGTAATGTGTATAGTGTAAGTCAGTACAATTGAACACGTATAATATATAGCCTCCATACAATCGATTGTTCCGATAACTCGGATCCTATTATTTTGTAAGTTTTTTTTAAATTATAACAAAGATGTGTAATGTGTATAGTAAATATAGTTAAATTGAAACAGGCTGTACTGGGGATCGAACAGTGAAAATCGTGACGCTTATTCATGAAAGGTATATAGCCTTCGGCACAGCCGAAGACAGCTTTCCTTACTTGTTTCTTCTGACTCTATTATAATTACATCTCGGCTTGTAAAAATTGTTTTTCTCACTGGGTTATAAACTCTGTACCCCTTAGTAGCTTCCGGAAAGCCCACAAGTATGCATTTTTCGGACTTTTTATCCCACTTTCGTCTTTTTTCTTTTGGAATATGCGCCATAACTGTGCTACCAAAAATACGAATATGACTAACGTCAGGCTTGGAACCATGCCAAATTTCATAAGGCGTTTTACCACCAAGCGCCGCTGCTACAGTACGATTCTGCAAATATACGGCTGTATTAGTAGCTTCACCCCAGAAACCCTTACCTAAGTTTGCATCAAAAAGCAAACATCTGGCTTTTTCGACTATTGTGCGGTTGAACCTCTCGCACAATCCGTTTTGTTGAGGTGTGTAAGGCGTGGTTTTCTGGTGAATAATTACATGACGTTTCAAAAAACCATCAAATTCGTTGTTACAAAACTCGAGACCATTATCGCTTCTTAAAACTTTGATGGATCTTTTTGTTTGGTTTTCAACATTTGCCTTAAATTCTTTAAAGTATTTTAATGCTTCATGAAGAAAACGAAAACCATTCGACTGTGATCGTCAACAAATAATAAAAAATATTTAGATCCACCTATGGAAACATTTTCCATGGGTCCACACACGTCTGTGTGTATTACATCTAATAAGTGCTCGCTTCTATTGCTTAAGTTTTTAAATGGCAATCGACAATGTTTACCTTCACAACATACTGCGCACGACGACTTGCTCACATCAATTTTTTTTTTAGG
Organism: Campiglossa producta; assembly: GCA_964058755.1. Classification (NCBI taxonomy): domain Eukaryota; kingdom Metazoa; phylum Arthropoda; class Insecta; order Diptera; family Tephritidae; genus Campiglossa; species Campiglossa producta. The sequence goes on along the minus strand of CAXKVI010000003.1, from coordinate 93,752,303 downwards.
TCCATACCGGTTACTGCAACTTTCATTTGATCAAGATAGTCTTTATTGACGTGGCCTAGCCTGCGATGCCATGTTATACCCGAAACAACTGTAGCCGCCACCTCAGTTTTCTGTGCTAAATTCAGTTTATAAACACCATTGACTAATATTGCCGTTGCTACTAAAATGCCGCTTTTATTTATTACAAAACAACCATTGCCAGTAAATTTGACACTGTTACCCTTCTTTATTAGTTGGCTTACCGAAAGCAAATTTGTAGTCAAACTTGGAACACAAAGCACATTTTCAACTGGTATTTCATAATCGCATGTATTTGTTGTTGTAGTAATTTGTACATCACCTGAGCATAGAACTTTTACCCTCTCGTTATTCGCCACAATTATTTCTTTGCCTGACTCGTACGTTGCATTTTTAACCCAGTCCTCTCTTGCAGTCAAATGTACACTAGCGCCCGAATCAATGTACCATTCGTTGCTATTGAACTTATCGTACATAAATACAGCACTAAATGCATTCGATTGCGTTTTTGACTTTTGCTCATTGCACTGATTTTTATAGTGACCAAATTTTTTACATCGATAGCATTTTATGGTCCGCTTTGTACTTTGCTCGGTGCTGTTCGTCTTGAGCTTTTTGTCGCCTTTTGAGTGCACTGCGAATGCGCCTTCAACATCGTTCGCTTGGATGTTAGCCAATTCCATATCTATTAGCTTGCTTTTGATTGAGTCTGAAGTAATTTGTATGCCGGAGTGCTCTATCCCCATGATCATTGGTGAAAAACGTTCAGGTAATCCTGCGAGTAATAATGAGCCAATCCATTCTTCGTTGATGCCGAACTCCGTTCCATTCAACCTCTGTGCAGTATCAATTATTTGCGTTACGTATGCTGTCATCGAGCTGCAATTTTCAAGACGTATTGATATTAGATGACGCAATAAACTGATTTTTCTGGAAAATCCACTGTCGTCGAACAAGCTCTTCAGGTTTTCCCACAATTCTTTTGATGTAATAACCCCTTTCACGTGCACATACAATGACGGGTCGATTGTCATGATCAATTTCGCTTTTGTCTTTTCGTCATCTGCAGCTCCTATTTCATCCTCTGATTCTGGCTTGATGCAATGCTTCATTCCTTCCAGGACTAGGAAACTCACAGTCATCTGCTAAACTTAAAACGTTTTAACTTTGCCACCTTACCATGTGGCGACTGTGAGCACCCCCGTTCAACCTGCCACACGGCCTTTGTTACATAGTTCACGTCTGAATCCAATCTAAAATATTAATACCTAAACATATTCAAATTATTTAAATAAACTCCAAATATGAAAAAACTTACTTTTTCTCTTTCTGTTTATTTATTCATAACAAATTTTTATTTGAAAACAAAACAAAATGACAATTTTCAATTTTCTCACAAAATTTAAACATAGGCACAATCCCGGCAATATTGCCACAAAGTGGTATGTTCTATTTGCAGGCAAAACAAAAACAAAATATATAAAAAATGCAATTTTGAAATTGAAATTCCTGGAAACTCCTTTTTACCACTTTAGCTTGGTCACAATAGGTCGACAAAATCTAAAAGACTATACCTCTAGAAATTAAAATTAAGATCCGCACCTTTTAAGTAATTTTATTATATAACTATTTTTTTTTACTTGGGCCTGTCTAATCTAGTGCACAAAATTTTACAAGTAGCAGTTTGCTTTCTAGTATTACATGAATATGTACATATGTACATAAATAAATGTCTACATAAATATTTATATTGGCTGATAAGATGCAGCGCCATATACCTAGATATTTTTTGGAAAATTTGGAAAATACATTACCTACATATTTAAAAAAAGTCGATGCACATATTTAACTATGCATGGGCAATTCCAAGCGACAGTCATAGTATAGATTGTTAGGATGGTTGGAGTGGCGGGTCACATATGACTCCAATTACCACTACTGCGCCGTTTTGATACCACATCTCATGAATTAACCAAAGAAAACTATAAAAGAAAGCTGGAAAATCTCAACAATCGCGCAGCAGGTGCTCTAACGTCTCTGCCGCCCGCAGGGTTGCAAATGCGACATGTGGAGTTGTTCTCCAGACCCATCTGTCTCGCGGCCACCCAAATAGTTCAATGCCCAAGGAGCACCACAACTATCCTAAGAAAGTTCCTCCTATTCACCCTTAGAAGGGTCCTTGTAGAATGGCCACATACTATTCGACACTATGCAGGACTGCAAACGCTTCCACCTATCCCTATCCCCGCTTAAGCAGTGTTGAGGGACCCGATCCTTGGCAAGCTCCAATTGTACAAGGAACTCATTCTCCTATGAGACATCAAGAGCCGATCCACGCCTAGCCAGCTCATCGGTCATCTCGTTTCCTTGTGTGTTAAGATGCCCTGGCACCCATATAAGAGAAACGCTATGTATGTCGAATTTCGAGGTTCATGGTCCACTCCCAACTGGCTAACCATGCTCGATGTAATCATAGCTTACCCTTTAGCCCGAAAAGCCACCTGGCCGTACGAAAAAATCGTCATCCCATTACTGGTGATGTTCGTACACAGTAATGCCTGCACGCCTCCTGGATAACGTAGATTTCGGATTGAAATACACTCACAGAATCTGGGAGACGCAAAGATGGGGACATGGCCGGGATTGCTGTAGAATTTCTAAGTAAATTCCTTTTCGATGACTGTGGACCTCATTCTGGATTAGCCCATACGCACATGCATGCAGTTTTGGGCTATCTTTGGCCTATCTGACAAACTGTCAAAAGTAATAAAGGTAAATAGGTTTAACTGCTCGTCAAAGTGATAACACAGATTTTCGAAAGTAAAGATTATGATTATAATCATTTAGGGAGTTCTTTGATTACATTATCAATCTAATACCTCAATTCTGTAAGCTGTATCTAGTCACTAATAGAAACATTTCGTGGTCTATTTCATATTTGATACAATTTGGTATTCAGTAAGCTGCCTCACATCTCTAGTCTCAATAAAGAGTCACTAATTTGTCATCTGCTTGTAGACAGGTAACAAACACAATTAATTAAAGAAAATTTGTTAAAAAATTAAAAAAAAAAAAAGTGCATTTATGAATTAGAAGTACTTAAATGTTTAAAAAAAGTTAATTAAATTTGAAAAAAATTAAATAAAAAAATAAAAATTTACTGTTCGCGGACCGGAACTTGAACCTGCGACCTCCCGCGTCATAATCCGGACGCTTAACGCCTGGGCTACATCGACATCTATAGGGCGGGTGTCAAATGCGTTACTTAAAATTTATGCAATTTTTGTTTCACCACACCTTAAAATGAGCGAGAGAGAGACTGTGGTAGATTTCTTGTGGCTTTCTCTTATAGAATACCGGAATCATCTCAAGTCACAAAAATTGTATCTAATGAAATATCTCAAGTTTAGTGACTTGATATGAGACATAATTACAAAATACTGGTATAAGTAATAATTATGCATACATACATGCACAGTAAAAAATTAAAGTTTACTTTTAATGTCAGGCGCTATTGAAATGAAGCCTTTTTGGAATTAAATTTGAGTTTTAATACGAAATAGTATTATTTTAACCCCAGTATTGTGTAATTCTGTCTCATATCAAGTCACTAAATTTGAGATATTTCATTAGATACAATTTTTGTGACTTGAGATGATTCCGGTATTCTATAATAGAAAGTCACAAGAAATCTACCATAGTCTCTCTCTCGCTCATTTTAAGGTGTGGTGAATACAAAAATTGCATAAATTTTAAGTAACGCATTTGACACTCGCCCTATAGATGTCGATGTAGCCCAGGCGTTAAGCGTCCGGATTATGACGCGGGAGGTCTGTGGTTCAAGTGCCGGTCCGCGAACAGTAAATTTCTATTTTGTTTATTTAATTTTTTAAAATTTAATTAACTTTTTTTAAATCTATAAATACTTCTAATTCGTAAATTCACTTTTTTTTAATTTTTTCAATTTTTTTACAAATTTTCTTTAATTAATTTCGTTTGTTACCTGCCTACAAGCAGATGACAAATTAGTGACTCTTTTTTGAGACTAGAAATGTGAGGCAGCTTACTGAATACCGAATTGTATCAAATATGAAATAGACCACGAAATGTCTCTATTAGTGACTAGATACAGCCTACAGAATTGAGGTATAAAACTCTGACAAATTTTGTATCCAAAATGGTATTAAAATAATACAAAAATAATACTAAACGCTCTCTCTCCTTATGTTTTAAGTATTTTTGGTTTAAAAACGAAACCGGGAAAGTATTAAATTCATTACTTTTAAGCATTAAATTAAACGGTGGTTTGTTCTTCAGGCACGCGGTTCGTCGCTATCATTTAGATTCTAATTGACTGAAGAGTCTGCATTCAATAAATTGTGAGTTTGACTCTCGGTGAAGGCAATATAATGAATCTGTGGGAATTTTTTTTTTTTTTTTGCCTGAGAGAAACTTCGACTGAGTTCGTCTCTCTCTTAATTAGACCGAACATGGTATTAATTTAATACTTTTCGGCGTTGTTATATATAAACACCAAAATGGTATTAAAGTAATAGCTTTTTTTTACTGTGTGGATGTAAATAGTTGTGATCTCCTATGGAATCCTGTGCAACAATTTCAGGAAGGCTTTTTTGATGCACACTGCAGATAGATATGGCGTATGGCCTGTACTCCGTTTCTGTAAAAAATCGACAAAATACTCGATTTTAATGTCGTCACACTCGACTCAAAATATGTGATATTTCATTAGATAAAATTTTTGTGACTTGAGATGAATTCGGTATTCTGTTAGAGAAAGTCACAAGATATTCACCAAAGTCTTTTCCTCTCTAATTTTAATGTGTGGTGAATACACAAATTGCCTAAATTTTAAGTAACACGTTTGGCATTCGTGCTGTAGGTGTTGAAGTAGCCCAGGCGTTAGCAGCATCCGGACTATCACGCGAGAGGTCACATGTTAAAGTGCCAGTCCTCGGACAGTAATTTTTATTTTTTTATTTTATTCTTTTTAAATTTAATTAACTTTTTTTTAAATATATATATATTTTTAACCATAAATAAATTTCTTTTATTTTAAATTTTTTACCCAATATCCTTCAATATTTCCGTTTGTGACCTACCTACAAGGAGATCACAAATTAGTGATTTTTTTGAGACTGACTAGAGCTGTGAGGCAACTTACTGAATACCAAATTGTATCAAATTTGAAATAGACCACGAAATGTCTCTATTAGTGACTAGATACAGCTTACATAATTGCGGTATTAATTTCATAAAGAAACAAAAAAGTGACTATTTCAGTTAAGGCTTGGTTTCATCGAAACGGGGACGCTACATAGCAGTCGTTACATACATAGTAGAGCGAGATCCGAGGGCCGCCAGACATAACTTATTTTCTGATGGATGAAACCAATACTGCTGGTTAGTCCTCCTCGAATATAGAACGAATATGAAAATTTCAAAGCAGTGCCTAGGTCTCAGGCCAAAAAATCGGGGGTCAAAGTCGCCAAAAAATTACCCTAACTTCACTGATTTTCTGATTGATTTTTTTTCACAAATTTGTCGTAGATTACCACCCGTGTCAGTATCAAGTGTTGTTAGACCCGTACCAGGCTCCAGCCAGATACCCCAAGCTTGCGGATTTTCCTATGGAAATTAATTCCGTTTTAACAGTTTAACGGATTGGGCCAACTTTGGCTGCTTTCAACTACCCAACTTTTTCCCATTTTTTGTAGAACACTACCCTCAAGTATTATCAAGCATTTTTAGACATCGTCCCATGGCAAAAACTTCATCCATACACCTCAAAACTCGGGAATTTTCATAATTCTTACTGCGCTTTCACATGTTAGACCGGGTTGGCCCCACTTTGGCTTCTTTCAAATGGCGGATGTTTACCAACGTGTCGCAGAACACTACCCGCAAATAGTATTAGCCAATTTTAGGCTTTGTCCCATGAAAAAAATTCAGCCAGACACCTCAGAGTTGAGGAATTTTCGTAATTCTTACTACGCTTGCACATGTTAAGGGGGTTTGTTTAAATTTGTGTAAGCAGCTAATGTCAATCTGCAACATTTAAAACTGTTGCAATACGAATATCTGATGTAATCAAGCAAGCGAAGTTATGAGAAGAAAATTAGGGGTATTCTCTCTAAATTTTTTCCATTAAAAACACAAGAATTTAACACACTGATACTACTTAGGGGTAGTGTTTTGGGGGTTCGGAGCATCCAAAGGTTCAAAACCCCCCTATAGCAATTTCCTGCGCACGGGCCCGTCTAGTTGTATACTGTGTATATATGTATATTTATATTTCCTGACTAGTTTGGTGTGAAGGGTAATTACCACGCCATGCCTGCATATCTATTTAGGCAAATCTCTTATTACACGTTTTATACTATTATGTGTGATTACCAATTTGCAATCAGCAAATTTGTGCAATAATCGGTGTTTATTACTTCGTATCGTAATTGTTATAATTACTCTGCTCTTTGCCCATACATATAGTTATAGTAGATATATAGCAGTAACGATACAAAATCAAAGGAGAGTAAATATACATAGGATAACTGTACTAGTACCCGGACACTTGACGTTTTCCTCCTCTTTGACTGGGGCTGAAGTTCTCACTATTAACGCTACCGCAAAAACTTTTATTGATAACTAGCAGACCCGACAAACGTTGTCCAGCCAAAATCTCACTCAATAAGTACACTAGATCTGACGTAGAGCAATGCATGAAACAAGTGTACTTGCTTTTTAGGGTGGTTCGTAGCTGTGGAGATTGTACCTTGATCTAAAGTGACCAATGTTCCCAATTGAGAACATTATAAATTCTTTGGAATTGTGACATTCCCTATTTACTATCGTAAAGGACAAAATACAAAGTTTATAGAAGAAAATTATATTCTGCAAAAATTCGGAAAAGAAATGATTTCAGTCATCAATACAGCAAAATTTGATTAAAAAAACAGGTCCGTCAAGCTGCACCCCCCCCCCCCCCCCCCACGACGGATTTCAAATTTGAAAGTCCAGGAATTATGTGCTATTTATGTGCTAATTAGTTCCCAAAAAAAAAAAGCTACACCCCCACTTTCGAGGTTTTAAAAAAGTACTTAAAAATTGAGCACAACAATTTTTTTTTTGGGAACTAATTAGCACATAAATAGCACATAATTCCTGGCATATCGAATTTGAAATCCGGCGATCGGGGATTTTGACCCCCTCCCCCCCTACCCTTAGCCTCTGTTTTTTGAGACACCGAGCAGCTTATCTTGAAGCACATAAATAGCACTTAATTCCCATATACAAAGTTTTTTTCTAAAGCTACTCCTTCCTTCCGAGGTTTTAAAAAAGTACTTAAAAATTGAGCACAAAATTTTTTTTTTGGGAACTAATTAGCACATAATTCCTGGACTTTCAAATTTGAAATCCGTCGTGGGGGGGGGGGGGGGGTGGAGCTTGACGGACCTTAAAAAAACGTAAAATGATGAAAACTTCTAATTTTCACCAAAGGTGAGCAATGAATTCCAAAAGCTGTAGGGTAAAAGGCAAGCGTACATAGGAAAATGTTTAAACTGGAAAATTACAATAAAAAGTTGAAAGTGTATATGGACACGGAACTTTCCATTAACTTCCTAAAAACCGTCAAATTAAAGTTGTTATTTTCAATTTATTTTTAAAATTTAATTAATTAGTTTCAATGGTTTATATCCCATCGCCAAGTGCGCAAGCCTCTGATACCCTTATCCATTTATTTAGTGGATTTTCCGTGACAGCGTTGCACAATGGGCTCAAATCTGATATAATTGGCCAAAAATGAATAACTCAAGAATGAATGTATATATCTGAACCATGATGCAATAAACAGGTGACCGCATGGCGACATATAACCACACCCTCTTTTTATATATACAAATTTTTTCGAAGTCTTTTTTTATAATTTGAGTATGCAGTTTTATAGGCTATACAATTTTAGTGTAAGCTAACTATTGCCGTTGATTTTTAATAATTTTTTTTCGTTGGTCTTAAAATTGTTCATTTTAACGCGAGAAGTTTGAACGGTGGACTATTGTAGGTATTTAATGGCAGGGTTCGGAATTATTCATTTATGTAAAATCAAGTACGTTCTTTTGCATTCGCATTCAAGAACATGAACATTAAAAAATAATTGTATTCGCGTTCGTGAATAAGAACGCATTAAAAATCTACACCGTCCACATTCATGCATGAATCATTCACAAATGCATTCTCGAAACTACGAATTTTGGCTAGGTGATATTTAGCCAAGTTGAAGCATAAACTGTTCACTCAATATAGAAAAAGTTTAAACAAACAAAAAATTACAGTTTCCGAGATATTAATTTTTGAAAAAAGTCATAAATTTTTACTAAATACTAAAAAATATTGTCTTTTTTTTAACTATATGCTATTGTTTATGAATTTCTGTTCAAGTAAAAGTAAAAACGAACATTTCAAAGAAAAAATCATGAGAATCTGTTAACTTTTGACTAAGATAATATGCTTTTCATCAATATATGGGTGGAAAAAATGTTTAATATTCAAAAATGTATATCTCGAAAACAACAAATTTTGGCTAATAGGCATTTAGCCAAGTTGAAATATAAACAGTTGACTCAATATAGAAAAAATTTCAAAACAAAAAAAATAACCTTTTTTGAGATATAAATTTTTGGAAAAAGTCATACATTTTTACTAAATACTGAAAAAATAAATTTTTAAACTATATAATATTTTTTATAAATTTTATTTAAAATTAATAGTTATAACGAACATTTTAAAAAAAAATTAGGATAGTCGGTTGATTTTTGGCAAAGTTATTGCGAGTTGAAAAAATGGACGAAAAAAATGTTCATTGCATTTTAACGATTTCAACGGCCGATAAATCCGAAAAAAAAATTTTTTCAGCAAAATAAAAGACAAGTGTTTCTTTATTTTGACCAAAGAACAACATATTAAAATTTCATCGAAATCAAAAATCATGTCCCGCGCGAACCGGTTGTCTTGAAATGGAATGAGCCATTATTATTTAAGAAAGCGACGCAGGCGAAAATTTGGAATGGAAAATCGCGCGATAAAAATCAAAGTCGAAAAAAATCAAAAAAGTGAAATTTTGTAGTCTCGAAAGTTATTTTTTTGGGTATGCGTGGTGGAACTTTTTTTCCTGAGCCCAAAACCTATCGAAAAATCGATGGCCGCTATGGGTTAACTTGCGTCTATACAAATCGACCCACCCTAATGTATATAGCTTTATTCGATGTTGATTTTTTCATGTTTCGCAAATTTTCAAACCAAAATCGGGAAATCCAAAAAACATGCCAATGTTTGAGGCTAGAATACTAGAAAACGGCTAGTCTGAGAAAAGTTCAGTCTAGGCAGCGTTTGTAGGGAATTCAATTTCCTACAAAAATATGCTCAGGTAAATCTTCTTTTTCAACAATGATTTGTCGTTTTTATACCAAATTGGAGGTTAAGTCTGTAAAATCTAAACTAGCGATGATAGACCTCTAGACTTAAATTTAAAATCTGAAAAAATTACAGTAATATTTTTTAACCTTAAAAAGAAAATCAATATAATATTTGGAAAAAACGAAATTTTTTATTTTTGGCACAGACATTTTTTTAGATCTTTTTTCGAGGACAATTTCTCAAAAATCAATGAAAAAACGAGGAAATTTAAAAGAAAAGGTAGGACATATTTATTGACATGAATATTTAGAGATACTTTAAAAGTATCATTTTTTGGTTTCTCATTTTATAAACATTTTCATTGATCTTCCCTTTTTTCCCAAATTTTCCTCGTTTTTTAAGAGTATAATCTTTGAAAAGTCCTCGTAGTTTCAGAATTTTCTCCAAATGTCCTCGAGGACAAATATTAATTCTTTCTTAAAAAGGGTAGAATTTTTCGAGGAAATTGGCTCAGTTTTTTCTTTAATTTTTTTATACAAATTTTCATTGATACTTGTTTTTTCCGCCTTTTTCCCAAATTGTCCTCGTTTTTTACGAGAATACTCTTTGAAAAGTCCTCGTTTCATTTTTTCTTAAAAATCGCAGAATTTTTCGAGGACATTTGGATTAGGTTGGGGTATTTGCCCACACCTACCCCTACCTGGCTACGCCCATGCTTTGAAGTTGTGATCTTTGTCCTTTCTTGACGGTTTCTACAAAGTGCAATTATACAAAATTGATAACTTCATTAGCATCCATCATTTTTAAGAAAACACTGTCATAATATGAGTTCACTTAATGAGTACATTCAATTGCATGTAAGCATACATACATACGTATATCGCTCAATGGCTGCAAAGTCGTCATAACTAAAAAAATGTGATATTACAGAAAACGCGTTTTTGAAGTTTTTGAATTGATGTATATGTATATGGGATATGTTACTAAAGCAAAAGCCTTCTATCGCGATGCTGCGTGAAATGTTAAAACCTCGGATATAACACTTTGTCAGTTGATCAAACATATTATTACCGATATATCATTGATGTTAACTCAAAATTTGGGGTTTTTGAGTTATGACGACGTTGCAGATGTGCACAAGTATATAAATAAGTAATATTTTTAATCAAATAGTGTCATAAAAGTTCAAATACTATCTGTGATGATTACACGGTTAAACATTTGAGCCTAAATTTTAAACTTTTTTGGACTACATATGTATAAGATCAAACCAAATTCGGTTTCAAACTAAATCTAGAATAGTTTTCAAGAAAAAATAATTTGTTTGTCGGTTGGCTGGGATTCGAACCAAGACTCCCCACATCATGCTCGTCTGCTCTGTAGACCGAAAAGGTTTTAATTTTAAACCGAAAATTTTAAATTTTAAACCGAAAGGTTTTAATTTTAAACCGAAAAGTTTTAATTTTAAACAGAAATGTTTTAATTTTAAACCGAAAAGTCTTCATTTTATACCAAAAGGGTTTAATTTTAAACCGAACAAGTTTTAAAAATAAAATAAAATTAAAAAAATGTGGCACTTGAGAGGATTCGAACGGAAGCGCTCAGGAGTCACAGCCGACTACTCTACCGCTAGGCTATGCCGCACATGAAAAACAAAATTTAAGACTGCTTTTGATTTAGATCTTAAATCGAAACCAAAAAGTGTAAAATTTTTGTAGGTGTTTAGAAAGTATAAAATATTCCAAAAAAAAAGTTTAAAATGCAGGCTCATTTTTTTAACCGTGTACGTAGTTTATATGTATGTATGTACAAAGGGTGTCTTATCAAAAGAGTTGCATGTAAGGTCTGAACTCCTTGACTAGCCTAGAACGTTTAATATAACCAAAAACCTGATAATGGATTTCAGGCTTAAGACTAGTGTCCGACCGAATGTTCGGCTTTGGTATTCGGCCTATTCGGCTGCTATTTTTTATTCGGCGTCGGTTTCGGCCTTCGTCTTTAAAGGCCGAATAATCGAGGCCGACCTTAGGTCTGTTCAATAACAAACAAAAAATGTATTGGGTTTTACGAAATTTTTGATTTTTTATAAGGGAAGTGACAGAAAATCATAACTTCCAGTAATATTTTTTTGTTATTGAATAGGCCTATGATTCGGAACGATAACTTATGCTAATTATTTAATATGCAAGCATGTGGATCAATTCGTTTAAAGTAGCAAAATATGGCACACGCATAACGTAAACTAATACAAGTCTTGAAGTGGAATTAAGGGAATGCTTCGATCAACCACATGCTCTTGGCAGTGTCAATATATTCCATTATTGGCATTCCTACAATGCAAAAAATATGTAACTGCTCCTCCAACGAGTGTGGTTACACCGATATACGATCAATTCTTTTGGGGGCAAAGTGCAGATAAACTAGTTTTTTTTTGGCGTAAAACAAAGGTTTCGAACTTTGAGTAATGGATATACATTTCGATGGTACGTTCATGCTGCCGCATTTCTCATGCATTTACCTGACGGTTGCAATTAGTTTAGGTTATGAGCATGTTTACAAAAATTCCAACTTTTTTTTATACATATTTGGTCTATTTATATTGTTTCACAACCATCACTTTAATTGTAGTTTCACTTTTTTTAATTTTATTTGAAACCCGCGCGCGAATTTGCTAGTTTTTCAACAAAAATAAATTTTCCAATTTTACGAATAGCAGAGAATGGAAGAATGTCAAGAAAAAGTCACTAGTGACGGAACTTTTTCAAGTTCGAAACGATTATTTCTTAGCAGAACACAGGGTGTGCCTGTGCTTTAATAATGCTAATGCAAACACTCAGAGAAAAAACAAGAATTTTGTACTTAGATCAAGCCCAAATCAAAAATTTTGGTCACGAAAGTAGGGTAATTCCGAATATTATTATACGAAGTTCAAAATTCTTATATCAACAATTTTTTTCTTACTTCGAAAATTCTTCTTTCAGGAATAATTTTGTCCGAATTTAAGAACGCCCGGGGTTGTTTCAAGAACAACATATTCTTAGGGTTAGTTTGTTATTCTTAATTTTAAACTGAAAAAATCCTTTTTCAATCCCAATTGTTTCTTAAACTAATACTAAAATTCTCAAAACAAGATTTAAGTTTAAGGGGTTGTGAGTTCGTTTCTCGGTGAAGTCAATATAATTTTTTTTTATATAAAAAAAAAATACATATTTGTTTACAACAATGGAATTGTTGTTTTACGGCTTTTTGGTACTAGGTAGGTAGGTAGGTTCAAGTGGCTGCCGCAGAGGCACACTTAGGCCAGTTTTGAAGGCCCGTTGTGATACCACCAACGCAAGGAAAGTCAGCCCCGGGACCCAGCCATATGGAAAATCCCTGAGTTGTTGGGATTTTCCACATAGCAGAATCCCGGGACTGACACTCCTAAACTGGTACTAAACTTAATTGTAATTGCAAGCTTGAAGCCAAGAAATAATGAGTTTTTGTTTTTCAACAATATCATTATTGCTATTGGTATTTTTAATTTTAATAATTCATATTAATAATTAAACATTTTTGTTAGAATAGAAAAAGTAAGTTTTTGGGTCACACGCCATAGCTTCATAGATCGATTTCGGGAGTTGCTAGTTCCACTCATCAGTATGATTTAGGCAACGCGTCTCTAACCTACCGGCTAGTTACGTGTTATTTTTGTGAACGCCTTAAACATCCTTTTCTATTCTTGGTTCTTGCCAACTGGTTTATTAGCGGCAGCGATATATGTATATATATCACGTTTCACTAAGTGTTGGGCTTTTGTTGTTTTGTTATTTCGACAAATGCGAATGCGTGCTCTCGCTTTATACACATATTTGTTTACAACAATGGAATTGTTGTTTTACGGCTTTTTGGCACTAAACTTCATTGTAATTGCAAGCTTGAAGCCAAGAAATAATGAGTCTTTGTTTTTCAACAATATCTATTGGTATTTTTAATTTTAATAATTCATATTAATAATTAAAATTTTGTTTTTTTTTGTTAGAATAGAAAAAGTAAGTTTTTGGGTCACACGCCATAGCTTCATAGATCGATTTCGGGAGTTGCTAGTTCCACTGATCAGTATGACGGCTAGTTACGTGTTATTTTTGTGAACGCCTTAAACACCCTTTTCTATTCTTGGTTCTTGCCAACTGGTTTATTAGCGGCAGCGATAAAAAAAAAAAATTATTTTTTCAGAGTTCTTATATTGACCACGATTGCCGTTTGTTCAAAACTTTGCGTACCAAAATTCGTACCAAACCGAAAAACGCGTACCAAAATAATTTGCTAGCCAAACAGTATAACATTTATTAAAACAATGGTGCCATAATTGTTAAATTATTAATTAGTTAATTAAACAGAAACGAGTTTTATTATATGTACATATGGGGATTCAAATATAAGAATTTTTCCCCTTTCCCACTTTTAGGGCAGCGAAGAAGGGGAGTGAAAAATACTCAACTCATGACTAAATAATTTTTTTGCAGTCATTCAATTGTGGTTTTTATATTTGTAGCAGTGTCTTTGGAGTTGGGTTAAAGTTAAAATGGCAAAAACGTACCAAATTTGGAAATTGCGTACCAACGTACCCGGAGAAAAAATGGTAATTACATATTTGTTCTAAATGACACGTTGCTTTTTGTTGCCTCCACCGGGAATCGAGCTCACACGCTTTGACTGCTGCACGGACGTCTCTACCATGAGGCTATCGCGTATATTTGCTGCCGTCTCATTGCAGCTATGTTCTATTGTTATTTTGAGACAGGGTAGTATATTTTCAAGAAAAAGTGTTCTTGTTTTAAGACCACAAAGTGTTTGATTATTTCGTTCATTTCCTATCATCTGCATTACAAACCAATGTAATTCGCAAATAGTTTATGAAATTTTCTTAATATAAGTACATTTTTCTAATTTATTGATTTAAGTATGTAATAGTTTTGTTTTAAGAACACTTTTTCTTAATTTAAGTACTTTATTCTTATTTGAAGCTTTTTGCATCTCAATTTCAAAAACAAGAACGAAAAATTCTTATTCTAAGAACATTTAAGTACGAAAAATTCTTGAAATTTTAAGAATGGAAAAAGATAAATTTAATTCCGGTCGGACTTAATTTTAGAATTCCATTTTTCTCTGAGCGAAAATATTGTAGCATTTAGTTGCTTTTGGTGTCAGAGTTTGTATGAAAAATTACAAAATAAATCCTGCGTTTTGGGCTTAATGCTAAAAGGCAAAATGCTGGCTCAGCATGAACAGACAATTAAGTCACATTGTTAAAATGTTATTAACATAAAACCTGTTTTTTTGTTTCGTTTACAACTATAGGGCTCTTCTCTATATTTAAAAAAAAAAAAACAAACAAGAAATTGCTATAAATAACAAATTGAATACACTTTTGAAGCGACCTAGTAGAGATTGTTCATCTGGTTAAGTTATACACGAAACACCCTTCAAAAGATTTGTAACACCCCCAAAATCTGGGTTTAAGACCAAAAACCCGTTTTTTCAGAGTTTTCGTTAGAATTGTTGACACTTTCGAAATATGTGTAGTGTTCATTTGAACAGCGTATGACGTTTTTCACGCGTGACGTTGAATTTTTTGAAAATTTTCCGGTTTTGACGTAATTTTTTTTTGCCACTAATTGCCACGACTACTTACTATACCAGTTTTTCTTTTTTGGAAAGGACTTCAAGTTTTCAAGATATGCCACATAATCCAAAATGTATTTTTTTGGTCTCAAGCGCCCTACAGGGGAGGGGTACTATGCGTAAGAAGGCGGGTCGATTTGAAAATCACCCAAGTGACAAGGAAAATCAAAATAAAAAAATCGCGCGATTTTTAATTTCAAATTTTCACTTTATGTTATAAAGTAAATTATATCATATGCGTTTAAAATTTCTTTAAAAAAGCGCAGCAGGCGAAACATTTTTATTCGCGCAATTTTTTATTCCAAATTTTCGCCTGCGGCGCTTTTTTAAAGAAATTTTAAACGCATATGACGCTGGCTTCGTGAGCAAATGTCGTAAGTCCATTTTTTCTTTAAAACGATAGTACAGTTATAAACACATCGTTTTGCATTAAAATCTCATTAAAAAAAAATGGACTTACGACATTTGCTCACGAAGCCAGCGATGATATAATTTACGGTAAGTTTACGGTCCCCTCCGAAATTTGAAGCAAAATATTCAAAACACGAGTAGATTAAGAATCCGAAAACGGAAATTAACTTTTTTCAACCCAACAAAAGTTATTAAGGGTCAAAGTTCATTTAAAGCATTTTTTTAAATCAAAATTACTTCAACACTATTGAATAGATCTTAATTAAGACACCTTTCATTTGAGGTACCACTGTTGTGGGTGCAAAACCGCGTATGTGAAATCAGTGTTGCCGCTAAAAAATTTCAAAAAAGGGTCCCAGCAGAAAAAAGGGTCCCTCTTTTATTATATAGGAACACATTTTCATATTTCCATTTTTTCATGTTGAATGACTGAGTTTGTACTATTGCAAGTAAAACATGCAAAATATAAACATTGCATAAATAGGTGTAATTAGTTTAATATGTAGTAATGATAATCGCATAATGTAAAAATTTTGTTTAAACTTTAAAACCTCCACTTAAAGGATATGTAAAGTATTTTTGGGAAAGGTTTCGAAAATGATAAGAAAATTCACATCGAAAAGAATAAAAAATTTTCCCATAAAATTTTTTAAATTTGAATCACCCTAATGTATACATTTGTACATATGAAGGAGTTGTCACATGATACAGCATTGCCATTAGTAAGACTTCAGACAAGTAAGAGTAAAAAAGGACCAAGGAGTTTTTTGTTTTTTAACAAAAAACCGATAAAATGCATTTCATTGTAGTTGGAAAGTGAAAAGGGGTCAAAAAGGGTCACGAATTTTAAAAAAGGGTCAAAAATGGTACTTTTTTGAAAAAGTAGGGTCCGGGGTCCTAGCTATAAAAAAGTGTAAAATTGACTCTTTAGGCCGCAACGGCAACACTGTGTGAAATAGTTAAAATTTAATTTTAAAACAATTCTGGGCTACACCATGCTAAGTCCTTCTGCGTAGTACATCCTTCTGCGTAGGCGGCCTACTTAATTAATTTACTTCATAACATAAACAGAAAATTTGGAGTTAAAAATTTTAGGCTGCAGCGCTTTTTTAAATACATTTTTTACGTATACGATTATAGTCAAACCATAAAAAATGCTAAATTCTAAGGAAAGAAAAAATACACTCGTGGGCTTTATTTACTTTTGTAAAAAGAAAAAACTCCCACTTAAAAAAGAAAATAACGCCCGCGGGGGTTATTTCCAAAAAAAAGATATAACACCCGCGGGCGCTATTTCCGCGGGCCTTATTGCACTGCACCCTCTAAAACCAATTCTGCTGTTCCGACTATGTACTTTTGACTTTGGGCGCCAAAGTTTGAAAAATCCTAAGTTGCCCCATTTAGAGTGCCCCAATCGTGTCCAAATGTATGACCGACCCCAGCTAACTTTGTAGGGCCGACCCACCCATGCCACTGGCACACCCTCTAATACCCTACCTGTGGGGTTCCCCATAAAAAAATTACAATAAATCACACTTTTTGACACTTTACATGAAACAATCAGCTAAAAGACTATTTTTTCCCTTTGGAGTTCATGTTTCTGTTAAGAACTTTAAGAAACATAGCCATTTCAATTAATTTTAATGAAAAGTGTCAAAAATATATATTTTTTAATTTTTGTATGGGGAACCCCCCAGGTGGGGTTTTAGGGGCTGTGCCACTGGCATGGGTGGGTCGGCCCTTCAAAACTAGTTGGGGTCGGTCATACATTTGGACACTCTAAAGGGGTCAACTTAGGATTTTTCAAACATTGACGTTCAGAGTCAAGAGTAAAAAATCGGGACATCAGAATTGGTTGTAGAAGTATGCTCCCTTCGCAAAGTATCTTATTTTGATCCCTAAAATACGATTTTCCTTGTCACTTGGGCGATTTCGAAATCGACCGGCGTAATTACGAACGGTACTTCTGTTTGGCGCTTGAGAGCAAAATATTAGATTTTTGTTTAGGCTGCATATTTGAAGTCATTTCCAAAAAAATAAAATTGGCATAATTAAGTAGTAGTTGCCTCTCGATGATATATAACCAAAAAATATCATTCATTGTCAATTAGTGCCAAAAAAATTACGTCAAAACCGGAAAAGCGGATAAAATTTCCTAAAATTTCAACTTCTGGCTAAAAACATATGATTCTTTCTCAAATGAATAAAGCACTATATATATTTCGAAAGTGTCAACAATTCTCTACCTAAAACCGTTGACAATTCTGAAATCGGTTGAAAATTGGTTTTTAATGAATTTTTTTTTACGAAGAAGCTGAAAAAACGGTTTTTTGGCCCTAAACCCAGGTTTTGGGGGTGTTACAAACCTTTTAAAGGGCGTTCGTGTATAACTCGACCAGATGAACGAATTTTAAAATTTTTCGTGTAACATGAAAATACGTGAGTTTTTGGTTTTTGTTGATGTTGCTTGAAAAAAAATGTTTGACAATAACGTGTGAATTTCTTTTGTTTTTTATGAAAAAATGTAGAGAGAACACCCCTTATGCACGTATGCTTTTTTGTAAGGTGTTTTGTTTATTTAAGAAACAAAAAAATGAATTGTTATGAAAGAAAAAAAATCTGAAACTTAGGTATGTAAAAAGTGAAAAGTCTACTTTTTTTTGTGTAAACCTCACACTATTATTTGAATTCGCCAAATTTGGGGCTGTTACTGTTCTTGGTAGTGTCAGATCCAACACAAACTTGATTTTACAGGCATACTATCTGCAAGTCATGATAGGGGTCTAATTGGTATGGAGAGAAGCGGTATCCATACCATACTCGCGGAGCTATCGAAAAAGGGGCGCAGCACAAAATTGCTCAAGGTAGGGACCTGAAAATTTGTATAAAGATAAACGATATCAATACCATGCCCACGAAAAAATGGGAGCTACACTAAAAAGGGGTGTCACCTCCCATACAAAGTTCATTTTTGTCGCTGAATATCTCTTTGAATCAAGGTATGGACCCGAAAATAGGTGATGAAATCAAAATACCATCACTCACAAAAAATGTAACATACGCAACACTTACAATACAAACTTCGGGCTAAATATCCCTATGAGGGATCAAGGTGCACAGAGCGAAAACCAACTAATAAAATAGAACAAAAGTAAGAAGATATCTCTATAGTTTTCTTTAAGAAGATGGGAAAATCTTATTAATGTTTTCAAAGAGAAATCACATAATATTCAGAAGATTTTATTTTTAATATTTCAAAAAAAAAAAAAAAAAAAAAAAATTAAAAAACGCTCAACCCAGATGTTTAGTCTAATCTACACTACTATGCCATCGTATACTTAACTTGCCAACGTTAATTACACGTTTGTTCTTTTTGCCTCACCACATGTGCACTTGTCATATTGCCTTCACCGCGAATCGAACTAAGAATTATTAACTGCTGAACGGAGCTCTCTGCCATGATGCTATCGGGTACTTGTGCTTGGTAGCGTCGAATGACGTACACATTTGAATTATAATCAAGGTATGAAACCGATTGAAATAAAGTTCCGGTTTCGGTTACGGTTTTGTAACGTGTTTCGGTTTCGGTTCCGGTTTCGCTCTTCAACATTTATTTCGGTTTTGGTTACGGTTTCGTTCCGGTTTCGGTTTCCAAACAAAACTCAAATATGTACCTAAATGCTAAATAAGTCTGAATTTTTATACCTTTACTTCGGTTTTCATGAAGAATTTTCTCCAATATATGGTAATAAATATTACTTTCGCTATTTATGGAAAAAAATTTTGTTCTGGCGGCCGCCGTGGTGTAGCGGTTAAGTGTTCGGCCTTCTACACCAAGTCGTGGCAGTTTGATGCCCGGCAAAAGTAACATCAAAAATTATTTAGAAAATCAATCATCTAAACGGGGTCGCCCCTCGGCAGTAGTTTGGCAAACTCTCCGGGTGTATTTTTGCCATGAGAAGCTTCTCAGCAAAAAAGTAATTTGCTTTGCAAGTGCCGTTCGGAGTCGGCAAAAAACTGTAGGTCCCGCCAACTGGTAGGAAAACTCAAAAGTAACACACCACAAGTTGGAAAGAGAAGCTGGGCTAAAAATCTCGTTATAGGTTATGATAACCTGTTGGTATATCGCCGCCATTAGTTTTTTTTTTTTTTTTTTTAAGTATGTATGTTATAAGTTAGTGGTCATTCATTTGAAAATCTTTGAAAATTTGGAAATTTGGTGGACTTTTGACCGATAAGTTTAAAAAACTAACTCTACTTTTTACTTTTTTTTTGAGACGGCCACTTAACATTTTTTTTCTTCGGTTGTCGTAAATTTTTTCGATGGCTTCATTCGCCTATAGTTCAGTTCTTTCGAAATTTTGATATTGAGGTCAAAAAGTGTCTTGCTTAATCATCTTTCATGAAAATTATTCAGGGTAGCCTCTTTTAAAATAAAATATGTGTCCACAAAAAAATTCAAAACCGTTTGGAACCGGTTCCGGCTTTTGAAACGGTTTCGGTTTCGTTC
Source organism: Campiglossa producta (assembly GCA_964058755.1). NCBI lineage: Eukaryota > Metazoa > Arthropoda > Insecta > Diptera > Tephritidae > Campiglossa > Campiglossa producta. Next base: position 93,732,271 of record CAXKVI010000003.1, on the reverse strand, counting down.
TTTTTCAGACAAAAAATAACGGTTACGGTTTCGGTTTCGGTTTTGAAAAATGAATCGGTTTTAATCGGTTACGGTTACGGTTTCGGTTTCGGTTTCAATCCTTGATTATAATAGAAGTTTTAGTGCTCACATAGGTACATACATACATATAAATAAAATTTAAAAGATTTACCTCCCAAAAATAAGAAGAAATCTCTATGGAAATGTCTTCGAAAAATTGAGGAAGAAGTTTTCTATTTATTGTAAGAAGATATACTTTTAAATAAAATTAACAAGATTTACCTTCAAAAAATAAGAAGAAATCTCTATAGAAATATCTTCGTCTCTGTTCAAAGAGACAATCTTCTTATTTGTATGAGGATTATTTTGCTCTGTGTATAGACCTGAAAAATGGTGGTGCAATGAATGCACACGAGATCTATGGGAAAAGGGGCGTGGCACCTTCAATACAAACTTTTAGATGAATATCTGATTGAAGGGCTGCAAATGTATGTGAAGAGCCTTAGAGAGAGAGGCTTGGCAACCCCTACACTTATTTTTTTTTAGGCGGAATATTTCTAAAGGCTAACGGAAGGATGCTGGAAATTAGCATGGAGTTATACGATATCAAAACTACTCTCCTAAAAAGTTTTGAAGGGAAAACAAATTCAGTCCAAAGAATAACCGCTACTGAGTTTTCTTGTGAATTACCCAAATGGACACTCTCATTTTGTCAAAGTCGGGAGACGCGGTTTCCATAATCCTTCTTTGCAGAATCGCGTTCATCATCACTTCCCTGCAAACATCGACTACCGAAACTCACTAACACAATCATAAAAATTCCAACTCACTAATACAAATGAACCGAAAGTAAATAAGTTTTTGGTAACATTTTCGTAGCGCTCCTTAAAAACTACCAACTTAGATATAAGGTATATTCCAGGTATTTTTTGCGTATATTTCATGCAATCCACTTGGGTTTTACTTAAATAGTACGACGTCTTGCGAAAAAATTAGGTTTGGGTAAAATTTCGGTAGCACTCCTTAAAAACTACAAACTTTAATATAAGGTATGTTCCAGGTATTTTTTTAGTAGTTTTTCGGTATTTTCCATGTAATCTACTTGGTTTTTACTTAATCCTAGAAAGATAATCTGCGTCAAATTGACGCATGTGCTTATATCCCTTTTACATTATTCAAGTCTTGAATTCAATTCTGCCGCGACATAGGCGAAGGGGGTGAGAAGCGAGGGGAAGAGTACACTTGAAAGCGTACCGTCAACTCGTTTCAAGTTTTTCTTGCTATCTCCTCCTTGTACCCCCATATTTTGTTTCATAATTGCTTTCAAGAAAAATTGACAAGTGTAGACACGAATAGAAAACACAAAAGAGAACGCCAGTAGAGTTGAAAGCAATACTTGACAAATGTAAAACCGGAGTTACGAAAAACTGTATTTTCTCTGTAAATAGCGAAAGAGTGTTGCTCTCCGTTTTAGTTATCTCAGTCGTGAAGTAGAACTTTCGATTGACACACGCGTTGCGGATGAAAGTGCTGCCAGTTTCGAAATATAACGGCTAGGTCAAAATGACGCATGATTATCTTTTATGCAACTTTTAAGATTTTTACCTTTATGAATAATTGGAATAATGGAAATTACGGATCCCCTCGAAAATGATGAAGACGAACAAGTTGAAAGTTTAGTTAACTTCAGTCTTATTTTGGCGAAAAATGTCATAAAAAAAATTGAAGAACTATACATTTTTTCTTTTGGCAATTAATAAGCAATAAATTAGCTTCTAATTCTGGCAAATTTTCAACTTGATCCGACAATTTTTTGCTGATGGTTTCGCTAACTTCAGTCTTATTTTGGCGAAAAATGTCATAAAAAAAATTTGAAGGGCTATAAATTTTTTCTTTTGGCAATTAATTAGCAATAAATTAGCTACTAATTCAGGCAAAATTACAACTGACCGGGCCGTAATCAGCCATCGTCGCGTAGTGACTCAGTCTGCTCACTGCCGCTCTACAACAGCAACATCTTGATCTCACTGACTCACAACAACAAACCAAACTCAGAAAAAAGTATTACTTAATTTCATGAAAAATATCCTTAATTTAAAGACTTTTTTCCTCAGTTTAAGTTAATGTTGTCTTTAACTTTAAGAACTAAATTTCCTTAATACAAGTAATAATTTCTTCAATACAAGTAATAATTTCGCTAAAACGTGGTCCGACGCCACTTACAACAAAACTGTAATTTACGGGAAAATGTGTGAAGTGAATTTAGCAAGAAACTAAGGCGAAAAATAATTCGTAATGGAAAACCAAATTGATTTGATAGCTGTGCTACAGGTATTGAAAAGTGAAGTGTTTACGATATTTTAAAAGGTTCAAAACTAACATAATTGGTTATTAATTAAAATGGTGCCATTTACAAGATTAAATAAACAATTGTCGGGTTTGGTGTCTACATGCGAATATAGCTACACATGTACGCAAGTTAACGGCACAGACCACACAGCAATGTAATGGCTTTTGTAAACAAAAATTGTTCTTTTGAAGCTGAGCTCTAAAGAACAATATAGTTGCTCTATTAATGTAAACAATTTGTAGCTGCCGATTTAATGGCAATTTGAATTTGCATTGGAATTTCTATTCAAAAATCAATCGCAACATATCCCCAAAATAGTATGACTCATGACCAGGGTTCGGAATTATTCATTTATGAAGATTCAAGTACGTTCTTTTGCATTCGCATTCACGAACATGAACATTAAAAAAAAAATTTGCATTCGCGTTCGTGAATAAGAACTTATACAAAATCCGCACCATTCACGTTCATGAATGCATTCGTGCAGCATTCATAAATGCCTTCTCGAATCTATATATGCACGTACTTCTTGCCGTTCATCTTCATATATGTATGCATATGTGGCGTGAATAATTCACGAAGGCATTTTCTATTGCGAGTATACCGACAGGAATGTGAACCAAAAAAAAACGTTTGACGGTACTTCTAGGTTTTATACAGGGATATGAAGGACCTTCTTAGGGGCCATTTCTATATTTTTTCGGGACCATTTTGGAATTGTTTTCGGGACCATTTCGGGATTATTCTCAGGACTTTTCGGTATTGTCTTCGTGACTTTTTCGGGATTGTTTTCGGGATTATTCCGGGAATTTTTCGGGATTGGTTTTTCAATCATTTCGTGATAATTTTGGGATTGTTTTCGGATCATCGCAGGATTGTTTTTGGGACTTTTCCTAACCATTTCGAGATGATTTTTGGGCCATTTCATATTCATAGAGTTCTTAACCATTTCAAGAAAAAATTTCGGGATGCAGTTTTGTGCAAGCACACTACCTTATTTTATCTATCATCTGTATGCTTGCATATGCACATGTTCAAAAATTGTTTACGCGAGATTTTTCAGATACACACACATTCATACCTACCTATGTACATACAACACATGCTATTGTTCTACTAACTACCCAACAAACATCGAGCACCAAAAACTCAAACGTTTGAGAAAACATCTATTCTCAACTTTTTCTCAAATGTTGTTTATATAACATGATTATTTGTTGAACTATATTAATTAAAAAAGTATTAAGTAAAACTTAACTGCATATATGGAAACTCGCTTTTTATTAAAATGGGTATTTGTTTTGCATGATTGGCATCTCTGAATAAATATTTCAATGAGAGCAGGTGGATTCCATTTCGATCCACTCCGCTCAAAATGTTTGAAAATTCTGCCGTTCTCAATTTGAAAATCAGGGAAAATTCCATATTAAAAATGAGCCTTTTAGGTTGAGAACGCTATCAACGGTTATTTCGCCTCAAATTGAAAACGAACGTTTGAGATTTGAGAAGATGATTGGTTCTAAAATGCAGCTCAAATCGAGATTAGCTAAAAATGTTTGTTGGGTAGCGACCATAGTGTACCAATACAAGTGTAAACTCTTCTGCATGAACGTCAAAATTCCAAAATGAGTTCATCAGAGTTGTTTTTTTGGAAAAAGAGCATCATTTTGGGCCGAATTGCATTCGATTTGCTATAAAAAATTAGTAGTAGGTTGCATAGAAAAGTAGTTCGCTAAAACTTAGAAATTAGATTTTTTTAACATAAATAACAGCGAATTATATAAAATTATTAGTTAGAATAACTCTTTCGAGTCTGCTCACTATTTTCTATTAAACAAATAACAAACAACTGCTAATAATTAGCTTCAAACCCCAAAATTTGGTATTTGTTTCCTTTAGGGGTCAACTCCTAATAAATTAGCTAGAATTATGGAAGATAGCTCAAAATACGGGTTTTGGCCTGAGGATCACGAATCCGGAAGCGCTTTTTAATTTTTTTGTGTCTGTGGAAAGTTATGGAGTAAAGGAGTTGACCCCTAAAGGAAACAAATACCAAATTTTGGGGTTTGAAGCCTTCTTTGTAAGATATGTATTTGATAGTAAATCTATCTAAAAACATCGTATATACATGTTTCCAAAAAAACGTTTGTTTTCATTTTCTGTCTAATCTCTCATTTCGAAGATGCTTACCTCAAAATTTTTCTGTAAAATAAATAAAATTTACTAGTTTTAAGTTTATTTATTTTGTGTCTTTTTTTTTCTTTGATATAAAGTATAAACTAATAGTACAGTTACACCGCACCAAATTTGGCGAAAAATCCCGTCTTTGGCGCTTTTTTCCATACAAATCTCATTTTCCAAATTTGGAATTCCATTGCATTTGGCCTAATTCGGCGAACAATACAATCCACAAATCCTCAAAATAGCAACCCTGCATGTGTTCCACATTCAGAATTGCCCAGCAAGAACCTTAATGGTAATTAACGTGTTGTCGTGAACGATGTGGCAGCACAATTTGTCTAGTACCCTTTTTTGTTATGTATTAGTGTATTTTCGTACACAGCAACACTGTCCGCAACAGTTATAATTTTCTGTAATTTTCCGCATACAATTTAACTAAAGTAGTTAAATCTAAAGTTGAGAACGTTGCTGGCTGTGGAGCTGTGAAGCCAATATCAAGTAAGTTGTAAAATGACAATTGCTTGCTTGTACGTACAAGTGCTAATTTTATATTTCATGTTTTATGTTCAATGTTAGAGAATAAACGCATCATTATACCGCATTATATCTACCACCATTTACAACAAATAAACACAATATATTTCATATCATATTAAACATTTGGCGGTGTTTATTCAAATTTGGAACCAGCCAGCATTTCGAACTCCACACGTGTGATATTATGAACAGCTGTAAATAACAATTTCACCCAGTTTTTTTTAAGAAAATGGACTAATTGTACCGAGAAAAGACAGAAGACTTGTTGACTCTTCATTTATTATTACTCTACAGGTGTTTAAAACATCACGGTGTTGCATTTTCTTTCGGTGGCTTTGTTTTCTGGTAGAAGATTCTTGCAGGGAAGGTTAGGCCAAATGCAAATTTTACAGTGTAAACAGGTTCGAAATGACTCATTCAAATTCGCCAAATTTGGTGCAGTGTAAATGTACTATAAAAGTTGCCCTAGAAACTGGAGTGAAAAAGTTGTGCAACACAGCAACACTTTTGTGCAAACAAGAACCCTGTTTCATTGATATTCGGTCCTGCACAAAACCCTGTTTTGCCGAGTGCAACGAAAACAACAATAGCAACCCAGATTTTCCCGTTAGAATTTGCCAATTTTTGACAGCCATTTGTAAGCCAACAACAATTGTTTGACGTCGATTTGTGCTGTCAAAAGAAGACTTTACACTTGTACTGATACACTATGCTAGCGACACACACAAAACAAATACAGAAATGCGAGCACTGTTAAAGCTGGAATTATTGGTGATGTTTGTCGTAACGCTGTAGTCGTATCCAATCAGCTGATTCGACCAACCTTATGAGATTTAATGCAATCGATTATTGGTGCCATATCGTAAAGCTAAGGTCGTAACCGGATCGTAGACAACCAATTGGTTTTTGGTTTTCCGCGGTAACGATAAACAGCTGATTACGTTTTTGCTTATTGCTTACAAGTTTTTGCAGTCAATCAGCTGTTTACGGTTACCGCACCAATAATCGATAAAAATGTATCGCATAGGGTTGCGTTAGGGATACGACTACAGCGTTACGACAAACATCACCAATAATTCCAGCTTAAAGCGGGAAACCGAATCAGTCCGCCAATACGTCAGTTGCGTGAAGTACGTAAATTTTAGAGCAAATTCTACTTTGACGTATCCGTCGTATCTGGCGTTACACATACAAACACCCGCAGTCTAGTTACTTGGCTGTCAGTTGTTTCGACGTACTGACGGATTGATTCTGCTGAACGCTTAAGGCCATCCGACACAGTAAATTTAGAATGTTCTGAGGCATGACCAGCAGGGTGTTAGGTAATGTTGTTATGCGCTAGGCTATTGCGCTAGCGCAGTAACTTCCACTTGCGTTGATGATATTGTTATCATAAATCAGCTATTATTATTTCATTGTACAAAATGAATTGTATTATAATGGCTGCATTGCTGATGACGCCGGCATCCTCAAACCATCGGCACAAAAAATGCAAAAAGTAGACAATTCCTTACAAAGGAAAAACAATACAGAAAATTATAATCCGTTAACGACCAAACAATGAAAGGTTGATTCTTTTCATGCGTTTTGAACCTTTGAGTCGGTTTGAAAAAAGATCGAGAATTATTTTAGGCAAGAAAATATGTTAATATTTTATTTTGTTTAATATTTAGTTAAACATATTTTATTTGCTCATACAATGAAATAATAATAGCTGATTTATGATAACAATTTCATCAACGCAAGTGGTGATCCGAAAACAATCCCAAAATTATCACGAAATGATTGAAAAACCAATCCCCAAAAATTCCCGGAATAATCCCGAAAACAATCCCGAAAAAGTCCCGAAGACAATACCGAAAAGTCCTGAAAATAATCCCGAAATGGTCCCGAAAACAATTCCAAAATGGTCCCGAACAATTATAGATATGGCCCTTGAGAAGGTCCTTCATATCCCTGAATAAAACCTAGAAGTACCGTCAAACGTTTTTTTTTTGGTTCACATTCCTGCCGGTATACTCGCAATAGCATTTTTCAAATTTTCTACTACAACCCCCTGCGAATATTCCATACAAAATATGCATTCAACACGTTCTTAAATGCCTTCGTGAATTTGGGAACCAGTATCAACACCAATAATATCAGTCTAGAAATCCAGCGGAGAATCACTCTTGCCAACAAGTGCTACTTTGGACTGAGTAGGCAATTGAGAAGTAAAGTCCTCTCTCGAAGAACAAAGATCACGCTCTATAAGTCTCTCATCATACCTGTCCTGATGTATGGCTCAGATTCATGGACAATGTCAAGAGAAGATGAGATGGCCCTTGGAGTATTTGAGAGAAAAGTTCTCCGGAAGATTTATGGTCCTTCCCGTGATGCCAACGGCGAGTATCGAAGGAAATTTAACGACGAGCTGCACGAGCTCTACGCAGATCTGACCATAGTCCAGCGAAGACTCCGCTGGCTGGGCCATGTTATGCGAATGGACAAAGAAGCTCCAGCACAGAAGGTTTTCCTATCGTCGCCTGAATTCGGCAGCAGAGGAAGGGGGAGGCCTCGACTGAGATGGAAACAACAGGTGGAGGATGACTTGAACTCCCTTGGGGTTTCCAATTGGCGTCGGTTATCGCTAAAAAGGAATGACTGGCGTGCTTTGATACGAAACGGCCAAAATCGCTTAGGCAGTTAAGCGCCAATAAATGATGATGAATTATTCACGCCACATATGCATACATATATGAAGATGAACGGCAAGAAGTACGTGCATATATAGATTCGAGAAGGCATTTATGAATGATGCACGAATGCATTCATGAACGTGAATGGTGAAGATTTTGTATACGTTTTTATTCACGAACGCGAATGCAAATTTTTTTTTTTTAATGTTCATGTTCGTGAATGCGAGTGAATGTTTCCGCACCCTGCTCATGGCACACGCAATAGCCAAAACTAATAAAATCAAAAGTGTTACTTGAAACCACGAATGTAATCTTTCCGATCATAAAGTAAGATTTCTAATAAATAATTTTGAGGAATTTTTAAACAAATAATTTCTTAGAATGTTCTAGTTAATATGTAGCTTTATTATTGTGAAATACTTTTAAGCTAGCTTATAAGTAGGGGTGAATTCCTGAATAAAAGTTAGTTCTAGTGAAGAGCTGAACTCAGCAGCATAAAAACCGCGTCTAATTAATCCGCCCACTTTTTAAAAACTCACTCCTCAAGCGGGCTACTCACATGCCAAGAAATGCCTCAAGAAAAAAACGAGCATATATTTCTTGTGCCTGGTCAAGGGCTACGCTGGCCTTGTGATCATAGCTCCGTACGGCACTTCATCACGAGAGCAGCCTAGCCTCTCTGGCGCGACGACAAAGATCTTCCCCCTCCCAATCCAGGGTGTTATGCGAAACCGTGCATAACGTTGCATAACGTGCTGGCCGTTTGCAGCCGGGAGGCAAATCGTGGCTGTATTTGAACGGAGCCTCTCTGATACCGGGTCGCCTCAGAGAGTAAGCATGGCCTTACCGCGGTACGGGGCTTTGCCGCGGCGGACGACACATTTTCCCCTACTCTTCCCTTGACCCTAAGCTGGCCTTGTTTTGGTGTTTTTGATCCATTGTTTTGCAAATTACTCTTATAAAAATGTATAAAACATGTGTAGCGCAATATGTACTCACCTTTGCTGTGGATCTACACGTTTACCTCAAGAAATATATACGAGCATATTTATTTCTTGAGGTAAACCGGCGTTGCCATCCATCGAAAATTGTAGTATTTTTTCTTATGAGCTGAGTATTGGCTCAAGAAAATTTGACGTGTGAAAACAGTTCTTGACCATTTCTTGAGCGTTTTTTTATATGGAGTTTGACATTTCTTGGCAGGTGAGTAGCCCGCTTAACAAGGAATGATATTAATTCGCACATACATACGCATACAGTTGCTACTGTGTGTTCTTGTGAAAAACAAAAATGCACGTCTGATTTGATTTTACAACGCAAAAAGGCAAAATTTAATCGAATTACCTGCACCAATATTTAGGTGTGGGATTTCCCGTTCCTCTTCCGAGTGAAACCGCGTAGTTTATCAAGCAGCACAGAATAGCGGCTGCGATCCTCCGCGTGTTGCACAATTTAATTAAACCAAGAAAAACGGCAAAACTTCAAAGTAGCAAAGGAGTAGTGTGGGGTGCGACGCAGCGAAATAGCGTTGGTAATGATTCAATGATTATCGGGTGGCATTCTTTTGGTGCAGTGTGGCGCTGGTCACTTGCTCCGTAGAAGCTTGGTTGTAGTTGTACGTGTCAGTCTGCTGGTTAGCGAACGAATTCTCATGCCACATTGTCGGCTTTGTTGCATTGTCGTTTTATTGCCGGCACGTGCGGCTACCAGATGGCTAGTGCAATTACATATGATCAGCCTTGTAGCAGCTTACTGAGTGCCTTAAAGCTGTTGCTATGTTGCAAAGTTTCAAAAATGCGCCAGTAGCGTCGATGACGTGTGGCAGGCTACACCCAACAACCGCCCTCTTAATTAAACCGAATGATGCATTGCGTGCTCGTAATTTAACTGCGTTCGCGAATGCTGTGAGTTTGTATGTATTGATGCAAGCAGCAAAATTTCTCAGTGTTCCATCAGCTGCTGCAAATGCGATGGCTGTCTCATTGTCGTATTTAGCTGGCGTCGAAGTGCAATGTTGTATTTTGTTTGGTTGTTAACATTTCCTTCGAACAAAAATAGAAATTATTATCACCGATGTGCGAGAGCACACGAAAACAGTGGTTGCGGGTAGAGACTTAATAGCCGTAATTAACTTTCACAGTAGGTTTTTGCTTAGCAGCGGATACGTAGCGGTGACAGGAGGCGGTTTATTTGGCACCATATCGCACTAACACAGCGCAGGGCATAAGTTTGTTAGCGTATGTAGTAGTAGTGTAAGTATGAACTCTCCCAACAAACATTTTTAGCTAATCTCAATTTGAGCTGCATTTGAGAACCAATCATCTTCTCAAATCTCAAACGTTCGTTTTCAATTTGAGGCGAAATAACCGTTGATAGCGTTCTCAACCTAAAAGGCTCATTTTTAATATGGGATTTTCCCTGATTTTCAAATTTAGAACGGCAAAATTTTCAAACGTTTCTCAAACTGAGCGGAGTGGATCGAAATGGAATCCACATGCTCTCATTGAAATATTTATTCAGAGATGCCAATCATGCAAAACAAATACCCATTTTAATAAAAGCGAGTTTCCATTTATGCAGTTAAATTTTACTTAATACCTTTTTAATTATTATAGTTCAACAAATAATCCTGTTATATAAACAACATTTGAGAAAAAGTTGAGAATAGATGTTTTCTCTTCTTTGCACAAAAGTGCTGCTATGTTGCACAACACTTTTTTTTAAAAAGGAATTGCTTACAGTTCAAAATGTAAAAAAACTTTATAAATTAAAGGTAAACTTTATTATTTCCACTTCTAAGAACTTGCAAGTCATCATTTTCCATCTTTTTTATAAATTTAGAAAAGAAGTATACCTTTCTGTGCTACTAATTTTTTTATAGGCATTCGAATGCAAATCAGCGCTAAATAGATGGCTCCTACACCAAAAAGCAACTCTAATCATCAGGTGTTAAACTCATTTTGGAATTTTGACGTCTATGCAGAAGAGTTTACACTTGTACTAATCCACAATTCATTAGTAAGAAAAGCCACTAAGGCTCACATGCACAACGAAAAGTTATATTTCTAACTCAGAGTTAATGTCAAATGAGAGGTTAAACTCATATGTTTTTGACAATTTTTCCAATTCGTACCTATATGTATACATGAATGAAAGGTGTCACTTGTGGCCAGATCTAGTTACCTTTTTTTTGCGTTTAGCCCCAAAAATTGTTTTTAGCCCCTAGCCCCTTTTTGGGCTCCTATTTATTGTTTGCCTTTTTTAGTCCCAAATTAATTTGGGCAACTAAAGGTAATGCTAATATAATACTGTCTCTAGTGAAAGGGCAAAAAAAGGAAATTATGTAAAAACAGGTGACTAACTCACTTCACACTTGTGGAAATTTTTTTACATACAAACCCGTTAGTTTGCTACTAAAAAATGTCTTTTGCAGATAGGTATTTGATGATGAAAAGGCAAGTTCCCGGAACAGTAAAAAACGTCGTCGTTAAAGATTGATTTGAAATAAATGCAAAAACTTACTTTAAATGAAATATGTATATTAGACTGAGTCAAAAATATTTCGTTTTTTAAAAAATTATATTGATTTTCTTTTTAAGAAAGGTGCCAAAAATTACTGTAATTTTTTCAGATTTTCAAATTAAAGTCCAGAGGTCTACCATCGCTAGTTTAGATTTTACAGACTTTACCTCATATTTGGTATAAAAACGAGAAGCCATTGTTGTAAAACACCATTTACCTGAACATATTTTTGAAGGAAATCGAATTCCCTACAAAATTTGGATTGACGAAAATTTTCTCAAACTAGCCGTTTTCTAGTATTCTAGCCTCAAAAATTAGCATGTTTTTTTCGATTTCTCATTTTTTTTTCGAAAATTTTCAAAAATGCAAACATCCATGTAAAAAAAGATAGATACAGATTCTTAAAGGTAATTGAGTGGTCTATAAAAAAAGTTAAACAACTTTCAAAACTTAATTAGTATTAAATAAAAAAACCATATTTCCGTCTTGTTTTGGTGTTTTTGATCCAATTTTTTTTACTATTGATATTCTACATGATTAACTATCATTACATGATCGTTATTATAACCAAAAATATTAATTTTTCATATTCGTTCAAACATATTTTACAGTCTTCAAATGGCGCATGGCGATTAAACTATCGAACCCATGACAGCAAACTACTATTGGTCATGTAGCGTTTAAGAAAAATTTAATTGTGTAAAAATGCAATTTTTTTTTAACACAATTTTTTTCATATTGCAACATTTTTTTTTTTTTTTAATTTTTTTTATATAATGTGTGATGTATGAACAACAATATATAATCATGGCAATATGCTAAAATTCGTATTTCTCGAGATATGATAATATTTCTATAATTACACACACTGCTCCTGAACGAAGAATAGGCTGGCCTAAACTGACACCAAAAACTGAAAATGCCACATCATTTGGGATGCTGTCCTGATCACAAATCTTTTTGTTTTGAAATCCTAGCTGCTCCTTTTTAGAAAATATGCACTTTTTTTTAATTTTTATAGCATATATCACATTTCACCTAAAGGGTTAATTAGAAAGAAACAACTCAGCTAAAAACTAAAAATGGCAATTCGTTGGCAATGTCATCCAGTTGAAAATACCGTTTGGTTTGAGATCTTAGCTTTCATCCTTTAGAAAATATGCACATTTTTTGCATTTTTGTTTATATATCACTACTTTAGTGCAGTTCCATTACAGATTATGTTGCATTACCTCGAATTTACACCGATTAAAGGTCTGAGCAACACGGGCTTTGTGGTGATGAAAAATAAAATGATATATACGAACTTATGTATATACACAGAAAAATGAATATGTAGAAATATAGATACATATATCGTCGGTGATACTGCAATACGTGGCATATAAAAAAAAACAATTTTTGTTTTATTCCTTATTATGACATTTTACCTGTCCCTACACACAGTCCTACAAACCAGTTTTACTGATTTGCCAATCAGAAGGCAGAAAAATTATGAAAAGCAATATGTAACTATATAATGCAGTAACCATGCTGGGTAAAGCATTACGTGCAAAGTCAAAGCTTAATTGTTATCACGGGGTTCTATTGAAAAAGTTTATGTGAAAATAAAGAAATATAGTTGTAAAATTTTACGAATCGTTAGATTATTCAGGTAACAACACAATAAAGTGCAAATTTTTGTAAAAATTAAACTTCTAATTATAAAAAATAGCCTCGAAAACATAAAATGGCAATTATTGCATTCTTTAGCAGTTTTATGTCCGTATTGAAACATGTACTCACGTTCGATAGTACCTACGCTAAAATAGTACTTTTTTTTTTTTCTTTGTAAAAGTTGTGCCTTATGAGTTAAAGTTTCAAATATAGAAGAAATATGTTATGTTTAACAAAGTGTTTTATTCAACAAATCCTCAAATCCGCAAATATTTCACTTGACAATTGTGGTATGTCCTAACTCCAAGCAGGGAAAAAGTCCATTCACTTACTATAGTCTAGGCCTTGCTTTCAGTGTGACACTTAAAGAATTTAACGTGCGTAGTAAAAAAAACGAAACAATTTTATTAAGTTTGGTTTTGGTGACATACAACGTATTGCAGTATCGCCGACGATATCCTCTATCAAACCAGAAAGGAATAACAAAAATGGTAAGCAAATAAGTATTTTCCATACCCTAAAGTCCGCGGTGATAATTCTCAAGGCATATAGTCTCCAGTAACGGGTGGGTGGAGAAAAAGTATGCCCTAGCATCTGCAGCGTGTGACAGGATTCCAATTCTAACGGTTGATATGGGTTAGTGCATTAAACAGAACACATTTTTTGTAAATTTAACTAAAACACGAAAATTGGACATATGCCACTTGTGCTTCAAGGGGCTCATATAAAAAATCTCGAGTTTTTGAAAGTACTACTTCTAACCTTACTATAAATCAATATTTTACATCTTTTGAAGAATCTTACAGACCATCAAATCCGAAAAGATTCCAAAACAGCAATAGTTATGTGTCATGTCAAGAAAATTTATTGCAATACGTGCTATGCCATCTTTTCTTTAAAATGGAGCTAGGCACAAAGCTCATTCGCATACTATAAAATATTCTTTAACTGTAGTATGAAACTATATGAGTATTACTTTCATAGCAAACAAATACAAAAACTTATACAGTTTTTTAGCTCTGCTGAAAAGTTTGGTTTTTCTGATATAGCAGGTATTGCAGTATCACCGACGATATACTCTTCGATATTATGTAAAAAAAATTATGTGAATTCCAGGTAATGCACTAAAATAGTGATATATGAACAAAAATGCAAATATGTGCATATTTTCTAAAGGATGGTAGCTAAGATCTCAAACCAAACGGTATTTTCAACTGGATGACATTGCCAACGAATTGGCATTTTTAGTTTTTGGCTGAGCTGTTTCTTTCCAACTACCCCTTTAGGTGCAATGTGATATATGTATGCACGGCTAAAAAAATTTACCTAAATTTTAAACCCGTATAAAGTTTAATCAATTTTTCAAACTTTTTTTTACAATATTTCAAACCGTCCCAATACCTACAAAGATTTTCAATTTTTTTTTTGGTTTCGATTTAAGATCTAAATAAAAAATCAATCTAAATTTTTTTTTGGTTTGTTTGAATGTAATTGAATTTTGCCCAAAAAAACTTCATGTGCATCATAGCTCAGCGGTACAGCAGTCGGCTGTGACTCCTGAGCGTTTTCTCTCGAATCCTGCCAAGTGCCACATATTTTTTAATTTTATTTTATTCTTAAAACTTTTCGGTTTAAAATTAAAACTTTTTGGTTTGAAAATTAAAAATTTTCGGTTTAAAATTAAAACTTTTTGGTTTGAAAATTTAAACTTTTCGGTCTAAAATTAAAATTTTTTGGTTTGAAAATTCAAACTTATTTTCGAAAGCTTATTCAAGATTGAATTTTGCCAACAACATTTATGTGTGCGATGTAGCTCAGTGGCAGAGCAGATTGGCATGACGCGGGGAGTCTTGGTTCGAATTCCCGCCAACGGACAAACAATTTATTTTATCTTAAAAAAATTGTTAAAACACTTCTGGTTTATAATTGAAACCTGATTCATTAAGCCAATTTCCTAGAAAACTGGTCTAGATTGAATTTGAAACCAAATTTGGTTTGGTCATATAAAAAACTAATGGCGGCGATATACCAACAGGTTATCATAACCTCTAACGAGATTTTTAGCCGAGCTTCTCTTTCCAACTTGTGGTGTGTTGCTTTTTTGAGTTTTTCCTACAAGTTGGCGGGACCTACAGTTTTTTGCCGACTCCGAACGGCACTTGCAAAGCAAATGAATTTTTTGCTGAGAAGCTTCTCATAGCAGAAATACACCCGGAGAGTTTGCCAAACTACTGCCGAGGGGCGACCCCGTTTAGAAAAATTCTTTTTCTAAATAATTTTTGATGTTACTTTTGCCGGGCATCGAACCGCCACGACCTGGTCTAGAAGGCCGAACACTTAACCGCTACACCACGGCGGTCATATAAGTGTCCAAAAAGTTTAAAGTTTAGGTCCAAATTTTTACCGTGTGCTATATAAATGCAAAAAAATGCATATTTTCCAAAAAGGAGCAGCTAGGATTTCAGGAGCAGACGATGTGACATTTTCAGCTTTTGGTGTCAGTTTAGGCCAACCTATTTTTGGTTCAGGAGCAGTGTGTACCGTAGCGGAGTTGGGTATGTTGGCTGGTGGGTGAGTTGGCCTCCTATTAATTCGCCCGCGGCAGAAGCGGGTTAAGTGTACGCTTGAACGCATGTACCACGTCATTGGCTTTTCAAGTGGCGATAGTGATGGCAATGTTTGCTGTACTGCATATACGGGGGGAGTGACAGAAGTGCGCTTTTGGTTGGTTTATTGATGACCATGTAACCTCTAAAAATTTTGTTTGTTCTTTTTTTTTTGTATATCGTCGGAATGGACATTTTGAAAACGTCGTAAGTGATATTTCAGTTTGGCGGTTTTGCAGCTAAAAGTTATTGAATTTTAACACAACTCCTATCAAGATCGATTCTTCTAATTAATTTTCAGCGCAAAAGTAGTTTTGTTGAGAATAAATGAACACACAGAGCCAAAAAGTTCACCTATAAGCTTTTTGGCCGGGGAGAGCGAGTGGGGACAAATTTGAAGAAATTTGTGCTAGGAAATCTTCTAAATTTTAATTTCTTCTCAAATTTATTGAAAAGGAAATCGGCTAAAAACAAGGAGTTAGCTTCTTATTAATGAATTTTTTATATACTTTTGTCAAAAGTTAGAAGAAATCTGCTTGTTTTTATGAGAAAACCTGTTTAAAGTAAATTAATGAGAACATCCTCTTATTTTCTCTAGATTCATATTGAATTTATTGAAAAGGAAAACTATATATTTTTAGAAGATCTCTTATTAATTCAAATTCAGGTATGCCTTCTTCGAATGTGTAATTCGACGCTACCAAGCACAAGCACACGATAGCATCATGGTAGAGATCTCCGTTCAGCAGTTAATAATTCTTAGTTCGATTCGCGGTGAAGGCAATAAGGCAAGTGGACATGTGGTGAGGCAAAAAGAACAAAGGTGTAATTAGACGTTGGCAAGTTAAGTATACGATGGCATGGTAGTGTAGATTAGACTAGACTGACTAGACATCTGGGTTGAGCGTTCATTTTTTTTTTTTTAATTTGAAATATTAAAAAGAAAATCTTCTTAATAGTTATTATGTGATTATCTACTCAGTTTTATTAAAAAGAGACACCCCGTCATAATAAGACGGGCATCTTATTGGAAAAATATCATAGAGAAATCCTTCTGATTTAGAGGGCATTTTATGTCACTTTTTGCTCTGTGTGCACGGTTAAAAATTTGAGCCTAAATTTTAAACTTTTTTGGACTGCATATATGACCAAACCAAATTTGGATTCAAATTCAATCTAGACCAGTTTTCATGAAAATTGGCTAAATGATTCGGGTTTCAATTATAAACAAGAAATGTTTTGACAATTTTTTAAAGATAAAATAATTGTTTTGTCCGTTGGCGGGAATTCGAACCAAGACTCCCCGCATCATGCCCATCTGCTCTACCACTGAGCTACATCGCACACATAAATGTTGTTGGCAAGATTCAATCTTGAAAATAAATTTGAATTTTCAAACCCAAAAGTTAAAATTTTAGACCGAAAAGTTTTAATTTTCAAACCAAAAAGTTTTAATTTTAAAACGAAAAATTTTAATTTTCTAACCAAAAAGTTTTAATTTTAAACCGAAAAGTTTTAAGAATAAAATAAAACTAAAAAAATGTGGCAGCTGGCAGGATTCGAACGAAAACGCTCAGGAGTCACAGCCGACTGCTCTACCGCTGAGGTATGACGCACATGAAGTTTTCATGGGCAAAATTCCATTACATTCAAACAAACCAAAAATAAAAAAATTTAGACTGGTTTTTCATTTAGATTGTAAATCGAAACCAAAAGGAATTGAAAATCTTTGTAGGTATTTGGACGGTTTGAAATATTGTACAAAAAAGTTTGAAAAATTGATTAAACTTTATACGGGTTTAAAATTTAGGTTCATTTTTTTAGCCGTGAAGAAGTCTTAATTGCAGGGGCTATACAAGAGTTTGTCCCAAATATCACTTACGCTGTCTCTTGATGTCCATTATGTTGTTTTGCATAATCACCGACGATATGTATCTATGTACAAAAGGGGACCCGGCCTAAAAAACGCATTCTCCTACACTGAACCAAAAACGTACATGTTTTTTACGAACAAAGTTTCATAGAAGTTCACGCTGGTTTTTCCTAGAATAAAAGAAAAAATTCATAGATTCTATGAAAATTGTGTTAAAATTTATGAATGAATTCTTGCTTTCTGTGGATTTGTTTACATATTTTAAGTAAAAATACTTATATTCTAAGAATTATCCTTAAATTTCTACGAAGAAGTTCTTTATCTATGTACTTTTGTACTTTTTCATTGGTTCAGTGTACATCTGAAAACAGCTGGTTGTTTTTTGCTTATCCATCCTTTCCTTTACCCTTAGCGGCTTATGTGTGCTAAAGATTTTTTTTATGTGTAAAAGATTTCTCTCACTCACCTCTTTACCCATTTTCAATGTTCTTCCATGAATACTTTCAGAGATATGCAGTACGAAAAATCTCATTTGTATGGGAAATTCCAGGGACCCGCATTGCGACTCCATAAACCATTCTCGATCACTTCTCAAAAAAATGATACAAAAATAATACTTCACACAACAATGGACGCAGAAAAAATTTGTAATATAAAGATTATATTACACAGAGCCAAAAGTACCTAACAAAATAGAACAAAAGTGATAAGATATCTGTATGTTTTTTTTTAGAAGATGTGCTTCACATGTTTGTAGGGAAAATCTTATCAATGTTTTCAAAGAGAAGTCATCGAAAATGAAGGAGCTTTCTCTCTTTTACTGTTTTTTTTCCACGTTTTTCCACGGAAATCTTGATATTAAGTTACAAGTTGTTCTTTCAAATAACGCAAACAAAAAGAAATCGCGAAAAAATAAGAAGAAATGCACTTAATTTTATCAAATAGAACTTCCTCATAAAACCATATAGTTGTTTCTTCGCTTCCACCGTTTCGACTACCCCTTTGTCCAAAAACTGTTCATGAAGACAATCTTTTTAATATTATTAGGCACTTTTGCTCCGTGTAAAATTGATATAGCTCGATGTCTGTATGTGTGATATTCAAAAACATTGATCATCTGCCGGGTCGACACGATTTAACCTTCACCAATTTGAACGAACGTATATCTGATATTTTTTACTATAGTTTTATCAAGTTTGAGTATTGGATAAAAAAAAAATATTTTACTTTTTGAGCTTCCCTTTACTTTAAACTTCGATTTTTGTGCGACACCCCTTAACCGCCACCAATCCGGACCAAACCTCGTATGTATGCAAGGCTTGGAAAATCTTGTTCCTATATTTAAGAACCAACCTAGTACTGTCATACCGTAGTATCATCATAAGCACTTAAAAAAAAACCCGAACATGAAAATTTAACTATTGCCTTTCATCTCTTTGCTGGTAACTATCGGCTCTTGTCCTTTTAGAATGAATAATTTAATACTGCGGGTAAGCTTTAGTTAAATTATTACTCACACTTAACGGTCTTCGAAGTTCGAACTTCAGATTTGTTCCCCCAAATAACTAGGGATACTTAAACCCTAGTCAACTTTGTCTTTGGTTTTAAATTGTACTCAAAAACCGGGCATAAATAGAACCACTGCTGTCACTTTAAAGTGTTAAGCCACTAGTATTGAATGATTTCAGGATTTCCTGAATATAATCTGCAGGGGAAAAATGCAGTTCCACACATGTACCTTTATTGATTAATTGTTGTTGGTTCTTAGTTTAGCTATATTTTTGGTAAAAAAATCAACTCAAGAATCATCTACTAAGCGAACACTTATTAGTAGCCTCCTACAAAACCTGACAAAGACAACCCAACAAACATTTTTAGCTTATATCAATTTGAGATGGTTTTCAATTTGAGGTGAAGTAACCGTTGATAGCGTTCTTAAATTAAAAAAAAAAAAAAAATGGCGGCAATATACCAACAGGTTATCATAACCTCTAACGAGATTTTTGCCGAGCTTCTCTTCCAACTTGTAGTGTGCTGCTTTTGATTTTTTTCCTACAAGTTGGCGGGACCTACAGTTTTTTGCCGACTCCGAAGGGCACTTGCAAAGCAAATGAGTTTTTGCTGGGAAGCAGAAATACACCCGGAGAGTTTGCCAAACTACTGCCGAGGGGCGACCCCGTTTAGAAAAATTCTTTTTCTAAATAATTGTTGATGTTCGTTTTTTGCCGGGCATTGATATGACTCGACATGGTGTAGTAGGCCGAGTTTTTTTAAACTAAACGGCTCATTTTTAATATGGGATTTTCCTTTATTTTCAAATTGAGAGCTGTAGAATTTTCTAACTTTTCTCAAACTGATCGGAGTGGATCGAAATGGAATCCACCTGCTCTCATTGAAATATTTATTCAGATATGCCAATCATACCTAACAAATACCCATTTTAACAAAAAGCGAGTTCCCTTTAAGCAGTTAAATTTTATTTAATTTTGTTTTAATTAATACAGTTAAACCTATAGGTAATCCTGGTATATAAACAAAATTTGAGAAAAAGTTGAGAAAATATTTTTTCTCAAACGTTTGAGTTTTTGGTGCTCGGTGTTTGGTGGGAGTTTGGGTAGTAATAACACTACCCATCAGTATTATGTGTGTGTGTGTTTGAAAGAATGTGTTTGATACAATATGCGGTTAATTAAGGGTTTGCAAGAGTTGATACTACAACGTTTGTTGTTGTTGTTGTCCCAATCCCCTCTAATTAAATGTGTGTGCTCGCTTAAGTGCATAAAAGTGAATCCACTGATTCGACTGAATAGAAACTCAAGAGTATTTACAACTCGAAAACGATATCAGAAGAGTAGCTACTCAGTAGCAGAAAGTTACTAATCATACTTATTAAAAACTTATGTGTTAAGTCCCGTTTACATTTCTCGATTGTTCATTCAATTTCATGTTGATTCTGAAAAATGACTCGTGTCAACGGGTCTTGCAAAATTGCTTGCAACAAAGTTGGTAGCCAGCTTTTGATCAACTCAACATTCAACTTCTGTACAACCCTGGGTTTGTTTACGAATTGAGGGATGTAAATATTTGTCAGATTTTTATAAACAAATTTTTAAATAAAAAAATTAAAAATAAATTGTTTCTCCTTTAATTGGCGTTTCTTTTTCGTGTTCAACGCCAAAACCTACAGCAAAACCTGTGCATTCCGTCCCATCTAATTAAACGAGTCCGTAAGGTGCTCCGTTAGGACTCCCGGCGTAGAGTATTCGACGGGGAAGTGCCTTTTAAAAATTAACATATCCAGAAAAGTTTCTTATAGGACTCCTTCAGGAAGCGTTTATGGCGTTCCAAAACACTCCCGCAGATACCCAGATAATGGAAAGTGTTTCGTTGTAGTGCGGAAGAACTCCGTGCGGGCTCCCCTTTACAATTAAATCCGTAGACGCTCCCATAATCATTCCTTCAAATTGGCTTTCGCTTCTTTTAGAAACGCTTCGTTTTTTGTTGGCTTGGAGTTGTAAAGCATTGCCTTGGATAACCGATAATTTTTTATCCGCTTTACTCGGTCTCTATTTCCGTTGTTCTTGTTGTAACGAAACATATCCTACCGCTATTGGTCTAAATTATTATTAAACTCTTCTAACGGGATTGGAAGGAAACCATAAGCTTCATTATGGTTTGACCAAAGTGAGATTGGTGTTAGAAGAGTATGCTCAGAGGCGCAGGTGAATAAATGGTTAGTGTCGTGAGAAAAGCCACATGCCAGGCAAACATTTTGCAGTTCGGGGTTCGTTCTGGATAAGTGAGGGCTTCACTTGTTACCTTACCCAAATCAGAGTTAATCGAAAGTGTGTCTGGACACTCTCGGGAGATGGTGTTCCTACGCAGCAACCCGTGGGCTTGCGGTTGCAAGACGGCATTCGTCGGGCGGGAGTTTATTAAGGTGATCACCATCTCTATGTGAATGTTGTTGAGTGCCTGCCTGTAAACCCGTGGCATTTCTGGGTGCGGTGTCCAGAAAGACGTGCATTAAAAAAAAATTGTATGAAAATAGTTTTTTTCTATTTTTATTTAATTTTTTGAATGACATATCGTCAAATAGTATACAAAAAAATTTATTAATGTAAACGGGTTGTCAGCTCAATTTGGGATCAACGACACATGCGACGAAAATTGATTCCAAAATTGAACAATAGGGGTATTCTCTCTAAATTTTTTCCATGAAAAACACAAGAATTTAACACACTATTGTCAAAATTGCAAAATGGAAGAACAAAAAACACACGCATTTTGATGTTCATGAAACAAATTTTGAAAGAAAAATTTCCAATTTTGACAATAGTGTGTAAATTTCCTGTGTTTTTTATGAAAAAAATATAGAGAGAAAACCCCTAATCAGGGGCGCAGCCAGAAGAAAATGTTTGGGGTGGTTTTTAATTTTTTTCTTTTTAATATTTTCCTAGCACAACTATTTACAAAATTATTTTATAGCGTCAGTCAGGAGTAGCGTAAAGAAAGCATTTAAAAAAGATAATTATACATTAGACTGGGCCAAAAATTCAAAATTTCGTTTTTTTTCAAAAATTTTGCTGATTTTCTTTTTTAAAAAGGTGAAAAAAATTACTGGGCCATCTCCTTTCAATGGATACTCATATTGTAGGGCAATTTTAAGCTTTCTGGGCAATCACATTTTCACCGATAACTCAGTTATCGATAAATTTATCGAAATATATCGAAGTCCAAATGAAACCGGGGGCCATGCCCTTTCATTTGATACCCATATTGTAGGGCAATTTTAAGGTTTTTGGGCAATCACATGTTCACCGATAACTCAGTTATCGATAAATGTATCGAAATATATCGAAGTCCAAATGAAACCTGGGGCCATGCCCTTTCATTTGATACCCATATTGTAGGGCAATTTAAAGCTTTCTGGGCAATCATCTTTTCACCGATAACTCAGTTATCGATAAATTTATCGAAATATATCGAAGTCCAAATGAAACCTGGGGCCATGCCCTTTCATTTGATACCCATATTGTAGGGCAATTTAAAGCTTTCTGGGCAATCATATTTTCACCGATAACTCAGTTATCGATAAATTTATCGAAATATATCGAAGTCCAAATGAAACCTGGGGCCATGCCCTTTCATTTGATACCCATATTGCAGGGCAATTTTAAGGTTTTTGGGCAATCACATTTTCACCGATAACTCAGTAATCGATAAATTTATCGAAATATATCGAAGTCCAAATGAAACCTAGGGCCATGCCCTTTCATTTGATACCCATATTGTGAGAAAATTTTAAGGTTTTTGGGCAATCACATTTTCACCGATAACTCAGTTATCGATAAATTTATCGAAATATATCGAAGTCCAAATGAAACGTGGGGCCATGCCCTTTCGTTTGATACCCATATTGTAGGGCAATTTTAAGGTTTTTGGGCAATCACATTTTCACCGATAACTCAGTAATCGATAAATTTATCGAAATATATCGAAGTCCAAATGAAACCTGGGGCCATGCCCTTTCGTTTGATACCCATATTGTAGGGCAATTTTAAGGTTTTTGGGCAATCACATTTTCACCGATAACTCAGTAATCGATAAATTTATCGAAATGTATCGAAGTCCAAATGAAACCTGGGGCCATGCCCTTTCATTTGATACCCATATTGTAGGGCAATTTAAAGCTTTCTGGGCAATCATATCGGCCCTTAAAGTAATCGACGACGATATATAAAAAGGGTGAACTATTTTATATACTAATTAAAACAATAATAAATTAAGTTTGGTCCACTATTTCTCGTTTTGGTCCTTTTTCGAAAAATTATTGGTCCACCATTTTCTTTCGGAGTGGCAACCGTGCCCTAAAGCTTGCCACTGCGTGCTCATGCGCTATTTTGAAGATGCTCCGTATCACAGAAGAATGTGCTGTCTAGCACACACAAAGGCACCGTACCGTACACTGTTCAACATGGTGGTGAAGCAATCAATGGATTAATGCTGAAATAATTTATAGTCTCTATAGCATTTGCATTGTGCTGCGCGCTGTATTGCAGCAATAAATTGCACAAACATAACCGTATGCACAACGGCAACGTTCATCGTTGCTTAGCAGACGTCCACGTAGCCGCCTGCATGGCTTTGTCAGGGTACGAAACGTGCGCCGGCATGGTACAAAAGTGTACTCCTAACGAATAACACTTTTACACAAAGCAGCCAGCTGATATGCAGGCAAGGGTTTTGAAATTGTTGCATTGCAACATGTAAGCAACGGTTGTTTTGAGTACACATCTATTTATGTGCATACGTCGCACTCGAATGTACGAATGTATCCTTTCTGCCAAGGATATCATTGAAAGCGAAATGGAATATCAGAAAAGATCTACATTTGTAAGTAAGTAAGTCCGTCGAGCCAGTGTGGTCGTGGTGCCATTGTAGTGGCATGCTGTTGGATTTCAGTGAAGCAGTGCTTCCTGTTTTTATTCAGCGCGCGTGCTTATTTACACAGACTTTGGCCCTTTGTGGTATGCGAGTTCTCAGATCCTGTTTGAGCGCTTTAACACATTTCATTGATTGGTACTTACTTGCGCTAAGTGCGACGTTCAGTACGCTCACTCATTTCATCCCTTTACCCGGATGTGCTCATACTCATGATATTCTCATTGTATAACAGTTATGCTTATTATATTATAGTTTGCTGTGTTGTTGCGATTTTCAATAACTTGGTCCACATCCGCTTGACAGTTTGTATCTGGATCATAGTATACCTTATATAGTAGCGCAACTGACAAAAAACACACTAATACACACGCACAGCATATTCCCCATAAGCACAGAAAAATATATTCTCAAACGTTTGGCAAGTAATGAGGGTCATATTTTAGAATAATGTACCACGATTTGGAATTTAGGAAATGGTGAAGGGGGTCGTATGTATAAAAACTGTGAAGGCAGAAACTGTCGGACATTTATATTATAATTTTAATATTTAAGTATACCTCAAGTTAATACTCATTTGGCAAAAAAGTTGATCTGCTACTGGTAGTTTATCTTTGAATCGAAAAATTATTGATTGATTAATTGATATTAAGTTTTTAAAAAGTGAGAATTAACGTTGAAATTTTCATCTCA
This sequence comes from Campiglossa producta, assembly GCA_964058755.1. Classification (NCBI taxonomy): domain Eukaryota; kingdom Metazoa; phylum Arthropoda; class Insecta; order Diptera; family Tephritidae; genus Campiglossa; species Campiglossa producta. The sequence goes on along the minus strand of CAXKVI010000003.1, from coordinate 93,707,731 downwards.
AATGCGTCTTAGGTTGATATCAAACAAAATGGCTTATTGGGCTTCACACTTTTCCTTCATTCCATTTCATTTGGAGTCACTCAGCCAGTGCCTTCCACTCAAATTCGTAAGAAGAAGAAAATAAGTTGCCAAACTATAGTAAGGATAAACAATGATCTGGATTTCTGGTCGCTTAAGCAGGACGAACGGCGACCAACCGTGGGTGACTTTTCCCACTAAACATTTTACAAAGTCGTTTTATGTAGTATTATCGCTCTCGGGCGGTCACGTGTTTGTGATGAGTTACAGTTGCATTTTCAATATTGTTTTTCTATTTTTTCCATGCTTTCCACCCGGTCGGCTGGTGCTTATTATATTTACTCAAGGCGATGTTATTTATTTATAGATATTTTTTACTTCACTGATCTGTCACATTGGTGTTAGTTTAGTTGGGAAAATTATGTTGGACCCATTAAGTTATTACAGTAACGAGGGCTGAGGTAATACAAACGAGTACGGCGTTTTGCGTGGTTGGAGTTAAATTACATAAAGTAGTCACAAGAGCATTTGAAAGTACATACTTGTGTGATTTAGAGTTCGAAATGAGTTCGCGACAGCGTTGAATTCAAATCGCGTTTTCCTTGATTTTGTTTTGTACTCAAAAGTTACAGAAGTTACTGAAAGTGTAGTCCCTAAACTTTTACTAGGTACTTTGTCGAGGCAATGAATGATGTGGTATCGTTATGGGGAAAAAATACCAAGTCCTTCATGCCACCTTTTCAAATCCCCAGATCAAAAACAAATTGCATATGTCTATAAATTATATATTATGTATTCATTTTATGTTATATTTTTTCATGTTGCATGAAATATGTATGTTAACATTAGGGGGATTCATCAAACCTTATAAACACCTTATAAAGCGTGTGAACGTATAAATTTATAGAGTGTGTAAATAAACTGTCAAAATTTGAATGGAACGAAGTTTACACAAGTTTCATAAACTTCCGCGTCGATTTTGGCGTGTAAAAGAGTTCTTAAATGTATCCAATTCAATGACGCTGCTCGACTTTTAATTTTTTTAATGCATTAAATGCACTTTACACAAAAATAAAAGAAAATGCTTAATAATAGATCAAAGATTACTTATTAAATGGAAATTTCGAAATAAAAAGTTTTTATTTAACATCAAGCTCACATACTTAAATTGATCTAGGGCGTTCATGTAAATGAGCTTGTAAATTTATAAATTTACCCATTTCGTAAACTTATTTGGTTTGATGAATCCCTCTATTATTTCTTAAAACTGTAGTTTTGATTATTTAGAGCTGTTATCAAAGGATGCTTTTGTAGTGGTTGCTTCAAGAACTCTAAAAACTCGGAACAATTCATATTAAATTTTGTTCTTATTCCTACAAAGCTCGCAAACCCGAAAAAGTATTCCACAATTAACGCACTGGCAGCTCATTTGAGTAATATGAAATCAAATCAGCTGATTATATCATCACACGCAAAAAGATAGAACTTGGTCAAGTCTCTGCGTTAACGCGCATTAAATCGCGGTTATGAGACAGGTTGCTTTGAAATCCCTACCTGGCAACCGTGACTTACGAACATGATTTTAATTGCAGTATAACATGTTTTTTTTTGAAACCCCACTTATAAATTGCATTCTTCTTTTTCCCATTTGAAACCCAATTATTGTTTATTTTGAATTGGCTGAGATGTCGGAAAACTATCAAATATTTTAAAAGGAAAAATCATCAAAATATATTTATATACATCATCTTGTTAAAGACGCTTTACTAAATTCTACTAAATACCACAAAGTTGGAAGAGAAGCTCGACAAAAATCTCGTTAGAGCTTATGATAACCTGTTGGTATATAGCCGCCATTAGTTTTTTTTTTTAATGCTATAGCGGCACTAGTTTTGTAAAGACGTTTGAAGCTATCTACATTTTATTTCCTATGAAATACTTCCCCACAGAAATACTTACACCACAACACACTTGCTAAAATAGTTTGTTTAATTTAAAGACAAACTTTTGATTTTCCACTACTGATTAGTTCACATAAATATAAAAAATCTGCAAAACCTAAATATCATTGTGACATAACTGCTGAAAGCAAGGGCGACAAGCTTTATTGAATAATTCTGGGTTTTACGTACCCAGCAAACACTTATTATCGCGGAAGTTTCGATATAGTTACTTCAAGAGGATAAATTTCCTCGCGGAAGTTATCGCTTTCTCATATTGTTCCAATTTTCGTGTTTTCCGTAAACGTTATGTCCATACGGACATAAAACGACAGTTCTGAAAGTGACTTTCTACTCTACTAGACCATGGTTATAAATACTCACTAATACATACAAGCAAAAATTGTGTTTTTACACACACACTCAACGGTTGCTTTTTCTTCTTCTTCTTTGATATTGTGATAAAATTGCAAGTGCGCAGTTATTAATTTTATAAAATACTTTGCAAGGAGTTTTGTAGTGAAATTACAGCTAAATCGCACAGATAAGGCAAGTATATAGAGCTAAAATCTGTTATTTAACATGTCCAGTGTTTTTTATATGTTCATCTGCCCAAAATTACATACTTTCAGATGGACGAGGAAATTGGCCTTCCAACCGGATAATAATGGAATTGAATTAGGTTTTTAAGTATTTAATGATTATTTATTATTGTTAGTGTAAAAATTGTGTTATTTTTAACTATATTCTGCGGAAAGTTTGGGTCAAAAATTGGCCCGGGTCCGATTCCAAAATCGGGGCGGAATCCATGGTATTTATGTGCTTTCGCCACGGTACGCATTTTCTCGCACGTTGTTAGGTACAGCCTAATAAAATTACAACAACCACTTGTATTACCGGTTCTACGAGAACGGTACCAGTACTTGTGCTGTACCCATCGTGCCGAAACGATCCGGGCCGTTTTCTTATATCGACCCGGCCAAGAGCAATACACTCGGGGTGACCCTGTCTGACATTTAGGCAGGGCTACACCTCGTTACAACAACAACAACAACAACCACATGAAAACTTGCAATTTTGATTGCAAATATCTCTTCAGAGAAGCAAAATATTAAAAAAGCGCTTCCGGATTCGTGATCTTGAGGCCAAACCCCGTCCTTTGAGCTATCTCCCATAATTTTAGCTAATTTATTAGCCGTTGACTCCAAATGAAATAAATACCGAATTGGGCTCAATATACCTCTCTAATTTTTTCAGATTTTTTGATGGATGGGAAAATGGTGCTCAATGAACCCTAATTTTTGCGATTTATATGAAAAACTAAAAAAATTAAAAATTAAGTGTGTTTCTTTGTTGCAGGGGTTGTAAATATGTAAGACAGATGCTAAAAAATATCATCAATATGATCTAGATTGACAAAACTTAATTTTTTTTTCTTCCTAGGTACGTAGTTGTACTTGTTAAAAAAAATGACAAAAACCCGTAATTTTCAAATTTTTTTAATAATGTTATATGTCCTTGAGTACTCTTTTGCGTTTGGAGTATTACCTAGGTTGAAACTCTCCCAGAATATTTGATTTGGCGATAGCTAAAAATGTAGGGGGTGCCCAGATCTGTAAACCTAATTTGATTTTTCGCCTATATAATATGGCCCTAATGTGTATACATATATTTGGCACTTATTCATATTTAAATGCAAAGAAACAAAAAATAAATGCATAGATAATACCATAATTTTTCATGAAAATATAGATGAAAATACATTAAAATTTTGCACTTTTGCAAACTTTGTGCAAAATTCCAAAAAAAAAAATCGCGAAACTCGACGAATCTCATCAAAAAAGTTTTAAGATGTTTTTCGAGTACCTATGCAGTTTTGTAGCTCATTTAATTATGGTATAACTATATACTAATCTCAAGCCCATAGCAAAAAAACGGAAAAAGAAGGGCAAAAGAAGGACGAAACTTAAAAAGAAGGACATTTCTACACTTTTTCTTTTGGTAGGACAGGGAAGGACATTGCAATAAAAAGAAGGACATGTCCTTCCGAAAGAATGACGTCTGGCAACCCTATGAATACCGCAAAACCAGGTTAGTTGTAATGGTTATGAATGACTCAAGCATCAGGTATTGCTAACTAAAACAAGTCGATGGCTTTAGATTTGGTTTTTATTGTAGAAAAATAGTTACAAATTACAAAGTTTTTCAACCCCACGCACACCAGGCGGAAAACTAACACACTTCGTTGTTCGCGTGAAAGACTAACACGCTTCAATTCTCTGTGTGGAAAACTAACACACTTCGTGGTTCGCGTGGAAAACTAGCATAGTTCGCATAGTGTTAGTCTTCCACGCAGAGAACTGAAGCGTGTTAGTCTTCCACGCGAACATGCAAACCCAAAGCAAACACGCTTTGAAAAGGGGCTTCAAATGGGTTTGGGTAATGAAATTTGTATGAGATTTTCGAATGGTGTTTTGTTTGCTTCTAAACACGCTAGGAAAACACGGTGTTTCCTTTTGGTGGAAACACCGTATAAGTCTTCCACGCTACGAAGTATGTTAGTCTTCCACGCTAACTGAACCGTGCTAGTTTTCCTTTAATAGAGATTCCACTGTGATAGACTGTTACGGTGCTTATTTGGAAGCTTCTAATCCCTGAAACACCCAGAGAAAAAATACAGTAGAATTAACTGGATTACAGGTCAAATCAACAGATTTCACAGGTAAAAACCATCCAAACGCTATATCTGTTGTAACAACAGATGCTGTTCGTTCAACAACAGTTTTACTGTTTAACATAACAAATTTCCGTCCAATCAACTTTAACTAATTCGTTGCCTCAACAAGTTTCTGTTAACTCCAAACAGCAGTGACAGTTGATTTGGCAGATTTTACTGTCGAGTGTACAAAATTTATGTCCACTTTGAACAGTTTACTGTCAATCTAACAAATTTTCTTCAAATCGACTGTAACTAATTCGTTGCTTCAACAAGTTTCTGTTAACTGCTAACACCCGTAACAGTTGATTTGCCAGATTTTACTGTCAAGTGTACCAAATTTATGTCCACTTTGAACAGTTTACTGTTAATCTAACAAATATTCTTCCAATCGACTGTAACTAATTCGTTGCTTCAACAAGTTTATGTTAACTCCAAACAGCAGTGACAGTTGATTTGGCAGATTTTACTGTCAAGTGCACAATATTTATGTCCACTTTGAACAGTTTACTGTTAATCTAACAAATTTTCTTCAAATCGACTGTAACTAATTCGTTGCTTCAACAAGTGTCTGTTAACTGCTAACACCCGTAACAGTTGATTTGCCAGATTTTACTCTCCAGTTTACAAAATTTCTGTCCACTTTGAAAAGTTTACTGTTAATCTTAACAAACAGGACTGTTCGTATGCCAGATTTTTATGTTTATGTAACAGGTTAAACTGTTCATTTAACTACAAGAAATGTAGTTAGTTTAACAGTAAGGGTATTTGCGTTGACAGTCAAAACTGTCAATATTGAAATTTCTTTTACCTAAAGAATTAAAAACTCGTGATTTGGTTTATTTACATACATATTTAGATCATTTATTAAAAATTCAAATATGGAAAATATATGTAGATCACAAATACTTTTTCTGTACCTTTAAATTACTTAAAATAATACTACATAGTAGACTGGTTCCGTCTAAAAATAAAAATAATTACTAAAGTTCAACAAAGAAACTTTTATACATTTTTCAATTTCAGCATGGAACAGAGTAAAGTTAAATAATTTTATTTTTATACATATATGAGTTAGATTTTATGCAAATTTATTTTAAATTGTATGCAAATTTTTTTCAAACAAATAAACTTTTATTTATTTTTCAAATTCAGTTTAGAACAGAGTAGAGTTTAATAATTTTATTTTTGTATATATCGTCCCCTTTTCGCGTTTTTATCGTAAGCGACAAAATACAAATTTTTCAAGAAAACATTTTTTGTTTTTTTTTTACTGTATGAATTGTATGGAATACATTAAAAAAGGAAGCGAATTTTTGGCATAACTTTAAGAATACCAGCTATAATATATTAACAGATGATGCGCTAAGAGATTTCACACAAATTTGCATCAAAAAGTAATTTTCAAAAAAATGGTTGTTACGATAATTCCGCAAAAAGGGGACGATATGTATATGAGTTGAGTTGTATGAAAATTGATTTGCGATTTTATTTCAAACGAACGAAAAATTCAAAAGTTCGTGGCGATTTTCAAACCATTTGAAAATTACTTATTCCAAACATTTTGTAGGTACTTCTTAAAAATATTAGAACTAATTGCTATAAATCGTTTGTTAACATAGGGTATTCTATAATTATAGTAAGCAGATATTTTTAAGTGCCACATATTGTTGATACATTAAATACAATGTTGAAAAATAGATACAACAGTTTTTTACAGCATTTTATTTCTTAGATATGTTGAACCGTCAGTCATACTATGTATATGCATAGGAGGACTAGTAAAAAATTCAATTGCATTCAAACACATTTGGTTCGTATTGGTTCCAACAACAAATGACTGGTAATGTGAATCAAATTCTTTCAACTGGATTTTGGTAGAAACTACAAAAAAATTGTTTTCTTTGTCGATGACTAATGCTTCAATTCTGTGCAATTCTAAATTTTCTGAAAGACAACTTAGATAAAACTTTTTCTTGTAAAGACTACCTCTAAATGTCACTGATTTAGCTAAAACTATTTTATCTTTAGGCACATTACTAGACTTTAAAAAAGTATCTATTGCAGTTCTTTCGTTGTTTTTATCGATGTCTTCAATATAGTCTACGTATGACGATGATTTATTTTATTTCAAAATAAAGTTCGAGAACTGATAAGATATTTTTATTGCCAATGAACAAGTAATATTTTTCCGCGAATAACTAACAGACGCATATTTTTTTAAGTCTTTATGTTTCGCCTCAAATCGTAAGCACCACATATATTTTAAAGGTCCTGCTGCTTTAATTGCAGTGGGATAGTGGACCAAGAAATGATGTTTCGGCTTAAGAGATCCGAAAATTTCAATATATAATTTGTGATGAGAAGATATGGTTTCTCTTAAAAGTTCAATGTCACTTTCAGTGAAAGTAGAATATAGGCAAAGATCGATGATTTTAATTAGTAGCGTAATCAGTTTCCAAACTTTATCACTTCTTGGGACTTTATCACCTATAATTAATGGCAGAAAATGTGTGAAAGTTCGAGCTTCACTAGCTGTCATTTTTAAATTTGACTTACGAAGACAGTCCATTTTTAATGGACACGAAAAATTTCCTATTTCGGTTTCGCCGTACATAAAACTTTGTTTTCTTGTGTTTAAAAACCCTAAAGAAAAATATTTATTTTCAATAAAGTACAGCAGAGATATTATTGACATATTTCATAGCGGCAAATTCCCTCGAAAATATCATGCATTATATCAACGCTGAAGTTATCGGTAACATGAAAATTGTCGATATCATTAAATATACTATTTTCTATTATTCCTGTAACTTTGGAATCATTTAACTTAAGGTCGTGAGAATAGTTTTGTATATTTCTAATGTCAGCCTCTACTTCGAGAGTGTCTTTTTGTATATCTGCCTTCCATCTTCTACAAAGCCGACAAAGTTTTGCGGAACAAAATGATTTGCAAAAACCTAGTATTGACTTCAAACCTAAGTTATCTCCTAGAATAAGCCCTAATGTAAAAAAAACATGATAGCTTTTCCCATCGGCATTTATTTCTATGCCTGTTTCTTCCAAACCTCTAATTTCTTGAACGAGACCATATAACGCTGAATTACTTCCAAAATCTTTTAGGTAGGAAGTTTTGATAAGAGCTGCAACGAAAATGAATTTCAAACTAGACAGTAAATGTTGCGGGATAGTCGGAAAAGAATAATAGAAAGCGCATATTGAATCTTTAGTGGCGTGACTACCTAATGGATTATTTGTTTCGAAGTCATCGGAGTAAAGAAAATATGGTATAATCAACTTTTCTTTGCCAATGACGTTTATCTTCGATTTAAAAATGGATCCATTCACGAAGTTCGAGTAATTTTTCTGATTTTGTAAAAATTGAGCATTTTCTAATGTCTCTCGAAAAATAGATCCTAGTTCGAATATTTTTTTAAATTGAAAACGCAATGGCATTATATAGGCTTTTGAGCAACTTCCCCCCAAAGTGGGATTTCCAAATCTGATTCGCGGTACAATTTCATTGTTGATGGTATGCTCACGAAAAGTTTTAAACAAATTTTTGTTTTCAATACATTTACGAAATTTATGTTCCGTGTTTACATGTTGTAACGGATCTGAACTTAATTTAAAAACTTCATTTAATTGGTGAGTTATTGGAATGTTAATATCATTTATGAGTATATCTTTGATATTAGTAACTAAAACTTTACACATATTGGTTACAGTTTTTTGAATACAAAGAGCATCCTTACGGTTAAAATTATTTTTGGAATACAGTTCAGATGAAAATAATAACGCTGATTCTATAATTTCATTTTTCGGACTACAAGAATTTGAAATTTTAGCTTCCTTTACTTGACAGTTACTTAATAATAAGTCATTGTTGTTAGAATTTACAGAGTATGATTTTGTCAAATTAACGCTAAAGTTATCATCACAAGTATCTTTATGTCTACTTAGATGTTTAGAAAAATACCATTTACTCGAAAAATGCTGAAAACAATTTTTCTGCGCGCATTTGTATACGGCAAAACTTTTCAATTTATGTGTATCTTTAAAGTGAGATAATAACTTTTTAACCGCTTCAGTTGAGAATGCACAAAGGAAGCAAAAATACATTTTACTTTTTATTTAATAACGAATTGAAATAAGATATTAATCCACTAACACTTGGTTGATGGACGTCGAATTTGGTCTCAATTTCAAAAAAAAATTGTTGAATAAAAACCCAAACACCGTTACAGTATTGAGGATAATGGACATCAAAAACTTGAAAAATTTTGAAACATAAGTCTAGTGCTGCCAAGAATGATGGGAACCTGAGTTTGGTCCCATCCAAATACACAAAAAAATTTTCTAAAGTCTTAATACTAGGACCAGTAGCTATTATAACTGGTTGTAAAGTATTATTTTCTTGCCAAAATCGTTCTCTTATTTCAGCCAATTTTTCCTCTACATTCGATGCCGAGTTTATATGGACTAAAAAGCTGTCCATTCCCTGCTGAATAGTTACTCTTTTGAAAGACGTGTTCTGCTTGTACCTCGCAACAGGTTTAATAACAGCATTGAGTAGTAAAGATGTTATATAATTTCTGGTATCTGGAAATAAAAACATACGTACGTATTAATATGTACATATGTAATTCTCAATGTGTATGTATGTTTACCAGCAGTGATGTTTTCATTATCCAATTGATCAAATATCTCCCGGCATAATTTGTCTTTTATGTTATCCTTATAATAGTTATGTATTAAGGGAAGAAAATCATCCCACTTTGTAAATAAACGTGCACCTTTCTTCGGATAGAGTATTTCGAAGTCGCAATTTATCTGAAATATTGTTTAAGTTTGAATAAAAATTCTTCTTAAGTTTTGGCTGAAAGGCGGACAATAATGAGACATATTTATATTTTGGGCTAATAAACGAAATGTTTACAGCCCAACTTATTATTAAAACACTCTGCACATAGGCAGAGACATACATGAGAATTTATATGAGTAGAATTTTTTAACTGATCCACTTTTTTTTCGAAATATTTTGATAAATTTATAGTTCTCAAGCTGATATCCGTAACTCAAGGCTAAATGTTTGTTGGGTATACATATTTCAAAAATTACCAAATTGGGTTTGACCAATTGTGTGAAAATCGGCAAACACTAGGAATTTCGAAAAGTGTCGATAGCTATAACTTTGAAAATAATTCGAATTTCGAAAAATTTTTTAATACGTATTTTCGCTTAATCGTTGTAAGCCACACTACCCACTCTCATTAAAATACATGACCATTCAAAAAATTTTAGGTATCTCAGTTCAAAAAATTCAACTCATATGCATTATAAGTATATTACCAGTTGTGGTCCAAGAATACTATGTTTGTACAAGCTCCATTCGTTAATAAATGTGGATATCGTTTCTCCTCTTTTCAACGAGTTTTTGAGACTCAGTTTTCTATAAAGATGTGTCGTTTTCCACTTATCCTCAACTTCTTCTACTGGACTGTCGTTATATTTTAGCCATTCTTGTAGTTTTATTGATACAATTTCATCCACTTCAGGGGTTTCATCTATTGTTTCATCACCTGTAGATGAATTTGAACACGACATCAAAATTTTCGGTCTTCGAGTGTTGAAGTATCGATCATATAATTTACCAGACGGTCGCTTATTTTCTCCACGGCGACCAAAATAAGTTGTCTAACAGTAGAAAATGAGGTAGTTTAGAAAAAACATTTTTTTTTCCAAATTATTTTTGACCTTTTTCGGGACCTTTTCCATATCGTTGTTTTCGGGACCACTTAAAGGTTTTTGAGAATCTGTTTGGTACTTGGTCGGCATTATTTGTGGTCCAGTTCAATATAGTTTTTTGGTTCCCAAGTCCCAAACATATCACAGAAAATCCCAACCAACGAAGTCCCCAAATTATCCCGGAAACGTCGGAAACATATCCCGTCGTAAAGAAGTCCCGAGAACTATCTTGAAATAGGTCTGAGAAAGTCCCAAAAAAGGCAAGCAATTATCCCGATAAAATTTCCGAAATGGTACCAAAATATTACCGAAACATCATCATAACCACATACAAATACTTACTGGGACTTCTCCAGGAAAATATTTGCATATCTTATCAGCAATTTTGTCCAATTCGTTCACACATAGCTTCTTTCTGGATACCAAGAAGTGGTCAATAACACAGTTCGCTAGGCTTTGCTGGTGGTATGGTGTGAGCGTTTTTTGATCTTCATAAAACTCGAGGCAATCCTTTCCTCGAGGATGATGTAGTAATATAGTTTGAATTTCGCACTGCATGATAAAATTATATGTATAACTACATATTAGATTGGCCAGAAAAAATTACAAAGTGATTTTTTTTTGGCTCAGTCTAATAACTTTATCTATTATATGAGGCGCTCAGTGCCAGAACGGGTTGTAAAAAAGATCTAACTAACTATGCTAATCTAATGGTAACTTTTTTAATAAATACTAAAAAAATTTCCGATTGCATAGTATACTATATAACAATAGGTTATACTACCTGCTGAACTCTGTTTTTCCTAATTTTTTAGTATTTATTTCAAAAGCTATGGTTAGATTAGCATTGTCAGTTAGCTCTTTTTTACAATGAGGGTTAGACCGTTTTGGCGCCGATCGCCTCATATACAAAAACCAAAAAACACACGGTACATTTATACTAACTTCCAATGAACATTGCGAAGGTGGTGTACCACTTGAAGGCGAAGTAGAGGTTTGAGAATTATCGTGCTGTTTTAACCACTCATTTACTTTTTGGATTGTTATCGTTGAATCCTCAGTTTCACCAAACTATAAATAAAGAATTGTCATATCATTTTTGTAAATATTTCAGGTATTTGTTTCCTTTAGCCTAAAGGCAGAGCTGGGTAAAATGAATTCCATTATAATTACAATTACATGTCTCAGTAATTAAAAATACTACCCAGCTCTGCCTAAAGGAAACAAATACCTATTTCTTACCTCTTCTTTTTTCCACAATTTTATCTTTTGACGCAATTTGCTTTTAGTGCCCACTGCTTCTACTGATGGAAAAATTTGGCATAGGTCCGCTTCAGTGAGATATCGCAATTCTTCAATGCCAACGCTGGCATCTGTATAATAAAAAAAATTTTGCATTAAATAATAGAAAAAATTCACTTTACATTTACGTACATACATACATACATATCTTCCGTGACACAACAAAACCAAGTAAGTGGCTCTTCCGTTACAAATCCAAAACCAAATAAGTACTTGGGAAAATACTGAAACTTACTTGGTTTTGCATTTGTCACGAGAGCGCCACTTACTCGGTTTAGTACCATTTTACAAGACGGTGCATTGGTTAATGTTAAATACCCCTGGACTACGCCATGGCAACGTGCCACGATACCCACTCTTTCGCGCGTTTTTAGGTACAGCCTAATAAAATTACAACAACCACATAAAAACTTGCAATTTTGATTGCAAATACCTCTTCACAGAAATAAATTTTTTAATTACCGCTTTCGAATTATCGACCTGTATTTTGTAACTACCATCGGTAATTTTGGACCAACATTAACCATTGCACCGTCTTCTTAAATGGTACCCTCGGTTTTATTGTGTCCAATAATATGTACATACATGTATTACTCCAAAAATGGTATCTTTATCCACTTCAAATGAACTTACACTTCACTTCAATAATGAAATTAACTCAATATTTTTATATTATGAATTAAATTTATACTTACGTCTAAGTATGAGGTAAATTTTTTCCAATTTCCAATTTGTCAGCAACAATAGAAGTTTCTCGTCTTCCTCCACCTCCTGGGTTTCACATAAAAATATATTTGATATACCCGTATTAAAATCACCATTATTTTGACTCATTTTATTAAAATGTTTATAATTATTCACCGGCACAAACTTAGTATAATTGCAAATAAGCAGCAAATAAATAATTTGTAGCACACGCTTTTTGCAAACGAAAACAAACACGAATGAATTTGTCAAACAGACGCACGTCTGTATCTATCTAGAAATTCCAACAGCTAACGGGATTTAGTGTTGTTGTTTTAGACAGCTTAACAGAATTTTGTGTCATTTAACTGCAGCAACTGGCAAGTCAACAACCAAATCTGTTCTGTTGCATTCACAGACTGTAAACCTAACATATTCACAGTTTATTCAACAGTATTAGTTGGCAACGCAACTGGCATTTCTGTTAATGATCAAAAGTATTGGTCTGTTGGATCAACATATACATTCTACAGCTAAAACAACAGGTGTTTCATTTGATTTAACAGCAGCAACTGGCAAGTCAACAACCAAATCTGTTCTGTTGCATTCACAGACTGTAAACCTAACATATTCACAGTTTATTCAACAGTATTAGTTGGCAACGCAACTGGCATTTCTGTTAATGATCAAAAGTATTGGTCTGTTGGATCAACATATACATTCTACAGCTAAAACAACAGGTGTTTCATTTGATTTAACAGCAGAAACTGGCAAGTCAACTTGCAATTTGGTTCAAAATAACCAAATTGTTCCGTTGCATTAACAGACAAAAAAAACTAACTTATTCACAGTTTATTCAACAGTATTAGTTCGCAACACAACTGGCATTTCTGTTCAAATTAACAAATGGCCAATTATATCAACCCAGATTCCGTCAATTCAACAGTTTTTGGTATTAACAGTAGAGGACTGTTGATATGACTGTTATTTTTTCTCTGAGTGAATGGAAATGATTAGTTTGTCAGTTCAGTTCAACTTCAGATGCAGCTATATCTATAATTCAGAGACGATTCAGTCTTGATAAGTATACTGCGCTGAGTGTAGGAGTTTAACTTGCTACAATATACAGAACGTAACTGACCCTTGTCTCTCGAGGAAGATAACATTCCTCGTCAGCAACGCTACACAGAGCCAAAAAGTTCACCTATAATCAAAGAGATTGTTACGTACGGGGTTTTGCGTAGTACCGGAGTGCCGCTGCTATATCATCTTCTCTCCTCTTCCACTCCTGCTACATACGCTGCATGCTCGGAAAACACTATGTGTACGCTTGCATAAAGCTCGTTCTAGCTCGCCGGACAGTGGGGTGGTTCTTGTGCCTCCGCCGCACGCTAACCGCACCATACAAAAACTTCGTACCCTTCACCATATTGGATCGCGATACTGTGGTGATTATCGCCACTGATGATGTGTGGCGGCGCTCACTTTCCCTCCCTACCGTGGTCGACATTGGCAATTGTAGCTGTCGACCCCAACACTTACCCGCGAGGCTGCCTACTTGCACCCCTTAATTCTACCCCCTTGTAAAACCTCGTCCCTTCCGTCAATGTCGCATCCCCAACACATAAGTCGCGCTTTAGGATAATTAACAATTCATATTGTGATATTTATTGTCAGACCCTTACATACTAATCAAGTTGTATGGCCTGTTCAAACGGCCCTATAGCTTTTTTAAGTGGAAATATGTGTATGAAAAGAGCATGAACGGCCAGCTAAAGCTGTTGACCGTCGTGCCCAGAGGTACAGAATAGAAAGTAATAAGAATCCAAAAGCAAACCTGCGCTATCTCACCGATGTGTGCCGAATTTCGACTACTTATAATATTCAGAAAGGAAAAAAAAACTGTTTACATGTTACGCTGTTCGCGCATCAATTCAATTCACTCTGAACACAAGAACAAACTAGCAGGAGGCGTCGGGCTTATCGTATCCAACCGCCACATGCACACCCCCGTGACCCTACAAGACGTCTTGCTGGCTCTCGGAAACGCTCTGCTAGCGTGATGAACTCACCCTATACTTCCCTTAGCTTCCCTTGCTCACGCACTTTAGCTCAAGCAATAGCAAAAATAAAGAAAAAAAAAGGTTAAGCGTGAGATAACGCCTTCACATTAATCAGACCAGGTTAATAGACAAATAGAGATTGAGTTGTAAGAATGAATAAATACATAACTTAAACTAGACATGCGCAATCACCGCCGCTCTCCGCGATTGAACACTTCTCTCAGGCTGATGAGTATCGCCTCACTATAGTTCTCCTCTTGGTCAATCCTACCTTACAATGGCAAGCGCAATCCGAGCGCCATTTAATCACAATATCATGGAGTGTCTCGCTTCCGATTAGCTTGAATATCGGCCGGTGCGGCCACAACGTGTGAAGTGAGCAATATATGTATGTACGCGCAAAGAACAAGACTAATGCCTAGGCTTGCTGCTTTGCTTTTGCTTTGCAACGACGGGCGCAATCCGAGCGCTACTCCACTGCAACACCACAGAGTGTGAGAACCACGTGTCTCGCCTTTGGTTGCTCAAATCTCGGTTTGCGAAGCCACAACGTATGAAGCGAGCTGTGTACAAATAATCGTAGACCTTAAAACTAAAAAACCTGTGCTGGCTGCTCTGCTCGATGCGGCCTCCTCTGCTGCTTCGCTACAAGAGTCTATTTTTGACCACTGTTGTTGCTCGGCTCGAGTACTCCGTCCAAGTCGAATCACCTTGCCAGTTATCGGCGTAACTACACTCTCTGGAAACTCAGCTCTCTGTCCCATCCATTTGGCAAATGATGTTGGGACCCAAAACAAAGATGGTTGAGCCAAATAAAATCGTTACTCCTTCGCTATTCTTCTCTCCCCAATAGAGATGCAGGCAACCTTAACGTGTATAAGCTGGAAACCGCGTGTGAAATTTGGAATCACATATACGCACTTTATATTTGCATTAATCAGAAAATCACGTTTGCTCGGTTCCGCTGCCAGTCAAGAAAAGAAGTAGGAAGTGGAGATTCGAGTATTTGACAGCGCCGGTCAGCGGATAGGGCCAAAGTCTCCGCAGTGGAAGCGCTCGGAAAGGAAACTACAGAGTTGCATTTATCGTCACAGATCAAAATTACTAGTGTGACTGCAACAGGGCGAGCGTTGCAGTCGAGTCCGGGAAGACAAACCGCTCGAAAGGCAAGTCACCCTTGTATCATGTACGTATGTCCTTTGCGTGATAGACGCCCATAGAACGCCCTGATGAATCCCCAAGCTCGTAAAGCGAGCTTCCTTTTACCGCCAACACCACCGATCTGAGATATTTCGAAGCCAACTTTGCGTTGAAACCTTCGGCCGCCTTGCTAAGTTTGAAATATCTGCGATACACGACATCTCCCACCCGATACTTAACTGCTCGCGATCTCGTGTTATAGGCTCGCTGCCCTTTACCGTAGGCTTTCTCCAAGTTAACTATTAGTTGATTTCGCATCGAGGTCATGCGGTCGGCTTTGGGCAAGACCTCCAGGTCCGGCTCTCTCAAGGCATCTATGCGCCTCAATACCTGGTAAGCGCTCCCGTGCTGGATCATCACCTGGCCAAACACCGCGCGGTATGGCTCCAGGCTTATAGCTCCGTGCATGACGCTTCGAAGCGCGAATGCTGCCTGAGATACATGTTGATCCCAGGTTCGCTGATCGACTCCTTGCAGGTATGTGCGGATTATACCTAGCAACGATCGGTTTACACGCTGAGAGGCGTTTGCTTGAGGGGCATAATGAGCTGTTTTGACGTGTTCAACACCGTAACCTTGTAGGAACCTATGGAACAACTCTGATGTGAATTGACGGCCGTTGTCCGAATGAACCACCTCCGGAACACCGAAGATGTGAAATATGTCGTTTTCTAAATACTTAATCACTTCTTGGGCCGTGGCGTGTCGCATGGGTTTAGCGAAGACAAATTACGACAAATGATCGAGTACTACAAAGACGTAGGCGTTTCCTGAACTGGACCGCCGATACGGACCGCAAAAATCAATGTACAGGCGCTGAAATATCCGCTCGGACAGGAAACGACCCATCATTGGTGGCCTAGAAGTAACGTTTGGCGCCTTGGCGCACTTACGGAGCTCACAATCCCCGACAAATTTTTTTGTGTCGCTAAGCATACCCGGCCAGTAAAACCAATTCTTTAACCTACTCAGAGTTTTTGCTACTCCACCGTGCCCTGCCGACTCGGTGCAATACATCCCCCTGACAAGTCCCTGTCTAAGGCCTTCGGGAACCCAAACTCTTCTGTCTCTTCTGGCTGGTCCATTTGCTTGGGATATATTCGTTTAAATACTACGCCCTCCACCACTCTCACATCTGGCAATAGCTCTGCATTACCACTTACATGCTGTTAGAGTGACTCGTAACTCGGACTGGAAAACTCGGAAGCGGAAAAGTCGATATAGTGGTTAGCCCTCTGATCGCCAAGTTCTTCCATATACATGCGGCTCAATGCGTCAGGGACGACGTTCTGGGAGCCTTTCCGGTGCTCTATCCTGAAGTCAAACCCCTGCAGCTTCAGACTCCATCTCGCCAAGCGCCCGGAAAGGTTCTTCTGCCCCATTAGCCACTTCAAGCTCATATGGTCCGTGATTATGGTGAATGGGAGGCCCTCCACATATGCCCGAAACTTGCGCACGCTCGCAACCGCCGCTAAGCATTCTAGCTCCGTTATAGTATAATTTCGCTGCGCTGAGTTAAGTTTCTGGGACATGAATGCAATGGGCCTCTCATTCCCCAGGTCACCCTTTTGGAACAGCACACTACCAATTCCCTGTGTTGACGCATCGCACTGGATATAGAAAGGTTTCCCGAAGTCCGGGTTGTCAACGCTTTCTTCATATCCTCAAAGGCCTTTACCGCACCATCGGACATAGAGAATGCCTTCCCTTTCCGCAAACAGTCTGACATGGGGGCCGCCACTGTGGCAAAGTTCGCTTGGAACTAAATAAAGGGTCATTGTTTCCGTCTTCCCTCTCCAAGTCACCTTGACTTCCACCTTCCCAGTGATAGGTTGAGACTTCCCGTCTGCTGTTCTCAGCCTCTTGTCCATCTCCTGCACCTTTCCCTTGAGCCTCTCCGGCCACACGCATGTGCCTGATCCGAAACAACTTATGGATGCCCCGCTATCTAGTAAACCTTTCACCGATCTCCCATCTATTTCTACGCTTATATAAGGTCGTTTATCCAAATCATCTCTGATGACCATCTCTTCGATAGCCCTCTGCTCCCGCTTCTTCTCTTTTGCACTGGTACGAACGCGCAGGATCTTCCGCCACGCTCTCCCCGGAGTTTCTTCCGCGCTCGTGCCCGGCAACGCATCCGTCTGCCCAAATATTCTTCGCCTGACAGTCTGATATCTCTCCTGCCTCTCTTGCAGCGACATGTAGGCCGCCGATTTGTAGCCCGATTTGGGTAGACGGCTGCTGGTGTTGTATTGGTCTACTTTGATTTCTCCGGGGCTGTCTTCTGCTGGCAAGGCTCCCCGGTTTTCTCGCCAACCTTCTGGTTTCCCTGACACTCCTGGCATACCACGTACCGCACGTTCGGAGTGTTGCACTTGTAGCACAACATCCTGTGAAGCTTCCCATCGCCTGAATTTCCCTGCGACCCTTTCATGCCAGAAGTTGTTAGAGGTTTCCCGAGCTCCGTTCTGCCCATCTTGTCCCTGCTATGGTTATGAAAGGCCTCTACTGCATTTGGCTCCTCTTCCTCTTGGTCCTCGTCTAGCTCTTCCACGGCTCTCCTCCTAAAGGGCTTTTGATCGAACTCGGCCAAATGTTTTTCCGCCCGGCGACACTCCTTTCTCAAATCTTCAAGCGACTCGATTTTGCAACCGAAGATTAGATTTTTGATTCTCGGCTTAAGATTCCTCCTAATGATGTTTACTAAGCTCTGTTCAGACATCCTTGTCCTCAATGTCCACTCCATTCCTCGGATGGCCGCATAGAACTCTTCGAATCTTTCGCTGTAATCTTGCTTCCTCTCGTTCATTGTCTGACGAATCTCTTCGTCACAATCGGCCTTGCGGAACTGCTCCTCCATGGCCGACCGGAACGAATCGAAGTCCACTACTTTACTCCCGGAATGCTCTTCGGTATAAAGCCAATGCCATTCTTGCGCCTGGCCACCAAGAAGCAAGTGAAAATTAGCAAAGAGATCTTGGGCCGAGACACCGTGCTTACCTCGGAGCATCTCTACTCTGAAGAGGAATCGCTCTATTGGTATGGCTTTAGGAGCCCCATCAAACTTAATATTCCAGTCACGTATGGTCTTCGTGGTGCCTCTTTCGAAACGCTGACATTCCTCCTTGCGGCCCGTCCTTGGAGATGTTAGCCGGCTACAGCTGTCGCCTGTGACCACCCTATTCTGCGGTGAGCTGTTTTCACCCCCAGTTTCTGGAAATTCACCGGCACCTGCTTCCAACTGCCAGTCCCCTTGATCTGCTTCGCCATTGCCTGCGATCCCCGCTTTTTCAAGACTTGTTAACCTATCCGACAACCCAATCATATCTTTCCGCAGAGTCTGTACCACTTCCTTCACAGCGTCCGATGTTGACCGACTGACATCCATCTGGTATTGAAAGAACATGAGCTGAAACTTTTTAAGTAGCTCATCCCCTCCTAGCCCCGACACTGCTCCACCCGTGCTCTGAGGCTTGGAAGGCCCCTGATCTTCATGTCCCGAGGGAACTTCGGACTGAGCCTCCTCCCCTTCATCGCCTCCTTGGGGCGGCTGAGTCTGCTCTTCCTCATCCTCACTACCCCCCATGTCACTGCGAAGACCCTTCCTTTGTTTTAATGGATTGGGAATTCTGTATTGTTTTAAACGAGGCGATTAGCGTATAAAAAAAATATAGTGTACTTCAAAAAAAATCTATATTTATATCCTGACGATTTTATGTAACCGTACGAATACGAATTATTTAAGTATATGTGTGGTTGACGCGACCTTTAGTGTTTGGATGCGACCTCTGTCCCGTATTGTCCCAAGTCCGTCCGTTTTAGTAAACGTCTGGTGTGGATTACCTTAATCCCCCCCTTAATCTTAGCTACCGCTGCAGATACATACGGCCAAACTGCTGAATGTCCAACCATGATATCTTAGCGGTATGATTTACCCTCACTTCTCGGCACATTTGCCGGCACCAATTCTGGCCAGGCAAGTTGCCAGAGAAGCGTGGCCGGGGCGGAAACTCTTCGACACTGTTGTCCAGCTCTGATTTAGCCAAACAAGATATCTGAAAGATACCCCCGCCTATATTCCAAATTCGACACAATCACATAGCCTGTACTTCGTCCATGCGAGATATCGAAACTACTGCAAAAAAAAAACATATATTCATATATGTATAAATATATAACCATCAACCAGCATCGCTTCTCCTCATGTCCGGTTCATCGATTATTAGAGCAACACTTACGTGGGCCCCACGTTGGGCGCCATTTTGTTACGTACAGGGTTTTACGTAGTACCGGAGTGCCGCTGCTATATCATCTACTCTCCTCTTCCACTCCTGCTACATACGCTGCATGCTCGGAAAACACTATGGGTACGCTTGCATAAAGCTCGTTCTAGCTCGCCGGACAGTTGGGTGGTTCTTGTGCCTCCGCCGCACGCTAACCGCGCCATACAAAAACTTCGTACCCTTCACCATATTGGATCGCGATGCTGTGGTGATTATCGCCACTGATGATGTGTGGCGGCGCTCACTTTCCCTCCCTACCGTGGTCGACATTGGCAATTGTAGCTGTCGACCCCAACACTTACCCGCGAGGCTGCCTACTTGCTCCTCTTCATTCTACCCCCTTGTAAAACCTCGTCCCTTCCGTCAATGTCGCATCCCCAACACATAAGTCGCGCTTTAGGATAATTAACAATTCATATTGTGATATTTATTGTCAGACCCTTACATACTAATCAATTTGTATGGCCTGTTCAAACGGCCCTATAGCTTATTTTAGTGGAAATATGAGTATGAAAAGAGCATGAACGGTCAGCTAAAACTGTTGACCGTCGTGCCCAGAGGTACAGAATAGAAAGTAATAAGAATCCAAAAGCAAACCTGCGCTATCTCACCGATGTGTGCCGAATTTCGACTTCTTATAATATTCAGAAAGGAAAAAAAACTGTTTACATGCTACGCTGTTCGCGCATCAATTCAATTCACTCTGAACACAAGAACAAACTAGCAGGAGGCGTCGGGCTTATCGTATCCAACCGCCACATGCACACCCCCGTGACCCTACAAGACGTCTTGCTGGCTCTCGGAAACGCTCTGCTAGCGTGATGAACTTACGCTATACTTCCCTTAGCTTCCCTTGCTCACGCAATTTAGCTCAAGCAATAGCAAAAATAAAGAAAAATAAAAAATAGAATAAAAGAATATTTTTAATTTAAAATGTTTTTAAAATGAACTAAAAACTGGAAAATAATTTCCCCTCTGCCTACATAGATTCTTCACCACGTAATGCTTATCTGGAACATTTGTGAGTAGGAATTCTTATAGGTATTAAATAGTTTTTGGACTTTGAAATGTATAAAAACATTGGCGCACGCTAAAGATGGTTCGCATTAATTTCTAACAATCTTATTACCGATATGAGCTTTTCTAAAAAAAACATCTTTTCACGATATAGCAAGCGCCAAATGTTTTTATACATTTCAAACTCCAAGTACTATTTAATACCTATAAGAATTCCCACTCACAAATGTTCCAGATAAGCTTTACGTGGTGAAGAATCTATGTAGGCAGAGGGGAAATTATTTTCCAGTTTTTAGTTCATTTTAAAAACATTTTAAATTAAAAATATTTTTTTATTCTATTTTTTATTTTATACTTTTTAGTTGTGAGTCTGTGAAAATTTCTAAGCTTGTAATTGGATATTCTGTGTCATATTAGTGGTACTCATGTAACCATATAACTTAACGAAAGCGTAAATATATACATTTAACAGCTCAGTTAGATGAACGATATAGATAAATTTATGTGAATATGAAACGTTTGTTTTACCGCTCCTCAGATTGTAGGTCATAGGATGGGTAATACAACCAATTCCTTTAATTTGTGGTGACCGGGGACTACTATCCAAGTGGACCTGTCCGATAATCCGGACGAGGACGCAAACGGAAATGTAGACAACGAAATAAAGAAATGCGAGAATGTAAATTTGTACTCTTTGTTTATTTTATTTAAGTTAGTTGTCCGAAGCAGTATTGGACGAACTAACGCGTAGGAGTTAAAATGTAAAATGAGCGCAGTTACAATGCATGTACTGCCTTTTATAGCCGATAATTACAATGCTGATCGCCAGTGTGGCTTTTTCGAATACTCTTGTGCTTAGCACAGAGTTGTATTAATTTTGACAAGACACTACGGTGAGTCTACATATAACATCAAATATTACATTTATACAAGAACCGAATATACTAGAAATATAAATGATGAACATAAACGGTGACCGTTTCAATCTCCCCCTAGGATACTGAAATCGTCCCGATGATGTATCCTATCATGTGCCCTTTCGAGGGCGTCCTCGGCGCCTTATCATATTAACCGGCGCTTCAGGAGCGTTGTCAGAGCTACGATACGGCGTTAGCGACGTTGCATGGTATGTACCCAATGGATACTGAAGATTGTCCTCATGAGCAATTACATAGGATGCGCTACCTTGTTTTTCAATAATTACGTAGGGCCCGTCTCGTCGTGGCACAAATTTCGATGTTACATTCTTGGTAGCATTACTCAATACGTGAGTTGTAACGAGCACCTTAGCTCCGATCTCTAGTCCCTGTTGGTTGCGTCGTTTTGGATTAGTAATAGCTTTATTAGCGTCTTGTTGTTTATGCTCGGATTCTTGCGTGGCCTTAAACGCCTCAGCGAGTGTACTTAGATAAGGTGTGATTTCAGCAATGAAATTTTCTGAATGGATGATTGCTCTCAAGTCATGCTTGATGTCGTCGATTGTACGTAACTCACGCCCAAATGTGAGATAGGCAGCCGTTTCCAGTACTCTCGCAGCGTGTTGTATTCATAGCGAATCGTATAGCTGGCAATTTCTCTACCCAATTGCAATGCTGCCTGCCCACCAAAATGGACAGCTGAGTCTTCAGGTCTCGATTTTTCCGCTCCACAGGATTCGCTTGAGGATGATAGAATGGCGTAAAAACTTGACGTATGTCCAGGCAAAATGTGACTTTCTGCATCACGCCTGATACGAATTGCACGCCGTTATCGCTGATTATTCGCCTAGGGACCCCATAGCGCAGGAAGACTTCGTCTATAAGCGTTTTCGCACAACTTTCCGCAGTCGCTTCTTTTAGTGGAAAAAGCTCCACCCAACGGCTTGCTACATCTTCTACAATGTAAATCCACTGCATTCCATTCGCGCCTACTGGCAGTGGTCCAAACAGATCGATGGCTATGGCTTCAAAACGCTGTTTGCTGGATGTTGTTTGGTATAGACCCATTGGTTTCAGGTTCGTCACTTTATAGCGTTGACATTCAATGCAGTTTTTGACATGGTTCTCTATATCCTTTCGCATCCCTGGCCAAAAATAACGCGCTGCTACTTTATGCAAGGTCCGATCGATTCCATAATGACCAGCAGTGTCTTTGTTGTGGTAATTATTTAAAATAGCTGGACGCTCGAACGTTGGAACAACTAGCTGTGCCTCATCGCTGTACTCATTGTCATAACAATAGAGAACACCGTCATTCATCGTGAATCCTCTTTTGGCCCAATGTGCAGCATCATCTGTCTCCCCCTCGAAGCAATCTATTATAGATTTTAGGGTGGGATCATTAAGTTGGCTATCGCGGATTTCCTTCGAGCCTCGTCGCGGAAGATCAACGGCAAACGAGCACACATGGCATTGTTCTTCGGATTCATGTTTATCTTCGCACGGTGGCCTTGACAGCATATCTGCCACCACGTTGATTTTTCCTGGCTTGTAGTCAATGCTCAGGTTGTACGGTTGTAAAAGCAAAGCCCATCGAGCTAGGCGCCCAGTCGGCGATTTTAGCGTCATTAACCATTTAAGCGGCCGGTGGTCCGTGATGAGTTTCACCTCCGATCCTTCAATGTACCCACGATATTTTTGTATGGCCCACACAATGGCAAGAGCCTCCCTCTCGATGGTAGAGTAGTTTTGCTCTGCTTTTGTTAAGAGCCTACTCGCATATTCTACTGGATGTTCGTCTGCATCCTCCCCCTGGATCAAAACTGCTCCCAAAGCGTATCCACTCGCATCTGTTTTTATTATATATGGCATATTTTCGTCGACTTGTTTCAGGATTGGTGACGTTATTAACAACTGTTTCAGTTTGTCAAACGCGACTTGCTGTTCATCTGTCCAAACCCATGTAGCATTCTTTTTGGTCAATTGTGAAAGTGGTTTTGCCACATTTGCAAATTGTGGTACGAAACGCCTATACCACGAGCATGATTGGAGGAATGATAGTAGCTCTTTAACATTTTTCGGAGGTTTACGCAAAGATATTGCAGCGACCTTTTCTGGATCTACTTGGATACCGTCCGAAGTAAGGATATGCCCAAGGTACTTAACCTCGCTACAAGCAAACCTACATTTTACTTTATTGACCTTAAGACCAAATTCATTTATGCGATTGAAAAGAATACCGAGCTCTGCAAGATGCTTATCGAAGCTGCTTGAACAGACGATTATATCGTCGAGATATGCGAATATCGTTATGTTGCTTAGGGAGGTCTTGAGTCGATCAATCATACGCTGGAACGTTGCTGGTGCATTACGCAAGCCAAAAGGCATGCGTTTAAATTTGTATGTGCCAAACGGAGTAACAAATGCCGTCTTGTCCTGATCTTCTTCCTTCACCGCGATTTGCCAATAGCCAGCCTGTAGGTCCAATGTTGACATAAAGTTGGTAGCTTTTGCGTCATGTAGCAAGTCGTCAACTCGTGGAAGCGGGTACCGGTCTGGCTTGGTGATGGCGTTTAGCTGTCGGTAATCGATGCAAATACATATGTCACCCGATTTCTTGGGCACGATAACCACAGGAGCAGCCCATGGCGATTCACACTCTACAATAACACCAACTCGGAGCATTTCACTTATTTCTTTATTCAGCAGGGCCTTTCGTTGCGGTGACAATCGATATGGAGGCAAAGCAATTGGGAGGTGGTCCCCCGTGTCGATGCTGTGTACGGCAAATGGTGTTGCGCATGTTGATTCTTCGAAAACTTCCTTATGGTGCAATAATAATGCATCCAACTCTGCACGCTGCTGCATTGTTATCTCACCACCAATCATCTGACGTCGCGGACTCAAATCAAGGGAGTATAACGGTAAGAAGTTTTCCTGGCAAAACTTTTCAAAAGCGGTCATCTTTGCCTTCATTGGTGGAGCAAACAGGCGCGGTGTGCTTTCAGGTGTACGTTCACCAGCTGGAAGTGAATCTTTAAAGATCTTCTGCACAGAGTGTGGGGAATAATCATTGGCATGTGTGCGTTTCACCCTTACTGCTGGTCCATAGTTTACGTCTGGACACACTTCTGGAGGATCAACCTCGTCGACTTTTGTGTTACGATTTTTAACGTAGTGTACGAAGTTGGAGTATTCGTTGATGGCCTTAGTTCGAGGTGATTGTTTAGTTGTGGTTACCACATGCGCACCTGCTATATCTATAGCAAATGGAATATCACTCACACTTGGTGCAGCGAAATCATGTCGTATTTTCGGCTCATCCTCGAAATGCCAATAGCGTTGTGCCATATTCAACACTATGCCCGCTTGTTCTAAAAAGTCGGCTCCAATTAGGGTACGATTCTTTGTAGCTTTCGGAAGTGATATCATGCGTATTTTTCGAACCCTGTTGCCGATAGTTATGTCGCAAATGGTCGATGACACTTTTTGCGAGGTGGTGCTTCCATCTGCCAATGTGACGTCAACGAAAACATCTTGGAAAACACAACCCATGCTGGATAATACCCCTTTTAGGTTAGCGCTGGCAACAGAAGTTTTTGCGCCAGTGTCGAAGAGAGCTTCTCCTTTCATTCCAAACATCTCGATGTGAACCAGTGGGCAGCACCGTCCAACAGTGGTGGTATGTACGGTGTTAAATGCTAGATACTGAGGGCTCTCTTTACTGTGACCGCTACATTTTGGGCAAGTCGCACGATACACCCCAGGGGCGCCACAGCCGTAACATGCAAACGCGGGCGTGCGTTTGATTTGCGGCGCTGTTCCGCTTGAACTTGCCACTGTAGATTGCTGCTGTGCCTGCTGCTCCTTTTTCTTCTTTAAACACACATCTACTGTGTGGCCGCGTAATCGACAGAAAGAGCACCTCTTTGCCCCATCTGAGCGTTCCGCCTTCTCACATGGCAGTGGCGTGCCTTCCATATAAGCCGAAAAGCCCGGCTTGCCTAGCTAATCCTCTATGAGCTACAATATGTTTCAAAAATGTATCGTAACAATTTCTTTAACGTTTACATTTGGTTTCACTAACTGCCAATAGCATAAACATATAAATAAAGCTCTTCCTGCCATCTGTCGGCTGATAGCAAAACAATTAACATAAAATTTCAGCGCATATGATGGCTTCTCTTACTTGCTTACTTAAAATAGCCTTTAACCGCCTAGGCGATGATTGCCATCTCGCTTTTACTTATTGGCTTTTACCTGGCTTTCAAATCCCTTACTAAAATGTCTTTTTGAAGCTACAGTTTTTTTTAATTTAGAAGAAATTTTGTATGCAACTACGAAGCCAGCTTCGTGCTGTTGTTACTATAAGCTTTAAAGCCAAACTGGATATGTATATACATATCTACAATGTTAATGTGCAAAGAGCTCTATTCAAAAATTATTGGCGCATATTTTAAAGTAGAAAAAAAGAATTCAATAGTGGTGATAGCTGTAATATTTTTTTTTTTTTGCTAGGCATTATAAAATATAAAAAATATTTTTTAGGTTTCTTAGGTCCACTTGCACGACGCCGAGTTATCTTTTTAGCTCAGAGTTAATTTGACATTAACTCTGAGTTAAAAATATAAATTTTCGTTGTGCAAGTGAGCCTTGGCTTCTGCGATGTATGTAAATGGGAAATAGTGCAAGTAAACCTATTCCCTTGGATTGGAAAAGCTTAAAAAATCTGCAAAACAATAACTTGCCTATTGAAGAAACCTAAATGTTTAAGTTTTTCCCCGTGTGCAAAAGTCGATAAATATCTATCCTGAAATCTTCTTCTTCGTCTGAAATGTTCTTTGGCAGCAGTATGTGGTTTTGTTGGGGTTATAAGGACTGGGGCTTGCCTTGATTGAAACACGTAGGCACGCCACTGTCACTTGGTGCCGTCGTAAGTTGATTGGACTCAGCCAGAAACAATTCCGCATCTCGGCAGCGCGATATGAGCTCATCGAATGTGGAAAATTTATCACGTTGCACACGATCTCTTATTTTCATTGCCAGGAGGCCGTATATCATGTTTAATTGCACCACTTCACTGATGCTGTCTTTTAGCTGCGAGAACAGCAATCGCTTTTTACAAATAAAGCTGTCGGTAGCTTCACGCACTTGTTGCTTGTACTGAAATATGTCTAAATAGATTTTCCAGTCAGGTGTCGGAGGAGAGAACGTTGTACGTATCAGCTGCATGGCATCGTCAAATGTTGAAATGGTGTCTTTAACACCGATCCACCAAGTCGCTGCATAGTCTTCCAACAAGAGTGGCATCCCCCGTAAGGCATCTGCATCTGATATTTTTTCAATATCTTTGTATACTGTTATTGTAGCAACAAATTCCTCCACCGTTGCTGGGTCCCGTTGCCCTCTAAAACGCGCAGTGCAATTTGTATAAGAACCGCTTTTTCCGCCGCTTGATATAGCCTCCAATATTTGTGAAAATTGTTCGGGTGAAAAAATCGCCATTTTGTGCTCGCTTGTCGGTACGTTGTTGTGGTTCGTGGCCACTATGTTGGGCGCCAATGAAACGTTTGTTTTACCGCTCCTCAGATTGTAGGTCATAGGATGGGTAATACAACCAATTCCTTTAATTTGTGGTGACCGGGGACTACTATCCAAGTGGACCTGTCCGATAATCCGGACGAGGACGCAAACGGAAATGTAGACAACGAAATAAAGAAACGCGAGAATGTAAATTTGTACTCTTTGTTTATTTTATTTAAGTTAGTTGTCCGAAGCAGTATTGGACGAACTAACGCGTAGGAGTTAAAATGTAAAATGAGCGCAGTTACAATGCATGTACTGCCTTTTATAGCCGATAATTACAATGCTGATCGCCAGTGTGGCTTTTTCGAATACTCTTGTGCTTAGCACAGAGTTGTATTAATTTTGACAAGACATTACGGTGAGTCTACATATAACATCAAATATTACATTTATACAAGAACTGAATATACTAGAAATATAAATGATGAACATAAACGGTGACCGTTTCAAATACTTTTTATTATGAAATTCTTATTAATTTAATTTTTGACCCATTTTTTAGCTATTCTTCTATTTTTGTCTAGTGTGCATTGACTGCTTTGAAAAACTGCATGTCGAACAGCGTAATCGAATTGGGTAATTTTTGGAGGTGTTTACACACTAAACTCCTCGTGGAAGTTTACCGAATCTGTGTAAACTTCGTTCCATAAAAATTTTGACAGTTCATTTACGCCTTCGGCAATTTTCTACGTTTACACGCATTACGCGGTGTGCCTATGGTTACATGAATAAAATTATTCTTTTTTAAGCCTTATAAAGCACATTATCTTTCCTTTGTGCCTAAATGTATGCAGATGAAATATTCGAAATTTCGATGCTGTTTATGGCGCTGAAAACACATTATAGCATGCGCATTATAACATATGTACGAAATATTCAGATAGCAATAAGGAAGATAGGCCGATAAATGGGACTTTTGCAATTAAAGCAATATTTTGGATTTTTTTTTTGTATAATGCATTGTCAGCGAAACCTGAACGATGGTGAAAATTTCAAAACCCCAGCTCAATGGGAAGTTAGTTCAAAATCCAAAGCAAAATCTCTGGAAATGAAACTTTTCAAATATCACTATCCGTGCGCCACCTATCGGAATTATTTTTTTCTTATACTGCGTGGGGCCAGAAAACTAAACGACGATGAAAATTTCAAGATTCTACCTCAACGGGAAGTTCGTTGAAAAACAAATTAATCGACACCGAAAACAGAACTTCGCATTTCTTAAATAGAACGACTCACGCGCCACCTAGCGGGTCCAATTTTCTTTTGAACATTTGGAAATTGATTAAGTAATACACACGCTAAATATCAGCTATATCGGTCCATAATTAGGATTTTCAGCTTTTATTACCCCGATCTCAGCTCCACCTAGCGGAATTTTTTTTTTAGGAAAATATTTCTTTTCATAGTAGTAATACTTGTTCCGAATTTCAGCCAAATCGGACCATAAATGCGATTTTTGAAAATATAGCGACCCACGCGGCACCTATCGGATTTTTTTTTCATAATATTGCATTGTCATCGCGACCTGAACTGTAGTGAAAATTTCAAGACCCTAGCACAACAGGAAGTTGGTTCAAAATCGAATGCAAAAATCCGGGCACAAGAACGACGAAAGCGACCTAATAAAAACATTTTAAAAAGGTTAAGCGTGAGATAACGCCTTCACAGCAAGACTAAAGCCTAGGCTTGTTGCTTTGCAACGACGGGCGCAATCCGAGCGCTACTCCACTGCAATACCACAGAGTGTGAGAACCACGTGTCTCGCCTTTGGTTGCTCAAATCTCGGTTTGCGAAGCCACAACGTATGAAGCGAGCTGTGTACAAATAATCGTAGACCTTAAAACTAAAAAACCTGTGCTGGGTGCTCTGCTCGATGCGGCCTCCTCTGCTGCTTCGCTTCAAGAGTCTATTTTTGACCACTGTTGTTGCTCGGCTCGAGTACTCCGTCCAAGTCGAATCACCTTGCCAGTTATCGGCGTAACTACACTCTCTGGAAACTCAGCTCTCTGTCCCATCCACTTGGCAAATGATGTTGGGACCCAAAACAAAGATGGTTGAGCCAAATAAAATCGTTACTCCTTCGCTATTCTTCTCTCCCCAATAGAGATGCAGAATGCTGATTGTTAGCCAACAATGCTTAGCAACCTTAGCATGTATAAGCTGGAAACGTGTGAAATTTGGAATCACATATACGCACTTTATATTTGCATTAATCAGAAAATCACGTTTGCTCGGTTCCGCTGCCAGTCAAGAAAAGAAGGAGGTAGTGGAGATTCGAGTATTTGACAGCGCCGGTCAGCTGATAGGGCCAAAGTCTCCGCAGAGTTGCATTTATCGTCACAGATCAAAATTACTAGGGTGACTGCAACAAGATCGACGTCTAAAAAAGCTTTTTGGCCGGGGAGAGCGAGTGGGGACAAATTTGAAATTGTGCTAGGAAATCTTCTAGATTTTAGCTTGAATTTCCTCTCAAATTTATTGAAAAGGAAATCGGCTAAAAAGAATTAGTTAGCTTCTTATTTATGAATTTTTTATGTACTTTTGTCAAAAACGTTCAATTGTTAGAAGAAACCTGCTTGTTTTTATGAGAAAACCTGTTTAAAGTAAATTAATGAGAACATCCTCTTATTTTCACTAGATTCATATTGAATTTATTGAAAAGGAAAACTATATATTTTTAAAAGATCCCTTATTAATTCAAATTCAGGTATGCCTTCTTCAAATGTGTAATTCGACGCTACCATGCACAAGTACACGATTGCATCATGGTAGAGATCTCCGTTCAGCAGTTAATAATTCTTAGTTCGATTCGCGGTGAAGGCAATAAGGCAAGTGTACATGTGGTGAGGCAAAAAGAACAAAGGTGTAATTAGACGTTGGCAGGTTAAGTATACGATGGCATGGTAGTGTAGATTAGACTAGACTAGACATCTGGGTTGAGCGTTCATTTTTTTTTTTTTTTAATTTGAAATATTAAAAAGAAAATCTTCTTAATATTATGTGACTATCTACTCAGTTTCATTAAAAAGAGACGCCCAGTCATAATAAGACGGGAATCTTATTGGAAAAATATCATAGGGAAGTCCTTTTGATTTAGAGGGCATTTTATGTGACTTTTTGCTCTGTGTAGGGGTTGGAGTATGAAAACGGCGTTCACCGGACAATTGCGGCTGAGTAGGAGACAGTAGGTGGTGTGCTGTCACCTACGTAGATTTCTAACTCCATACCCACTTGCGCTGCCCAAGTGGTGAATAGTGTCGCCGAGGACTTTTTCGGCGACAATGTCAAGTATCCCTGTCTGACCAGTCACGATTCCCCCTCCTAAAATTCAAGTTCATCCGAGTCGGCTTGTAATTCTTCAATTTCTGATAGTTTCGCCGCTTACCACACTATAAACATACACTTGCACATTTAATACCACATAATTCAGCGCCACTTTATGGGATTATTAATGATGCGCATCAGCTTGTTTAGTCCAGCCTGTTTGAATACACATGCAAGGACCTATTATGTCTGTGCAAAACCATTTGAATATGGTGTAATATTGTCAGTATTGTTGCCTTTAAATGTGGGGCTGACGATTCACAATAATGTTTTAAACAAAAGAAGACGAACGCCCACTTGTCGGCCGTATCCGACACTACTTTATCACATGCCTCTTCCTTTGTTATTCATACCCAAACTTATCCCTGGTAGATATTTATTCAAATTTCACTCATTACTTAGTAGTTTGAATCCCAACCGCATAATTTGCAAAATGAGCCTCATTTGTAATCGACTGAGATTTAACAGAGTTGGATGATTACAATGAAATTTACATTAAAGATGTCTGTATGCCCACTACGTAAATGGCAATAGATTTCCCAACTAGCACCAAAGTAACAGAAACGAGGACAACAAGCTCAAGCGGGTGAATTTCACGAAGCAATCACCTAATTCGTGACTTTTGGGTATAAATAACCTTGTTCGAATAAACTTTGGTGGCTGCATGGTAACGACTACCACAACGGTTACTTAAAAATGATGTGGTTATTAAGTAGCATTAATAGTATTGAAGAAGTCGTTATTACCTGCATGTCAACTCCAGAGAATTAATTACTTTTAAGTTGTTAATCACTATCTACGATGACCAACTGTTGCCACCTTTTTGCTACCCCAAAGTTGTCAAGCCTTAAAGAGGTTTTGGTGGTTTCGGCGACGTTGTGTGCACATAATATGGCTTGTTATATTTCAGAGTAGTAGGTTGGTTACTACGGAGTGCATACCACTTCTTAAATCTACCAGGAGTGTTGTTCAACATTGTGCAAAATTTTAGGCACAAAATATTTGGGTGTTCGAACAAGAAGTAAGTAAAATGTTTGTACAGCCCCGCGCGATGCTCCGAAGGTTGTGACTTTTGACAGCTTTTATGAAAAAAATCAGTCGTTGAGAGCCAATAGGGTGAGGTTTGAGCCCTCAAAACCATCCCCTGCGCACGGGCCTGTGTTTGTATTACATACCTAAACTCATGAACCAAAGAGAGGAGATTGTGCCAAAAGCGATACCGTTAGAATGAATTAGCCAGCTTTGACAGAATCAGCTTATCGCTACGTCATGAGTTGACACAGAATTGCCACTATAAATACTTTTACCGCTGGTGTGATTTAAAAAAAACTGTGTTTGGGAGCAACCCTGGACGAATTCAAGATGGCCGATGGCCGAAATGCAGTGTTGCAGTTGTAACGTGACGTCACGATTTGAAAGGGAAACAAGGGGAAAACGGGAAGGCATGGGCCTGACCTACATTCCCCATGCAAATAATTGTTACAAATTGTTTGCCTGAATCGAGTGCGTGATGACAAAATGACATTTAATTTAAAGAGAAGCGCCAAATTTTTGCTGAACAAATTTCGGTCAGCAATTATTTTCAATCGAGGATATCAGCTGACTTTGACATAGGTTGGATTTATGGTGGAAAACCATTTGAGATCCACTTGAAAGTCTTTCTTCAATTTTTACACATGTCAATACCTATATTCTCTCTCATATCTGAGATCAAAAATTAAACAAAGCACGTGCGCGAACAAATAAAAAAATATAATTATTTGTGTTAAAAAAAATGTTTATAATATTATTTGAGAATTTTGGTGGACTTTTGACCGTTTGTGAATAATTTTTTCTTAAATTATTCTGTGTTTTATTATTAGTGAATAAGTTGGAAAAGCAACAACAATTACAAGCTACCATGATTACTTAATTTCGGCCTTGCTCAAGGGCCTTGTCAAATGGCTTTGTGTATAGAGTACACACTGCGGGCTTAGAAATTCCTAATCCCCTTGGTTCTTGGTTCGATGACCAACAATAGGTGATGAAAAATTTTTATACACAAAGCCATTCGACAAGGACCTTGAGCAAGGTCGAAATTACGTAGTCATGGTAGCTTGTAATTGTTGTTGCTTTTCCAACTTGTTCACTAATAATAAAACACAGAATAATTTAAGAAAAAATTATTCACAAACGGTCAAAAGTCCACCAAAATTCTCAAAGATTTCCAAATTAATGACCACAAACTCATAACATATTTTATAGTATTATATTACATAATTTATAGGGACATTTCACCCAAAAGAGAAAAAGTACCATATTTTTAAAATGCCATAAACTGACACTGCTCTGACAGAACTTTACATGGGTTAGGAGTAACTAGTTGCATAGCTAAATTTTTAGGGAACTGCATCGATAATACTGAAAAAACTTAAAAATTGTATCACGAAAAAACAGGAAAATGTCCCAGCAGTCACAATCTTTAACCTTTGTAAAAAGTTTCTAAAAGCTGATCTTATTTTTAAAGAATATGGTACTATGTAGTATGTACTTTCGATCATATAAAATTGTAGTTCAAAGTTGCACTGTATAGCTAAAATTCGTTTTCGTACTCACAAAGGTGCAACAAAGGGATTTTTAGGTTTCCCAGGAGTCACACTCACTAACTGAGTAGTTATAAAGCTATTTGTTGTTATTTCGCCAAATCTTTTAATGCATTTATTGTATTCGATATTTATCCATGTCGATAAATATATTTCATAGCAATTGAAATCCCAATGTCAGTTTATTAAGTCAAAGTTGACTAAGCTCTCGAGTCAAATGTCCCAGGAGTCACGGTGGAATGTCCCTATATTAAGTAAACACGCCATTTATTCCCAATCATAGTAGCTTCCTCATGCCAAATGGATACAATTTTGACGTTTGATTCCTATTGGAAAATATTGTTGGAATTCAAGTCTAGTTCCATTACTTTTTCAATTGGAGAAATAAGAATATTTTCATACAAAAAAAGGTCGTTTTGCTGGAAAAGCCGCTGTTGCAACAATGGTGCTCGGATGGAAGAACAACGTTGGAAATTGGAAAACGGACTTGATTTCGCCGAGGCTCGCATTTGTCAAAGTTTCATAAAGTTTTATGTAATTGGGACTTTAGCGCTGTAACTTAACCTTTAGGGGCGGCTTTTTTTTCGCCCTTTTGTATGGGAAATCTATCGGAAAAATAGCATTTTTTTCAAGGTGTTTTTCCTCATAATTTGGTAAGGGTTTCGAGTAGTGTTTGATTTTAAACACGCTATGGCTAGAAAACACCGTGTTTGCTTTTGGTGGAAACACCATATTAAATCTATTTTATTGCAATTTTCACCATGTTCGGCATGTTTTTATGAATTTAAAACAAGATTTATAATTCGCTTTCCTGGTTATATGCAAAAAGGGTACATCTGCTTAGTTTTAGTTTAATTGTAAAGTAGATATGGATATTGCATGTACTAAGTGCACTTGATTGAGTGCAAAGTTACAGTTGTTCTTTTTGATTTTTTTCTTATTTTACAATATATGTATCTACATAAGTATATAAAAAAATATGTATAAACATATCTGTGGTCATAAGCAATAACAGCTTAAGTCGACTTAAGAAATTATACCAGTGATTTTGAATAGCAACATCGAGACATTTTTCAAGACTTTCATTGGTCTTTTTTTACTTTCTTTACAAACAATTAAATGCAATACGTTTGCCTTAGTTATAAAACAGTTTTGTTACAAAAATTCGCCAGCAAAAATTGCAACTGATCTAATTTCTTAAGTCGACTTAGGCTGTTATTGCTTATGACCACAGATATATCGACGGCTCCGTTTCAAAATATTTTTCAAAAGTATCTTAGATAGGTTGTTTTTGAATCAAATTTTTAGAAAGAGCGTTGCCGAAAATATTCCAAAATATTGTTATTTAAACAAATTTTGAGATAGGGAGTTTTTGAAAAATATTTTGAAATAGGCGACATGCCACCCAGTCGTCCATACATATGTACCTTATAAGCTTTAGATGTATAAGTACATACCATGTACAAAGTACATTTACAAATATATGTACACAAGCATAAAAAAATAAAAAAGCCAAAAAATACCGTTTTATTTTTTTCGTTTTAGTAATTTTTCCCCGAGCGTGTTAGTGCGTTTTTTCGAAAATCTGTTTCATGAACGTGTCTTGTCGTGTTAAAAAAATCATGCACGCGCCCACCTTTAATATGTACACTAAACGATGTAAGCAGTCTTGTTTTTCTTGTAACAGTTTTCAATTTTTTTATTACCAATCCTTAGTTGTGTTTCAATTGGGCAATTCACAAGGGGTGTCGTATTCGTCTATCGCTGTATGTTTTCATGGTTTCCAATCCTAAATTTTTTGAAAAATAGACAAATAGCACGAAATACTGGAGGTTGTGAATTGCGTATGTAAATAAAAAGTAGCCCAGGGCCTGGATTCCCTAACGATGAGTTTTCAAATGTACACTGAAAATTGTGTACACTACAGCATTCCAATTCAGTAACAATGAGTGCGAGTTTTTTCTATCAAAATAATTGACTCAGCTTGTCAAAACTTTTCACTGACTTTTTTTAGTGAGTTTGTGTGTAAAGGGTATTTCAACAAGAGCATGAATATTTTAAAACGACATAAAATAAAATATTCGAAAAACATTTTAAAAGTATTGTTTACAACTGTCATTTAAAAATTTAAAATCAAAACGTCATACATTGCCTATTGTACACAAAATAGCTGTTAAAATTTACATGGTATTGACTGTCATCACTTATTTACCCCAATGGAAACACCCTTTTTGTGTTTGGCAGCGCGCATTCAGCACAAAAATTTACACAATAGTTTACAGAATCGCATGAAAATCTCATGTGTGAATTTTCGGTGCAAATGAGTTTTGATTCAGTGTACACTTTTAATTTCTACACTTTTAGAGAATCCAGTTCCAGGGCTTGGATTCCCTAACGATGAGTTTTCAAATGTACACTGAAAATTGTGTACACTTTAGCATTCCAATTCAGTAACAATGAGTTATCAAAATAATTTACACAGATTGTCAAAAATTTCCACTGTAAATTTTTTAATGAGTTTTAGTCTAAAGGGTATTTCAACAAGAGCATGCATATTTTAAAATGACATAAAATAAGATCTTCGAAAAGTATTTTAAAAGTATTGTTTACAAATGCCATTTAAAAACTTGAAATCAAAACGTCATACATTGCATACTATACACAAAATAGCTGTGAAAATTTACATGGTATTGACCGCCACCACTTATTCACCCCAATGGAAACACCGTTTTTATGTTTGTCAGCACTCATTCAGCACAAAAGTGTACACAATAGTTTACAGAATCGCATGCAAATCGAATGTGTAAATTTCGGTGCAAATGAGTTTTGATTGTACTTGTCCTTTTAATGCCTACACTTTTAGAGAATCCAGTCCCAGAACGTATCAGAATATAAAATGGTAAAACGCACATGTTCAAAAAGTGAACATCATTAAATTCTAATACATTTATTTAAGTTTATTTTTTAACACTGCTTTTGTACTTACATATATGTATATAATATATATGTATGTATGTATTTAAAAGTTGAATACTTACATATAAGGAATGAATGTGTTTTATTTGCCGTCGTATTTTACGAATAAAGAATATTTGTTTATAATCAAACACGAGTTTTAATAAATTCAAGAAGATTACCTTACATTAAAAAGGAGATTATATTTTTAGTTAATTCAATGAGATAACCAAATAAAAATAAGGAGATGGCCTTTTTATTAAACTAAATAAGAAAACTTAATAATAACAAGATTAACTTTTTAATAACTTCAATGAGATAACCTTATTAAAATAAGAAGATTAATTTTTTAATACATTTAAAGAGATAACACATACATGTATATTCGAAGATTTCTTCTTGATTTTATTAAAAAGACTATCCCACCTAAAGTAGGGATTATTCTGCGGCCAAAACAACTTGTTTTCGTGTAAAACTCTTCACATAAAACAGGTGCGTTCATACTTGCCATTCTTGTTTTCACTTGACAACAATCTAGTACCCCTGCGGGACTAAAAACTCAATCACAGGAGAGCGCAAATGTATATTGTTGAATAAAATGTTATAGTTTAAGTATATCTTACTTACACAGAGCAAAAAGTCACATAAAATGGCCTCTAAATCAGAAGGATTTCTCTATGGTATTTTTCCAATAAGATGCCCGTCTTATTATGACTGGGTGTCTCTTTTTAATAAAACTGAGTAGATAATCACATAATATTAAGAAGATTTTCTTTTTAATATTTCAAATTAAAAAAAAAAGAAATGAACGCTCAACCCTGATGTCTAGTCAGTCTAGTCTAATCTACACTACCATGCCATCGTATACTTAACTTGCCAACGTCTAATTACACCTTTGTTCTTTTTGCCTCACCACATGTCCACTTGCCTTATTGCCTTCACCGCGAATCGAACTAAGAATTATTAACTGCTGAACGGAGATCTCTACCATGATGCTATCGTGTCTTGTGCTTGGTAGCGTCGAATTACACATTCGAAGAAGGCATACCTGAATTTGAATTAATAAGGTATCTTCTAAAAATATATAGTTTTCCTTTTCAATAAATTCAATATGAATTTAGTGAAAATAAGAGGATGTTCTCATTAATTTACTTTAAAAAGATTTTCTCATAAATAAGAAGCTAACTCGTTTTTAGCTGATTTCCTTTTCAATAAATTTGAGAAGAAATTCAAGCTAAAATTTAGAAGATTTCCTAGTACAAATTTCTTCAAATTTGTCCCCACTCGCTCTCCCCGGCCAAAAAGCTTTTTTAGACGTCGATCTCTTTGATTATAGGTGAACTTTTTGGCTCTGTGTACTTACTTAAAATAGCCTTTAACCGCCTAGGCGATTTCGGCCGTCTAACATGTTTCGCGAGCTAGCTCTTTGTTGAGCCAACAGTGGCGTGGTTGCCAAGACGCGTATGCGCTGACTCTTTGCTTGATGCCAGCAGGTACTTCGTTTTACCTTCGTTCACCACCAAGCCCATTTTTTCCGCTTCTTTTTTAACGCAGAAGTTACGGCGCGGTTGTTGAGGCCGATGATGTCGATGTCGTCGGCATACGCCAACAGTTGTACGCTCTTGTAATATATTGTTCCAGCGCGGTTAAGTTCAGCAGCTTGTATTATTACGATAGTTGGCGCAGTTTGGGGATCACCCTTCTTATGGATTGGGCAGAGAGCACTTAGATTCCAATCTTTAGGCATGCATTCATCCGACCATATTCTGCACTAGAGCTGGTGCATGCACCTTACCAGCTCCTCACCGCCCCATTTGAATAGCTCACTGGACAGGCCACCAACACCCGCCGCTTAATTGTTTTTTAGGCGTGATGTAGCTATTCGCACACCGAAAGAAAAAAAATATCAAAAACCGCCGTAAAATTTACATTTTTTGTTTACCAAATCCAAAGAAAAAAGGTCAATTTTACAATTTCGAAAATATCATTTCTACGTGAAATGGATATGCACAAAAAAAACGTAAAAACGTACAGGACAAACGTCAAATAAACATGACCATCATGTATTATTGAAGGCATCCTCATGTATAATTTACATGAAACGTAAAAACGTACAGGAAAAACGTGTAGTTGAAATGACCATCATGTATTATTGAGGGCATTCTCATGTATAATTGACATTAAATGTAAAAACATACAGGAAAACGTCAAATAAACATAACCATCATGTATTATTGAGGGCATTCTCATGTATAATTGACATGAAACGTAAAATGAACATGACAATCATGTATTATTGACGGTATACTCATGTACAATTGACATGAAAAGTAAAATGAACATGACCATCATGTATTAATGACGGCATTCTCATGTACAATTGACATGAGTCGTAAAAACGTACGGGAAAAACGTAAAGTTGACATGACCATTATGTATTATTGAAGGGATACTCATGTATAATTGACATGAAAAGTATGTACCTACAGGAAAAACGTAAAATGAACATGACCATGATGTATGTACGTGAGAGTATGTAATACTGATACTTACGTGAGAATAACGTTGAAGCTACAAATAAAATTAATGATAATCACATCGAAATGATATTATTTTTGATCAATTTATTAACTTATTTTTGAAATAGGTACATATTTAATGTAATAAATGTTATACATTTGATAAGGTGACAAACTTAACATTTTTAGAAGCACATAAAAGAAGTTTCTTGGCAACTGTACAGGAATTAAAAGTTCTTATTTATTACAATTGCTCCTTCGTAAATGTAGCACAGATGAATTTTCTCCATTAGCACCAATAGCTACGTGAAACATGTTGTCAAAATTTGTTATAAACAAGAAACATGTCAATTCACGTAATTTTAACATGAGATAGTTATGCAAATGTTAGTATTACAATTTTAATAGGATTTTTACGTGAAGCAGGTTTTCGAAATGTGTTATGAACGTGATAAATGTCAACTGCAGCGTGGTTTATGCCGTTTTAACATGAGAATGTTATAAAAATGTGAGATTGGCAGTTTTTATATCAATATGTTGTCGAAATGTGTATTAACAGGAGAAATTGATATGAAAGTGATATGACGGACTACGTTGGCTCAACAAGTTTTTTATCAATTTGACGTGAAACCGGTCGTTTACATAATTTTTAATGTTAAATAAAACTTTTCGAAGTAATGTATTATTAACATGAGAAATTTATGTGGCAATGTCATACATGCTAATGTTGATTCAGCAACTTTCGTATCAATTTAACGTAAACCCTGTTTATTTGATCATTTTCAATATTAATACGACATTTTTTGCTGAAATGTAAAATTGATAAAGCAGAAATGTTAGTTTTACAAGCGGTTCGGTGCACCTCGTTATAGTCGGGTTGTGGAACTTCGATTCCATCGTCTTCGATTGTGGGGTCGGGTTCGTCCTCTTCTCTGGATTGTTGCTCTGTTTCTCCGTTTAGAAGGGCAGAGAAGTGATCCCTCCATAACCTTAGCACTCTCTGAACATCAGCAGGAGTTTGCCCCGGGTTTAAAACCTTCCGTCATTCGCCGAATTTTTTGATAAAATTTTCGGGCGTTGCTTCTGCTGGCTCTTCGATTTCACGCTTTCCGCTTCCCTTTTCTTCGCCCGGAAAAGCCGTCACGCTTTCCTATTCATCTCGCGAAGTGTTCACACACGCTCCTCTTTGCATTCGCTTTTAACGTTGCCTTGTAGGCGTCGTCCTTTGTTTTCAATGCGTCTTTGCAATCTCTATCATCGTGCCAGCTGTTTTTTGCACTTGCCGCACTTCTTCGGCTGCGGTACGTAGTGCTCCGGAGATATGTTCCACTGCTCATGCACTCCGCTGGGTTGAATTGTGCTCTCAGAGAGCAGGTGGGCGAGTCGTTCTGCGAAATCATTAGCTGCCTGTTGTGAATGCAGTTTTTCGACGTCCAGCTTTCCTTGAGTTTTTGGTGGCGTCTCTTTTGTTGTACTTAGGCGGGTACGAATCTTGGCTGCTACCAAGTAGTGATCGGAGTCGATGTTCGGGCCCCTTATCGTACGTACGTCCATAACGCTGGAAGTGTGCTGTCCGTCTATCACAAAATGATCGATCTGGTTGCGTGTTTTCCGATCTGGCGATAGCCATGTTGCTTGATGGATCTTTTTAATCTTGAACCTGGTGCTGTCTGAATCCATTTGGCGAAGTCTCATTATGGAGGCTGAACTTTACGACAGTGGGGCCTAATACACCCTCCTTGCCCACCCTGGCGTTAAAGTCACCAAGCATGACTTTGATATCATGACAGAGGCAGCGCTCATAAGTTTCTTCTAATTTCGCGTAGAATGCATCTTTTTCCACGTCGTCCTTGTCCTCGGTTGGTGCGTACGCGCAGATAAACGATATGGATATTGTAGTTTTATTCGGATTGTGGCGAGACGCTCATTCACGGCTGTGAAGGACACTACATGTTTCACAATTCTCTTAGTATGCTCCTTCCAGTAGGCATTGCAGGTTCGGATGGTCTTATAACCTGCGCCGTCCATTGCATTTCTTGTATAGCGGTGATGTCGGCTTTTGCCTTATTGAGGACCTCAACTAGGCGGGCGTCGCCACCTTCCCTAGTAAGGGTTCAGACATTCTACGTGCATGCTCTGATTTCATTAATCGTAGTTCTAGTTCGTTTGCTGTGGTCGTTATCTGAAAAGTGAGTTATCATATCCGAGGCCAGTCTGTTAGATCTCATTGGATAAGGATATCAGTGATGGGACAATGGGGTTTTCGATTATTATAGATGCATTTTAGAGCCGATACTGGTTGTGAGATGTTTTCGTTGGTGTCTTCGGATAAAACATGTGGGTTTCAACATGTTTTCGGTGACAATTTTATATGGCGAAAACATCGGGGTTTACCATGTTTTGCCTCGAAAAAAAGAATGCGCTTCAAAACACGCTAGTGTGTACATGGTATAAAGTAGTTACAAAAATAAAGGAAATCAAATGTATACATACATACCTATGCACATCACAAATAAAATAAAATAAATATAATTTTATAATTTCAAATTAAAACAAGAGAGAAATGGGTATGGGAAAACTCATAGAACATTTGGTTTTGGAACCTTCTTTCTCAGAAAGGTCCTTTTTCGATATGATTTCTTATTTTTGTCCAAAAGTCCATATTAAAAATATTTCTTTGTTCAATATGATATATGTACTTTATTAAAAGATACAATCGTTGGCTTTGTTCGAGTTTCAATCACAGCAGCTGTGTTGCAAAGTATCACGTTCGATGTGAAATTCTGGCAACATTGGCAAAAGCATCACGTTTTAGCTGTCAAAAATTCGGCAATTGTTGCGCGCGAAGTAAACAAAATCGGCATCACAAATTTTTTGTTTGCACAATCAAAATGGAAGAAGAAAGGTAACAAAATGATTGTTTAAATTAAAATTTATCATATATATTATCATAAAATTTACTTAATTTCTTAATATTTCCGCCTGTTTCGAAATTTTCCAGCACCAGATTAATTGAAAACTCCATTATCTTTTATTTGGAAACAAATTTCTTTTATTTGGAAACAATTTGCAAACTAATTTGCAAAACAAGCGCAAAACATCAGAAAAGTATCAGCTGAGCAGTTGCAACCGGGTTGCAAATCTTAATCAGCGCAGCAGTGTTGCCGCTATTATTACGTGCCTCGAACAAAGCCGTTATTTCCGTAGATATACATATCCGTACAAGCTATTAATGACAATGTTTACATCCTTTTCCACCTTTTCCTCCACCACCTCCGCCGCCAGTGTACACAGGAACCTGTTTCACAATAATTGGCTGTATCACAAATGTGGGTTGAATAACTTTAGGTTGTGGTGGTGCCGGGTGAGTATACACAGGTGGAGCGGGATGATAAACCGGGCGTGGCGGTGGTGGAGCAGGATGAGGTGGTGGGTGAGAGCGTGGAGGTTGTGGCGCCGGATATGTTTGAACGGGCACAATATATATTTGCGTCGGTGGTGGATGCGGTTTTGGCAGCGGTGGTGCTGGTGCTGGATGGTAATTTACCGGTGCTGGTGCTGGTGCGGGGTGGTAATATACCGGTGCTGGTGCAGGCGCTGGGTGATAGTAAACTGGTTGCTGAGCTGGTGCTGGCGGAAGAAATGGATTTTTCTTAAATGTTCCGTTTATGCTGACGACTGCCAAAACAATTACTACCAGACTTGTATAAATCAAGTAATCGAGCGAATAAACCATTTGCTTTAGTCGCATTTTTGCTGCTGCCTCGCTCTGGTAGTTAGATTACCTACTACTCGCCGTTATTTAACATTGATACAAAGTTGTTGCATACTTTTATATTTATACAGCAAATTCCTTGATTTATTTTGATTCGCTGGCGCTGGGAACAAGTTTTTGTTTGTTTGTAATTGATATAAAAAAAAAAAAATTATTTTCAAATTAAATAATTTGCCTTGTCCAGTAAATCTTTAGGGTATTAAAAATTAATTGGTCATTGAAATTACGCGCAGCTATCAAGTGGGAGTTTCCAATATCGAATATCGGTACACAATAATTGATAAGTGGCTAAATTTGTGCAAATTATTAAATTTATTTGACTACCACAACTTAATGGCGAAAACATTTGCAAGCAAAGGAAATTTACAAGGAAATTTTAACATGCTTATCTATTAAGTCTTACGTACGTTAATTTGATCTAGGGATGGAAGCGCTATTAAGTATTTAATCGTAATGTGAAGATTTCGATTTATCTCGGTACACTCAAAAAGAACTGGTATCCTGATGATGCAAAATAGTCACCAATATGCAACTTTCGAGCATCAATTTTTCTTTATCAAACGTCTTATGCAATGCTGCTGGAGAAGATAATTCCAGCAGCAGAGCTAAACCGCAATGGTACAATCTTTTACAAGAGCGCGCAATTGCTGGTGTATGCCAATAATATTGATATCATTGGCCTTAACAACCGCGCCGTAGGCGCTGCCTTCTCTGGACTGGATAAGGAAGCGAAAAAAGTGGGTCTTGCGGTCAACGAGGACAAGACGAAGTATTTGCGGTCATCAAAGAAAGAATCGGCGCACCTGCGCCTTGGTAGCCAAGTCACCGTTGATAGCTACAAATTGAAACGGGAACCAGAATTAACACCGAAAAAATAGCAGTCTAGAAATCCAACGGAGAATCACTCTTGCCAACAAGTGTTACTTTGGACTAAGTAGGCAATTGAGAAGTAAAGTCCTCTCTCGAC
Organism: Campiglossa producta; assembly: GCA_964058755.1. Lineage (NCBI taxonomy): Eukaryota > Metazoa > Arthropoda > Insecta > Diptera > Tephritidae > Campiglossa > Campiglossa producta. The sequence goes on along the minus strand of CAXKVI010000003.1, from coordinate 93,664,132 downwards.
AAACAAAGATCACGCTCGGAATCATGGACAGTGTCAAGAGAAGTTGGGATGGCCCTTGGAGTATTTGAGAGAAAAGTTCTCCGGAAGATTTACGCAGACCTGACCATATTGCAGCGAATTAAAGCCCAAAGGCTTCGATGGCTCCAGCACAGAATGTTTTCCTATTGACACTCGGATTCGGCAACAGAGGAAGGAAGAGGACTCAACTGAGATGGAAACAACAAGTGGAGGATGGCTTGAACTCCCTTGGGGTTTCCAATTGGCGTCAGTTATCGCTAAAAAGGAATGACTGGCGTGCTTTGATACGAAACGGCCGCAATCGCCAATGCGGTTAAGCGTCAATAAATGACACAACCCAAGATTAGATTGTTTATGTAATTGATATTTTCGATTATGATTATGCTATTCCCGACACGAGGGGCGCATCCACATAATCCACATAACGCATGGATTAATTTGAGGAGTGATCTCAAACTGCTCAGCTACAGAAAAAAAATTTCATCAGCTGAGTACATTACATAAATATATAGGGAATTAAAATAAATCAATACTACGTAGAAATGAAGTGTTAAGAGAGAATAGAACTGTTATTTTGATCATAAAAAGCGAGTCTGAAAAATCAAAAGTGCCTGAATGAGAGTTAAAATCTTCACACCAACACAGGAAAGGCTCGTGTAATTGTCCTGTATTGCTTTAGACGAATAGGTTTGAAGTGTCTTGAAGATCGGGAGGGAATAGTCTAAAAATCCCTAAAAATGTGCAAAAAAGTGTGCTACGCAGAAGTACTGGGCATGGCGTAGTCGGTGTTAGACCGCCTAAGGGTTATCTTTTATCAACTCGAAAAGGTGTTCTGCACATATATAAATACCATGGAGCCAGCCTCCTAATTGAGAGCGGACCCGAATAATTTTCCGGTTTTTTGGCCATAACTTTTCACAAAAACAAAAAATTAAATTTTCGCCTTCGGATTCACATTCCTGGCCCCGAGACGCATCCGATGTGGTTTTCGAGTTGACACCTAAAGTATACAATTACCAAAATGTGTTAATAAATATTTATTATAATTTGCATACTTTATTAATTTTCCGATTCTAAAATATATCCATTCGTCTTGGCTTCTGGGATATGATATGTGGGCTTTTCCTTCCAAAACTGGTAGGTTTTTTTGCTGTTGGTATCTATATATGTATACCTATAGGATGGTAGCACGATTTGAATTTTGGTAGTTTTTTACCCTCGATCAAATGACATCTCTGCCCTTCCAACCTGTGCTAGCCATGGTGTGCAATACAAAAAATGACCCAGAGTATAGAATAATAATTGGGTATTGAAGATCTTGAACCTGTACTTTCTTCATCAGAAACCGTAGCAAGTGACTTATTTTCAACCATTTCATCATGAAGAACATTCGTAATCGTATAGTTCTAAGTTGATTAGCACCTGGGCTAATAGCCGACAATGTCCTAGAAAGAGGAAGTATCGGGAGGAGGTAGATAAGGTCAATCAAGAAAGTAAACGACTCTACAATAGGGTGAAGTTCTTAAAAGAGAAGTTAGAAGCCTTACAAAACAAAAGTGGCGTTGTCCCTTGTAATCACGACAGGCAAATATCGGAGGTAGTTGGTAGTTTACCCCATTACTTGTGGCATGTGTAAGGAATTTCCTAGGAAACATAACCCGCGCTCCAAAAGGTTTGATAGAGAATTCAAGAAACGAAATTTTTTACGCATAATTCTATAATTTTCGACACGTATTAGCAACTTCAACATAGGTAGAAAATGAACTTCGCTGAACAAAATTGCCCCCTTTGTTATCCTTTTTTTTTGGTCAGTGCGACCCAGTAATTTCCCAAGATTTTATCCGCTGGTTGTTAGCAGAGTGTCTTGCTTCAAGGACAAATCTCATTCTTTTGAGAAGAAGAAAGGGGTTTCATAGCAAATATTTATGAACACTTTTGTTATAGAAGTTTTTAGGGAAAACTTTAGGAGAATACACCACTAGGGTGGTTACAAGGTATATGGGGGGAAAAAATTGTGTACTATTTTTTATTACACCTCCTTAAAATATGGTGGTAAACTAGAAAATGATAAATACAAGGTTTTAGACCAATCCGATTACGTTAACACGTGCCCCATTGGGGTCAAAGATAGGAAAAACAGTGGCTTTTATACGTAAAATCGACACCACTTCTTTCATGAACTTCATCCGAATACGGCTCAAACTTTTGATTTATATGTATATGTGAAGTTTTTGCAAAAACTGATATTTTCTGAAACCAATGTAAATTAGCCTTTACTTGAACATTGCGTATTCGGAAGGCGCCATTTTTATACCTTTCATGAACATGAAATGGTATTATAACTTTGGTCCGATGTTTGTAAGTATGAGAAGAAGAAGAGATAGACCCATCAATAAGTATACCGAAATGATCAGGATGACAAGCTGAGTTGATTTAGCCATGTCCGTCTGTCCGTCTGTCTGTTTGAACGCAAACTAGTCCCTCAATTTTTGAGATATCTGGCTGAAATTTTGTATGTGGCCACCATTTTGTAATATAGGAATCATTTGTCGGAACTGACAAGATCGGACCAGTATAACATATAGCCCCCATACAACCGATTGTTCAGATATAAGGTTTTTTGACCAAAACTTCTGCAAGTAAAAAGTTAGGAACGTAAAATTTTGCAACTCGACTACTTTCTATTTATGTAGTGTATATAGTGAAAATCAACAAGATCGGGCAAATGTAACATATAGCCCCCATACAACCGATTGTTCAGATATAAGGTTTTTTGGCCAAAACTTCTGCAATTAAAAAGTTAGGAACGTAAAATTTTGCATCTCGAGTACTTTCTATTTATGTAGTGTATATAGTGAAAATCAAAAAGATCGGGCAAATGTAACATATAGCCCCCATACAACCGATTGTTCAGATATAAGGTTTTTTGACCAAAACTTCTGCAATTAAAAATTTAGGAACGTAAAATTTTGCAAATTGAGTACTTTCTATTTATGTAGTGTATATAGTGAAAATCAAAAAGATCGGGCAAATGTAACATATAGCCCCCATACAACCGATTGTTCAGATATAAGGTTTTTTGACCAAAACTTCTGCAATTAAAAAGTTAGGAACGTAAAATTTTGCAACTCGACTACTTTCTATTTATGTAGTGTATATAGTGAAAATCACCAAGATCGGGCAAATGTAACATATAGCCCCCATACAACCGATTGTTCAGATATAAGGTTTTATGGCCAAAACTTCTGCAATTAAAAAGTTAGGAACATAAAATTTTGCATCTCGAGTACTTTCTATTTGTGTAGTGTATATAGTGAAAATCAACAAGATCGGGCAAATGTAACATATAGCCCCCATACAACCGATTGTTCAGATATAAGGTTTTTTGGCCAAAACTTCTGCAATTAAAAAGTTAGGAACATAAAATTTTGCACCTTTAGTACTTTCTACATATGTAATGTGTATAGTGTAAGTCAGTACAATTGAACACGTATAATATATAGCCTCCATACAATCGATTGTCCCGATAACTCGGATCCTATTATTTTGTAAGTTTTTTGAAATTATAACAAAGATGTGTACACGGCTACAAATTTTAACCTAAATTTTAAACTTTTTTGGACTACATATATGATCAAACCAAATTTGGATTCAAATTCAATCTAGACCAGTTTTCATGAAAATTGGCTAAATGAATCGGGTTTCAATTATAAACAAGAAATGTTTTAACAATTTTTTAAAGATAAAATAAATTTTTTGTCCGTTGGCCGGAATTCGAACCAAGACTCCCCGCATCATTCCCGTCTGCTCTACCACTGAGCTACATCGCACACATATATGTTGTTGGCAAAATTCAATCTTGAATAAGCTTTCAAAAATAAATTTGAATTTTCAAACCCAAAAGTTAAAATTTTAGACCGAAAATTTTTAATTTTCAAACCAAAAATTTTTAATTTTAAACCAAAAAGTTTTAAGAATAAAATAAAACTAAAAAACTGTGGCAGCTGGCAGGATTCGAACGAAAACGCTCAGTAGTCACAGCCGACTTCTCTACTGCTGAGCTATGACGCACATGAAGTTTTTGTGGGCAAAATTCAATTATATTCAAACAAACCAAAAATAAAAAAATTAGACTGCTTTTTCATTTAGATTTTAAATCGAAACCAAAAGAAATTGGAAATCTTTGTAGGTATTTGGACGGTTTGAAATATTGTACAAAAAAGTTTGAAAAATTGATTAAACTTTATACGGGTTTAAATTTAGGTTTATTTTTTTAGCCGTGTAATGTGTATAGTAAATATAGTTAAATTGAAACAGGCTGTAGATACTGGGGATCGAACAGTGAAAATCGTGACGCTTATTCATGAAAGGTATATAGCCTTCGGCACAGCCGAAGACAACTTTCCTTACTTGTTTATTCCTACTTTCAGGATATGTGGGGATAATAAACATTTCACTCAGTAAAAAATTAGCGGTCAAAATTGTATATACTTTAATATTTGTGTTTTTGCAGTTAAGGCTGATTTACACGGGTCGCTTCCCTAGTAGATTCCACTGCGTTCCACCTTCAAATACAAGGTTTAGATCGGTCAAATTTCTATTTACACGGTAGAACGATAAAAAATCGACCAGTGTAAAAGAACCTTTACACATTTATGGAGGTTGTATTGATATTTAAAGTGGATTTTTGTGTTTTTCCCATGTCTTCGCTTTTAAAAAATTCACAATAAATGAAGACTTTTTATAGGAAATATGACGTTTTAGTAGTTTCTATTGAATACATCATGTGTAAAGTTGTTTTTTCAAAAAATGCATTGTCTAGGGGTCCCGACAGGATTTTTCCTACGGACCTGAAGGTGTTAATCCGGCCCTGCGCATATATAATATCTTGGAGAGTTACAGCTTTGGTGACCAAGGAACATTTGGTCTTTGTAAACAGGGTAACATTTAATATGAACTGAAACTGTTGCTCCGGTATTACTGATTTTAAATGTCCACATTACGTATGTAGTAAGAGAAAATGTTTAAAGAGTTTTACAGTCCTCTCTATTTAATTGAAGGAGTTATACCCCAAAACCCGTTTATCGGAACAATCGATTGTATATATATGTTATATTGATCCAATCTCACTGGTTTTCACTATATTCACTTACTTAAAATAGCCTTTAACCTCCTAGGTGATTTAGGCCGTCCAACATGTTTCGCCAGTCGGTTCTTTGTTGAACCAACTGACACCAATTGGAGATACCACGTGATTTTAGATCTGCCTCCACTTTGTCCTGCCATCGGAGCGGTGGTCTCCATCTTCCACTGCCGAGTGCCGATGACAATACCTTCTGTCCCGGAGCGACTTCGTTCATTCGCACCACGTGTCCCAGGCAGCCAAGCCGCTGGATTTTAATTCGCTGAACAATGTCGACGTCTGCGTAAAGCTCATACAGCTCATCATTATATCTTCTTCGGTACTCGCCAACTTTTAGGGGTCCATAAATCTTTCGAAGAAATTTTCTCTCGAATACTCCCAAAGCTGCCTCATCAGATGCTGTCAATGTCCATGTTTCTGCATCATAAGCAGGACGGGTACGATAAGTGACTTATAGAGTGTTGTTTTTGTTCGTCGAGAGAGGACTTTACTCTCAATTGCCTACTCAGTCCAAAGTAGCATTTGTTTGCAATAGTTATCCTTCAATGGATTTCCAGGCTTACATTGTTGTTGGAATTAATGCTGCTTCCCAGCTAAACAAAGTCCTTTACAATCCCGAAATAATGACTGCCAACAGTGGCGTGGTTGCCAAGACGCGAATGCGCTGACTTCGTACGGTACTTCGTTTTACCTTCGTTCACCACCAATCCCATTTTTTAGCTTCTTTTTCTAATTTGGATTAAGCAAAAGTTACGGCGCGACTGTCGAGGACAATGATGTCGAAAGATCTGGTTAATGGTAGATTTACCAGGTATGAAGCCGCACTGATTAGGTCTAATCAGTTGGTTTACGTCAGGCTTCAGTCTTTCCCACAATACGCTTGATGGGACCTTATATGCGATACTCAAAAGGCTGATTTCACGATAGTTGGCCAGTTTGCGGGATCCCCCTTCTTGTGGATTGGACAGAAAACACTTAGATTTCAATCTTCAGGCATGCATTCATCCTACCATATTCTGCACAGGAGCTGATGCATGCACCTTACAAGCTCCTCGCCGCCGTAATTGGATAACTCAGCTGTCAGACCATCAGCACCCGCCGCTTTATTGTTTTTAGCCGGGATATAGCAATTCGCACCTCGTTATAGTGGGGTTGTGGAACTTCAATTCCATCGTCCTCCATTTTGGGGTCGGGCTCGTCATCTTCTCTGATTTTTTGCTCTGTTCCTCCGTATAAAAGACGACCCTTATTTTAGCGGCGACAGGTTGGCGAAATCAGTTGAAATTTTGATATAATTAGTAACTAATTTAGTGCTAATTAATTGCCAAATGAAAAATGTATAGCTCTTCAAATTTTTGGAGTTTATTTCTCTAGCGGCATGCATTTGAGAAAAACTGCAACGAAATTGGAAAACAACAACCACATAAATGTTGTTGCGAAGGGACAGCGTTTACAGGAGCTAGTGATGCTTTTATGCATGTACATATACATATGTGTGTGTGGAGTTTTACGAACTAACCATACCACACTCATATAGCAAAAGCACCATAGACAATCTTAAGTACGGTATTTGACATGAAAATGAAAACGTCGGTATGGCACACGTGGTAAACTTGCGAATCAGCACGCAAAGGTCGCGGGTTCGAGCCTGGTTAGTTTTTCTAATTTGTTTTTTTTTTTTTCATATAATTTTTTTTTTTAATCTTAAATATGCATATGTTTTTTTAATGCGAAACGTCACTTATGATTGCATTTGATTTGTCTTTGTAATGCAATTTTTTACGGTTGTGATATTTTGTGAGAAATAGAATTACCGATATCTGCAAACAAATGAATTTTCATAATTTTGTTGGTTACGTTTAGGGACCGATATGCCGAAAGATAACGGGGCTCGTGATAGACAGCGAATGCTAAATTAAAGAATTGTCACTAATTAACAATGAATGATATTTTTTGGTTATATTACAGAAGTACTATGTGTAATTAGGCGGGTCGATTTCAAAATCCTACGTTAACCCATTTAGAGTGCCCCAATCGTGTTCAAGTGTATGGCCCATGCCAGTGGCACACAACTAAAACCGCACCTGGGTGATTCGCCATGAAAACATTTGAAAAAAAAAAAACATTTTTGGCACTTTTCATGAAAAAAACAGTAAAGTGGCTATGTTTTTTAGAGATCTTAAGAGGAAAATGAACTCCAATAAGAAACAAAAAAGAGAGTCATTTAGATGATTTTTTATTTAAAGTGCCAAGTGCCCCACAGGTGGGGTCTTAGCGGGTGTGCCACTGACATGGGTGGGTTGGCCCATACATTCAAAAGTACAAAGTCGGGACATCAGAATTGGTTTTAGAGGTATGCTTCGTTCAGCAAAGCATCTTATTTTGGTCCCTAAACACGATTTTCCTTGTAACTTGGGTGATTTTCAAATCGACCCGCCTTTTTACACATAGTGCCCCTGTAGGGCGCTTGAAACCAAAAAATTAGATTTTGGATTATGCTGCATATCTTGAAAACTTGAAGTCCTTTCCAAAAAAAACTGGTATAATTAAGTAGTGACTGCCTCTCGATGACACATGCCTAATAAGGTTCATTCATTGTCAATTAGTGGCACAAAAATAAAGTCGAAACCGGAAAAACCGAACATTTTTAAAAAAAATTCATCGTCTCGCGTGAAAAACATGTCATAACCTTTTCAAATGAACAAAACTTTGTATATATTTCGAAAGTGTCAACAGTTCTCTACCCAAAACCCTTGAGAATTTCAAAATCGGTTGAAAATTGGATTTTAATGATTTTTTTAACGAAAGCTCTGAAAAAACGGTTTTTTGGGCCTTAAAACATGATTTTGGGGGTTTTGGTTTTTTATGGTACACGGAGGGAAATCTATGGATCGAACATCCATAATTATTGATATCACATTAAATAAAAATTGATAATCCTGTCCCATCAATGAATATGGATGTTTCATCAATGCTTTTTTGATAAATCACTATTGAAATGGTATCCATATAAACTATTGATAAATTCTAAATAGTTTAAAAAACAAAATTTTATATAATTTGACATCTGGTTTCAGTAAGATTCGAACCCTGCTCCTCTGGTACGTTAGCCCAGCATTCTACCATTCGGCTACGGCATATTATAAAATTTTTAAAAAAATGTTCAATCATAAGAAATTCAAAAAATTTTGAATTAAAAAAAAAAACGCTTCAACAAGTTTTAATATTGTTAGGAAATCCATAGTAAAAATTGTTGTACTATTATGATTATGCGTCCCAGAAAAATTTACATTTCGCCCACATATATCAATACACTGTCTCTACCATTATTACTATGCAGAAAATATGGATATGGATATACCGACCGTAGAAATTCTTATCACGACCATAGATATTGACATGCCGTTCAAATATATTAGTATTCCATAAATATACAAAATAGTACATCATATCGAAATGGTTGACATGTCATTTTACTTTTTATTGGGAGCAAATAATATTTGATAACTCGCTCATTCTGAATGAATTTTGCATCAAACTCATCGCTATCAATAGTGATATTGTCACAACATTCAATGCATTTCCCTCAGTGTAGATTTTTTTATGAAAACCAATGAATTTAACTTAAAACACTTAATTTTACAATAAATAATTTGAAATGATAAACAAATAGAAAACAAGTATTTGTTTAAAAAAAAATTTGACGTAACAGCTTGATTTTGTGCAGGCAAAAAAGACGTTTGAGCCAAAAATTACCGTTATGCTACGAATATTAAAATAACGTTTATTGCATTATATAATAGAAAACTAAATAAAGTTACTTGCTAAATTTCATGACAATATACAAACTGGATGCAAAGAAATGATTAAAAACCCGTCTCCTGAACAATTTACCTTTTGGCCCATACGTCTTTTTAGCACTCACGACTCGATATGTATTACTACAAATCATTAATCTCACATAAAATGATGACTGCACACCAAGTTTTAGACAGATATCTTTAAAACTGAGGGACGAGTTTGCGTTCAAACAGACGGACAAACAGACAGACGGACGGACACGGCTCAATCAACTCAGCTCGTCGCCTGATCATATCGGTATACTTATTGGTGGGTCTATCGTTTCTTCTTCTAATACTTACAAACACCGGACCAAAGTTACAATACCATTTCATGGTCCTAACGAGATTTATAGCCGAGTTTCTCTTTCCAACTTGTGGTGTGTTGGCGGGACCTACAGTTTTTTGCCGACTCCGAACGGCACTTGCAAAGCAAATGAATTTTTTGCTGAGAAACTTCTCATGGCAGATATACACCCGGAGAGTTTGCCGAACTACTGCCCGGGGCGACCCCGTTTAGAAAAATTTTTCTAAATAATTTTTGATGTTACTTTTGCCGGGCATCGAACCGCCACGACTTGGTGCAGAATGCCGAACACTTAACCGCTACACCGCCGTGGATATTTCCCGACTAGTATGACTTCTGCCAGAAAATTATAACTGTATACTAGTATTTTTCTGACTAGTTTGAGGTTTCGCCGCAGGGTATGTATGCCATTAGCAGGGCAACCAAAACTATTCAAATGCATATTTTTTGTGTTACAAGCTGTGATGTAATAGATTAAATACGAATGCGATTTACATACAAAGAAAGAGTTTAAGCTACATTTGTTAGCGCACATGTTTGCATATTTTGTAATAAATGCATATTTTTGCATATTTCTTGATAAATTCATATATTTAAATTTTTAAAATTTTTATGGTTTTAAATTTAATTCTTACTGCGATAAAAATTGAAATCGCCTTTAACTTTTGCGCTTCCCAACACTTGGCGAAAGCTAAATATGAGCGCGTATACCTACTCTGAAATAAAAAGGTTGAAAGTGCACATTGAAAGTAACATATCAAAACCACTTTCTAGGCGATTATGGAAATAATGTAAATATTACAGTATTTACTGTAAACGTGGCAGTAAAAACATGTGATTTTTGAAAAATATCAATTAATGATATGAGTCCACTTTCAAATATACAGTAATTCATGTCAATATGATAGTGCCCACTTTCAAATTTACAGTAATTCATGTCAATATGATAGTATATTCGAAGAATGATAGGGGGTCACTTTCAAAATTGATATTACCCACTGTTGGACGAAAAATGACAGGGTTACTGTTAATTTGACGGCAGTGTATAAATGCTATTTTTGTGTTACTTCTTCTTATGACCATACATGTGAGATACAAAGGGATAACACTTCATTTCGTTTCTGTTGTTGTCCGTTTTGAAAAAGGCGAGATGATACAAGTGGTGGTAAACTATAGTACATACGGTCAGTGTCAAAAGAAATGTACACAATGAAATTGCAATTTTCACCAATCATTTCTTCTTTTTGAATATTTTCGCTAATTTTTTATGAAAGTACTCCTAGAAATACAGCATGTGCTTTTTTTTTACAAATCTTAAGCCTCTATCAAAATTCCCTGATTTTTGGCAATTTATTTTCTAGCTGGTCTCTGCATTTTTTCCATACAAATTTATTGGAACTTATAAATTCCACTCCTCAGAAGTGATGGAAGCATATTGTATTGCAACCTTTGTGAAAAAATGGTGAATGCAGATCGTAGATCCTGTGTTGTGCAGCATTTGCAAAGCGCAGGGCACAATGAAAAGGCCAACCAGCATTCCAGTTCACAAATGCAAACACAAAAATTATTAACAGAATATAAATCGAAAGGTGCAGAATTCGCGAAAAATTTATGTAAAGCTTTCGTTTCGTCCGATATTCCTTTGTATGAAATAAGATATGACCACCTTAAATCATTTTTAAAAAAATATATTAGTATAGACTTGCCATTAGAAACCACTTTGAGATCTACAGTCAGTAGTTTATACGAACTTGCAATAAATAATATCAAAATGGCTATAAAAAACGAATTTCTATAGATCTCAATGGACCAAACTACAGACGAGTCAGGTCGATATGTTGCAAATGTGGTAATAGGTGTATTATAAAACGATGAGCAAGTCTCAAAGCAAAAATTTTTGATAAAACAGCTTTATTAGAGGCAGTAAATCACTACTCAATAGCTCGATTATTTGCAGATTCAGTTGACATTTTCGGACCTGTGTTCAACAAGGAGGCAATACTTTTCATCACTGATGCTGCTCCGTACATGGCGAAAGCTGCAAAAGCTATTAACGTTTTAATAGTCCACTTGACTTGTTTAACAAACAAGTAATTGAAGTCTAGTTAATCAAATAAAAATAGTTCAAGATGTAAAAGAAGATATTGAAATTTAAATGTGCGACTCTGTAAAACTAAAATTTGCAAAAGTTTAAAAATTGCTGCCTTTAAATATGCACCAATTACCTCAGTTGAGGTAGAGAGAAGTTTTTATATGTATAACGCTGCCTATCGTGCTAAAAGATGCAGTTTTTTTATTCGAAAGGCGCAAATTTTTATAGTTTATTTTAACAGCAATATACTTACATAAATGAAATGCATTTGCAAAATTTTTAAAATGTAAAAAAATTAACTTTTCCACTATAGTCTAGGGGACAGGGACTATGGTCCGAACTATTTCCGTATTCAGTAAATTCTCTGTCTTCGTCGCCTCGACTACAATCATTTTTAAAACTTATTATTTGCTTATGTTCTGTCCATGCTATGTTTTTTTCTTCGATAAAAGATAAATATATGTGAATTTTAAGAAAATCTTTTGAGTTTGAAAATTAATTACAAAAAAAAAAATTTTTAGCGCATATTTTAAGAGCATATTATGATGTTTTCAAGGAGTTTTTTATGCGCATAAAACACATTTTTTGCCGCATATTTTTGGCTGCCCTGGCCATTAGCATCACCATCATAGCCCCCACCTTAAACGTGTTTATATAATTAATTGAAAAATACTTATAAACCACTTAAAAGCGAAATATCATTTCCTCCTTTCGGTGAAAAGTTTTAAACAACTGATTTGCATAAACACTTCATTGCAAACTGGCCTACCAAGCAACGTTGTACATATCCCTGGCGTAGCTTTTTAACACTCCTCATATCCAGCGTTGCCGTTTTGATACAATTGTATAATTTTTGATACACATTTTTGTAAATTTCGTCTTTTGATACATTTTAATCATGAAATTCCCTCTTTTGATACATTTTCAATATTGATGTTGATTCATCGCGTAATAAAGCTTTAACTTTTCACATGAACTAAAAAGTTCTTGTACCTACGACAGCACTTGTTTTCGTAATACGTGAGTTTGGTGTCAAAATCACCCTGAGAAATGATTGTGCACTCAAATCAAATGGTAATCAGCTAAGTCAATGACTTCACCTGATATGGTTCCATCATACTTGAAAATGTAAAACTTTTAATTTCAACAAAATTTAAATACCTACAGTACTTTTCCGGCTACGAACGACACCTGCAAAGCAGATGAATTTATACTTAGAAGCCTTCCACGGCTGAAAGACACTCGGAGAGTTTGCCAAACCAAAATTGGGGTTTATTAACTAAATAAGTAAAAATTAAAAAAAAATTGATGATATTTATTGATACATATTTTTGTTCAAAAACTGACACACTTTTTTTCGAAGGCTGCGGCAACACTGCTCATATCTCCTTGCCATCAGTGTGATTCTTCATTTTATTATGTATCAAAGTGGTTTATTCATGTCAGTAGTGGTAGAAATCTAAATACATGCTAAAGACGACACGTAACAACGTAATTATTTTACTCACTCATTTGCCACTATTGGTCTTTATCAGTTTGTCATGCGGGAGTGGCGAATCCCGTATTTCGCCTAATGAAGAAAAGAAGTATGAAAAATCTCTGGACTTCGTATTCTTAATATAACGAAGGATATGTAGAAGATGACTCATAGCTTTTTTTCAAGAACGCCCTATCTCAGAAGGAGTTTTAGTAACCCTTGAGTTTCAGAGTTCGTTGTCTAATTGCAAATTCAGTACATTTTCAGCTGGAGATAGGGCTTTTTTGAGTCAAATTTTGAAATAGGGTGCTGTTGAAAAATTCTCTGAGAGAGGGCATTTCTTAACCAAAGTTTCTAAATAAGGATTTTTTGAAAAAAAAAAAAAAAAATATGCGATAGGGCGTTGTTTAAAAATACTTAATCTTACTTTGTTTAGTTAGCCATGCATCTATTTCTTCGAGGTCAAGCATTTAAGTCTCGCCAAGGAGAAATGCTTACAGCGCTCACTGACCTTGTTATTTTTTTTAATGATCAGACTGTATCAAAAATTATATATATCAATGTATGTTCGTCTATGAAATGTCGTGAATAAGGCTTTCGCTACCGCCCTAATTCCAGAGCAAGGATTGAAATACTCCTTACTATATTCAGAATACATTTCCTTAGATGACAAAGGGGCCCGAGTCCGATATTTCATTATGTTTTCATAAGTACAACGCAGCTCAATTCTATTTTGGAATGTTCAGCCGAAAGTCGATAACGATAAACAATGTTTATAAAAATTCTTTTGTAAAAACTTGTAACGAAAAAAATTTCTTTAAGGCCCTGAACCTTAAAGTTTCGGTATTTTAGTCATAGAATAAGCAAGGACTAAAACCGAAACCGTAACCGTAACCGATTAAAACCGTTTCAATTCTCGAAACCGAAACCGAAACCGTAACCGCTATTTTTTTTCTGAAAAAGAACGAAACCGAAACCGTTTCAAAAGCCGGAACCGGTTCCAAACGTTTTTGAAGTTTTTTTTATGCCTTTTTTCTTTTTATGGGAATATTTTCTTTCTTTTTTTTCTGGAAAGCTTTCATGGAAGATTGTCGGGCAATGTTAAAAAAGACACGTTTTGACCTCAGTATCAAATTCCTAAAGAGGAAATTTAGCTACATATAGCTGAATGATGGCATCGAAAAAAATTTACGAGATCCGAGAAAAATGTGTTTAGTGGCCCGTATCATATATTTTGACGATTTATTTCATTTAGTTTCCATTCTAATATTTTTCTATTAGAAAAAGTAGTAATTTTTTTTTTAAATTATATTGCAGAAATCTGTATGTCGTTAATAATATTTATTACAATGCACAGCAGCCGGCTGGATATTGGACCAAACCAACTTTTTTAAGTTTTTCGAAATTAGCCTCCAAAACTAAGTTACGGGCTTTCGAAGTTCAAATCTTGAAAGGGTCCAACTTCGAACTTCGAAAGCCCCTAACTAAATTTTGGAGGCTAACTTCGAAATTCAGGGAACGCTATTAAGTAAAAATACTTATCTCTTAAAAATTTTTATTTAGTCCAATATCCAGAAAAAAGTGGATTTTGTCGTACAGTGGTATTTTATTGGAAAAATGTTATAAAAATTCAGATCTATTTTGCAGCTACATACTTAAGTTTTGTAAAATTTTTTGGCGTTCGTGTTTTTATTTGGAAACCGAAACCGGAACGAAAAAGTAACCGAAGCCGAAATAAATTTTGAAGAACGAAACCGGAACCGAAACCGAATCGTGTTACAAAACCGTAACCGAAACCGGAACGTTATTTTAATCGGTTTCATGCCTTGAGAATAAGTCAACATTAATATACATAGGTACTTCGCTGAAACCGAGCGCGTAAAGTGAACACGCCTCTCGAATGCACGCAGTCCCGTATACGCACTGTGTTTCAAAATTAAAAACGTTAAATCATTCTTACAGTTCCGTAACGAGAGGCAAAGGCGGATGTAAAATGAAAGAAAAGTGGAATCTTAATTAAAAAGGAAATTTTAATATTCACAGGCGTCGATGCATTCGCAGGCGTCACCAACACCAGACATTCACTTCACAACCAGCTTTCAGGATCTATGTCAAAGGACCGCAACAAACAAAACAAACTAAAATTGAGTGAGAGACAAAAGAGTTATTGAAGTTAGGTTGGGTGTGAAATAAGTGTTTGGAAAGTTAATTATATACCTGTTTTGCAAGTAGGAGCTCGTTTATAGGACCATGCATATGTACATATTAAGCTACAACGAGGGTGCTAACAAAAGTATTCGTGCTTCACTGAAAGTATAGACAATTTTCATGGTTTCACACCAAGTCCAATAACTCGCATATCTTTCATATAAGTTTACACTGAAATAAAATGTTCTATACGAGAGAATAACTATATGCATAAATGGGAATTGAGAAGGGTTTGCTGCAAGCTGGATGGTGGCTTAAGGTGTTAGAGTTCTAGCATACAAGTCACTACACACAGAGCAAAAAGTCACATAAAATGCCCTCTAAATCAGAAGGATTTCTCTATGATATTTTTCCAATAAGATGCCCGTCTTAATTTGACTGCGTGTCTCTATTTAATAAAACTGAGTAGATAATCACATAATATTAAGAAGATTTTCTTTTTAATATTTCAAATTAAAAAAAAAAAATGAACGCTCAACCCAGATGTCTAGTCAGTTAGTCTAATCTACACTACCATGCCATCGTATACTTAACTTGCCAACGTCTAATTACACCTTTGTTCTTTTTGCCTCACCACA
Source organism: Campiglossa producta (assembly GCA_964058755.1). Classification (NCBI taxonomy): domain Eukaryota; kingdom Metazoa; phylum Arthropoda; class Insecta; order Diptera; family Tephritidae; genus Campiglossa; species Campiglossa producta. The sequence continues at coordinate 93,648,470 of CAXKVI010000003.1, read as the reverse complement.
TGACCACTTGCCTTATTGCCTTCACCGCGAATCGAACTAAGAATTATTAACTGCTGAACGGAGATCTCTACCATGATGCTATCGTGTGCTTGTGCTTGGTAGCGTCGAATTACACATTCGAAGAAGGCATACCTGAATTTGAATTAATAAGGGATCTTCTAAAAATATATAGTTTTCCTTTTCAATAAATTCAATATGAATTTAGTGAAAATAAGAGGATTTTCTCATTAATTTACTTTAAACAGGTTTTCTCATAAAAACAAGCAGATTTCTTCTAACTTTTGACAAAAGTACATAAAAAATTCATAAATAAGAAGCTAACTCCTTGTTTTTAGCCGATTTCCTTTTCAATAAATTTGAGAAGAAATTCAAGCTAAAATTGAGAAGATTTCCTAGCACAAATTTCTTCAAATTTGTCCCCACTCGCTCTCCCCGGCCAAAAAGCTTTTTTAGACGTCGATCTCTTTGATTATAGGTGAACTTTTTGGCTCTGTGCAGTGTTGTGAGTTCAACTGTCACAACGCCGGAAGGAAAGTCTATGGAGGGATGTATATCCAGTATCATCGAAACATATGTCGGCTTGTCTGATCCTGTAGCGCGTGGGTAAATTTTTCTCAAAAAACACATTTTTAATCGCACTATGTAAAAAGTTTTGGAATGTTCGAAGCTTCAACAAAGCATGGTACGTAGGTACACTAGACTGGGCCAAAAAATGTCGTTTTTTTTTCAAAAATTATATTGATTTTCTTTTTGAGAAATGTCAAAAAGAAATTACTAAGGGTATTCGTGTTATGTCTTAAGAATACGAATCTCGTATATTTACGAGTTTACTACAGTTCTTGTACGAACGCCCTTGCTAAGCATTTGTGTTTTAGATTTAACACAAATAACATTTTTAAGATAGAATTTTCCTTTACTTGAATTTTAGTACAATTTCATTCCTTTTTTGTGATTATATTATCATACAAATGAACAAAGGAATAATCAAATATGTTTCTTTTTGATGATCAAAATGAATCTTCGGAATCATCATTTTTTCAATAGAAATTAGTACCACCCTAAAATACAGATCCACCCGGACAACGTCGGGTATGTAGTCACAATGTAGTGTGTATATACACCTTTTTCAGTTTATATTCAGAGAATTACAATTCATATTCAGAATTTTCGTTTTATATTCAGAAAATTACATTTCATATTCAGAATTTTCATTTCATATTCAGAGAATTACAATTCATATTCAGAATTTTCATTTCATATTCAGAAAATTACAATTCATATTCAGAATTTTCATTTCATATTCAGAAATTTTAATTCGGGTACATTCGGCAATTGCGTTTTCCGTATGAAAGAATTATCTGACATGGCCATTAGGTAGCGAAAACATACCCACCACTAGTAAGAATTATCGATTTGATGTCTCACCACTCTCTTTTAGCATTCTACAAAATTACACGTGTTTTTGTGTTTTCGGGAGTGTTGATGGTGTTTTCGTTTGGTAAGTGAAAAAGTGTTGAGGTTTTTGTTGTGCGTTTTTTTTTACAAAATTCAATAAAACGGAATGGTAAGAATGTTACTTTTAAGAAAAAGTGTTATTTAGAGATGAAAAAAGTCAACCGTTGAAAAAAAATAGGGAAAAGCGAAAAGTGATGCTTCGGGGTAGAATCAGCAATTTTTGTTGCGGCACATCATGCCGAATGTGCCCCGGACAGAAATACAGGATCGCCGAATGTACCCCGCATAGTCTTAAGTAAACTTTTTTCTTGTTTATATATTTATCTAGGTATTTAAAAATGGTTTATATGAAATAAAACCTGATACCATTTAAAAACGACTTTTTACTTGATATCTATACCCCCGGAATGGGGCACATTCAGCAAATTTGACTTTTTTCATATAACTTAAAATAAATTAGTCTCCGCTTAAATTTCAAGAAATGGCTTCACATCATCTTATTTTTAAATAATGAGAGATTAGTTTAAGGTTATATAAGTTGCGATTCGTTGAATATTTTCTGAGATATGGAGGTTAAAAAAAAGTGCTGAAGGTACCCCAGTCTCCCCTAATTTCAATTATTTCTAGACTTCATCCCATGGCGAAAACTTCAGGCAGACATCTCAAGGCTCGGGATTTTCACTAATTTTTGAATAGGAAATATAATGAAAAGAAAAATGAAAATGCATCCAAAAAACGTTAAAAAAATGACAACATAAATACTAAAAAATGTATTTTAAGTGTTGTTATTTGGTGCTTTTGCTGATGGTAAGTTATATCCGAACTTTTTTTGTTTGCAGGTGAAAAGAGTATATCCATAGGGCCGATTTCACAATCTATGCTTAACGCACACTGGGATTCAATTGACGTATTTTTTACGGTTACTGTCAAATTAATCGCAATTAGCATTAACCGGCTTTTCGAAAACGGTCCTTAATCTCTCAACACTTGAATCGAAAGGTTTTGTCGCATTAGTACGACGTAAAAGGTTTTTAAACGTTATTTTTAGGTAAATATGGTTTCTAATACGCATTTTTGAAGCAGAGATATTTTTTTGAACCATTTACAAATTTTAAAGCAGCTTTATGGATCCTATTTTGTAAGTATTTTATTTAAAAAAAAATTAGCAAAAAATTATTTGTTCAGGTGGTAGCGCTCTGTGATCAACTGGCAAAAGATACGAATAACAACTAACACAGTTTATGTCAAAGTGAAAATACCTTTATTTTTTTATATCATGGTCTATACTATTATATAAAAATCTAACTCAAATCTAACAAATTATGTTACGGGTAAACAGGCAATCCACTGGCCCGATTTTTTTCATTCAAATTTTAAAATATCATAACCCGCACACAAAAGGTAATAGGGCCATTTTTTTTAATTAAAAATTGTATTAAAAATATTTTTAATTTAAATAACTTTTATATGGAAACCCATCATTGCTTGGTCGTTTGCTATTCACTCGATTGTGCTTAGAGAGCATCAACAGAGTACATATTGTTCTCTTTCTTCGACGTACACTCACACATACACGCAGTTCGACGCTCCAAACAATCAAAGTTTTGTTTGATTTCGAGTTACTCAATTTGACTATATGCAAGCAATTGAAGACATGCATGGATGAAGGGGGTATGTCGCATTCTCACTCAATTTCTGTTTTTGGCATTGGTGAATAGTGTTTATGCAGATCTATATTTCTGTCTTATCAGAATCTGCCTATCGTGAAAATTGTAGAAGATAATTCATGGATAAAGGGGGTATGTACACAACTTTTCAATATGAATTGTGGAAGAAGGGGGTATGTTCCGATTTTTTCATATAAAACACTAAATATAAATTTATGCTTTTTTTGCATATTATGCAACGTCTTTTATGGCTTTGCCATTGTGTTAGAGAACAGAAACATGAGCGCTTTAACAGGGGAGGCAAGCTGCACACATACGAAGACATGCATGGATGAAGTGGGTATGTCGCATTTTGAGTGAAACGAGAAAATCGGCTTTAAAGTTTTGCTTAAACATTTGAGGTTTTTTCTAATCTTTATGGAAAACTGACAAAAAAATTATGCAAAGCCATAAAAGACGTTACATAATATGCAATAAAAAGCATAAGTTTATGTTTAGTGTTTTATATGAAAAAATCGGAACATACCCCCTTCTTCTACAATTCATATTGAAAAGTTGTGTACATACCCCCTTCATCCATGAATTATCTTCTACAATTTTCACGATAGGCAGATTCTGATAAGACAGAAATATAGATCTGCATATCATGCTGCAATCATTGCTGCACGCAATAGCAAAGTCAATTTACTCAACAATGGTTGAAGCACTGACATTTTTTGCAACTCACCACGCAGTTGCACAATTTTATAAAAAAAAATGCCGTCGACGCTCTCGCCCATATTATCATTTTGGTAAACCTTTATTGAAAAAAATGCGCAAGTGGATTTTTTTATTTACACAGAAAGGTAGATTATATTCTTTACATTTTTAAATAAAGTTTAAAATCAAAAATTGGTATGGAAACACTTGATAACAAGTAAGGAAAGCTGTCTTCGGCTGTGCCGAAGGCTAAATACCTTTCATGAATAAGCGTCATGATTTTCACTGTTTGATCCCCAGTACAGCCTGTGTGAATTTAACTTTAGCGCATACCGAAATTATCGGAGCTATCGATTATATGGGGACGATGTGTTATATTGGTCCAATCTCATTTATTTTTAACATCGACATTCCACATTCTAAAATGGCAACATTTACGAAATTTCACTTTCCTACCGATATAATTACAGGAGTTACCTACCAAAATCCGTTTATCGGAACAATCGATTGTATGGGGGCTATGTGAAATATTTATCCAATCTCGATGATTTTCAACATCGATATTTCACATATAAAAATAGAAATACGTCCAAAATTTCACGTTCCTACGTGTATAATTACAGGAGTTATAGCCCAAAATCCGTTTATCGGAATAATCGATTGTATGGGAGCTATGTGAAATATTTATCCCATCACTATGAGTTTCAACATCGATATTTCACATATAAAAATAGCAATACTTATAAAATTTCACGTTCCTTCGTGTTTAATTACAGGAGTTATAGCACAAAATCCGTTTATCGGAATAATCGGTTGTATGGGAGCTATATGTTATATTGGTCCGATCTTGCTGGTTCCGACAAATGATTCCTATATTGGAAAATGGTGGCGGCATACCAAATTTCAGCCAAATATCTCAAAAACTGAGGGACTAGTTTGCGTTCAAACAGACAGACAGACAGACGGACAGACGGACAGACGGACATGGCTAAATCAACTCATCTCGTCATCCTGATCATTTCGGTATACTTATTGATGGGTCTATCTCTTCTTCTTCTCATATTTACAAACATCGGACCAAAGTTATAATACCATTTCATGTTCATGAAAGGTATAAAAAAGGATATTGGTCGATATACAACGGAACAAATAAATCAAATTTGACAACCATATATGGAAACCCAACCTGAAAAATGTAGACAGGTGGCAACCCTGTAAGACTCCCGAAGAGAAATTCAAAGAATGTAGCATACTATCATGTGCCAAATTAGATCCAAAATAGAAAATTTGATTTGGTGGTGGTGAAGTTAACTTAAAAAAACTATTATCCCATACAAAATGTATAGTTAAAAGAAAAATAGCAACCTCGAAGGGTTAAGTTACATTGCTTATTTTTTTCGGGTTAATTTTCTTATAAATTACTAACTTTCGAGGAGGTAAGACCTAGAAGACAATTTTTTTAATCGCCCTAATATATACACCATAGTATATCTTAGGGATAAACAATGGTATACACATCGTGAACTGATAATATTAGCTCGTTGCCGCTGGTACCGTATACTTAGCTTTTGTCATACCTATACGATTTCAATGCTTTGACTTTATTCCTTTGGAAGCTAAGTAGTTGTTGTGAGTAAAGCTTTCAGCAGAATCAGTACGTAAAAATAACTGACAGCAAAGTAGACTGCGGGTGTTTGTATGCGTAACGCCAGATACGACGGATACGTCAAAGTAGAATTTGCTCTAAAATGGACGTACATCACCCAACTGACGTATTGGTGGACTGATTCTGTTCCCGCCTAAAGGTTAAAGCGGCGAGTTAACTTAAAAAACAAACACTCCACGTTAAGTATATGAAAGCGTTAAATGGCACATTAACAACAAAAACACCCATATCATGATATATAAAACTGCCAAGGATCTACAATTAAAAAGGTAGGATAAAAGATTCCATTAACATCTGCATATAAACACTTTTCGGAAACGGATGCGGAAGCAAATACCCGAGTGGGTGCACTCATTGCTCATTCACAGTGTTGCCAGAAAATGTTGAAGCTTACAGCTACTTTATAAAAAAAATTGCTAAAAATTAATAAAAAAAATTTTGTAGCTAAACTCAGGGTTTATTTAACGTGAAAGAACATCGCACATGTATGTATGTATGTCTGCAGTAGCTAAATTATTGCGGTCTATCAGTAATTCAGGCAGAGGTCTTGGCGGAAGAAAATGTAATAGGTTATATCAAGTTTAAACGATTTCATCGGAATATGGCAGTCAATTTCGATAAAGTCGATGTGTTCGTTGTCGGCTCAGTTACATTTATTTCCGGGGACAGTTTCGTCCAATATATTAGCAAGTATATGAGAAAGCGTGAACCTAACTAGCGATTGACATTTATGTGGCTGTTTTCATAAAAGCCATTTAACTCGAACCGGAGTTTAATTGACGTATTTACTACGGTTAGCTGCCAAAATACCGCCGATTAGCATCGACCAAAGTGTATCAAGCCTGCCAGGCTTACAGCTTTTGTACCTACATATATTTGATATTTGATAGCATGACTCATGAAGCACAGGGCGAACAGTAAATTTTTTATATGGTAATATATGACAAGTTAGTTCAAAATAATAAAATAAGTTATTAGCTAAACCAGCTAATAGTACGTTTACACTGTACCATGCAAAATAGCTAAAATGGCAACACTGAATCATTCATTAAACCATTGCGAATCAACTTCGAGTTAAAAAAGCGAGCTATAACGGTTTTTTGCTGTTCTTTGTATGTACATACATATGTGTAGATTTTATTATCAGCAAAGACCTAGCCAACATTTTTTGTTGTGTTTTTTTCCTGTTTTTTCCCGCTTCGCTGTTGTAGTTAGTTGGCGTCAAACGATTTCTATGCAAATTTGTTGACAATACGACTTGCAAATGAGAAGCTCGCTCGAACGCGCTAGCGAATACCTCCCAAACACCATCCTGGCACCTCACAACGTGAACTCATTAATATGTACATACAAATCTACAAATTTTCCAGCATACAAATAAAGCTTTACAAGTAATTGTTGTTATTTCTGTTGTTAAAATGAGAGTCTGCATGTAAGAAAATTCCAGCGCATCCATTGCAAAGCATTAATTATACTTCAGTTGAACAAAAAAAAAAAACTTGAAGGTGTAAAATATCAGAGTTAAGAGAAAAAGGGATTCGAACTGTGGCCAAATCTACTAGGCCAGTGATGGCAAAGATTCCAATAATATAAGAGTAACAATAGTAGACTTTAAGCTTTCAATAAGATTGAAGTTACGCAACAAATTTTAGGATAGTGTGGTCGGTCACTAAATTTTCTTGCAGAAACATCTACATACATAGGTACATGCATAAGTATAAGATAACAAATAAATTTCTTGAAAAATCGATTTCGTTAACAAATACAGTTTGAATTATGTTTAAAGCTTGTCTAAAAAACTGTTCTAGATGCTTACTTGAGCCCCTGCGGGTTAGAGGTTTACAATATGCCCGAGGTAGGCATAACGGTCGTAAGAGGCGACTAATATCCACATATGTAGGTAATGACATGACCCTCGATAGTTGATATGCAAATATGATGTTCCGCATTACTCATCTTCTCCTTCCTTACGGATGGCGAGTGTTTTTGTTGTTAAAAACAAAAACATGATTTATTGCATTTTTCGAAATTACTTGCTTTTCACTTGTTTCCTTTCCTCATCTCTTTTCTTTTTCCTTACTTTCCTTCTCTTTTCTAGATTTTACTTTGCTTGCATAACTCTTCTCGTTTTTAGTTTCCTCTCCTCTCCCTTCCTTTCGCTTCCTTTCTCATTCCACCTTCTCTCATTTCTGTATTATTTGTTAATAAAGTTCCTTTTTTTATTTATTTATCTTCTTGTATTTGCGTTCCTTTCAAATAACTTACTTTCCTTATCTATCTTCTTTTTTGGTTTCTTTGCTTTCCTTCCTTTGTACTAGAGGTATACGCCGTCAAATTTGTCGGCGGCGGCGGCGTAAGGCCCATTTTATAGCGGCGGCGGCGGACACGCCGGCGCGGCGCGCCGCCGGCGTGCGCCGGCGTGGTGGTATAAAAAAATCGCATGTTGAATTTAAAAACTCCATAATTTCAATTGTTGGGATTTTTATTGAACTGACAAAAAATTTTGGGTACATTTTTTATGTAATGTAAATGAACCTAACTTCAAATGTTTCACATTTTATAATATAATATAGAAGAATACTAAATTCTTACACTGAAATAACTATGTTACATATTGAGTCTAGGACTAAAATTATGTACATTAACCGAAGGCTTTGTTATGATCACTACAATATGCATGTGTGATTTAAAATATATGTTTATAGTGTAATATTATATCAATTCAGTCTTTGTATACATTGTTAACATAAAAGTAAAGCTATTGTAATGCTTACATTGATAGAAATTTACTTATTTAGTTAAAAAAAAAAAAATGTGTACCATTTCACTTCTTTGTACAGTTGTTGTTGTGTATATCTTATGTTTATAAAGTTGTATGTGTCTCTTTTCATAGCGAAAAATAATCATTTTAAATATTCTACACAAGACTCGTAGTTGTCATGGATAAAAATTGTTTTGTTAATGTTGTGAGGGCTTAGCTGTGACCGCTTATTTGTGACTGTCAGACCAGCTATAGAAAAAACTCGCTCACTCGGCGTACTTGTTGCAGGTATGCATACAACTTTTTTTTGCTAGCTTGGATAGCAAGGGCATTGCAGCCGCCTTTTCCCTCCAAAACTCTAAAACATTCTGATTGGAGGACAGAGTTACCAGCAAATGACATTCTGCTTCTAAATTAGAGTTTTTCAAACTCGAAGAATACCGCTTGGCAAGTTTCAATATTTTAGAAGAAGGTCAAGTTTCTTCAGAATCGTTTACACTATTTCCGTTTTTTGATGAATCATCAACAAGTCTTTTATACATCTCTATCAAAAACTGTACTTCTGTCTTACATTTGCTTTTGCAGTATTCTGTAACACAATCTAATGTGTTAAAACGCGGATCAAGCAGCGTTGCGCATACTAAAATATCAGTTATTGGAAATCTATAGTCAAGTTTACTCTTTATATTTTTTTTTATTTGTTGCAATAAATGATCGTGACAAAAGCTGAAATTATTCTGATTTAAATCAGTGTCATCGTTTTCAGATAATATTGATAATATCTCAGTTCGAATGATTAACGCAAGAGAAATCGATGGGTATGAGTCCCCAGAAAGAATATTGACAGCATCTTTGAATTTTTGCAAAAAGTCTCTTAATTTATACAATAGTAGTACTTCCGTTTCGAGTAAAATTAAGTCACTTTTATTACAGTTTAAAAGAAGTTTATTAATGGCAGCCCTTTGAGATCCAAGACTATCAAGTAATGATAAGACACTGTGCCATCTTGTAGATATCGAATTTTTAAGGGTGATGTTTCTCTTATCCACCAAACTGCCATGCAAGTCATTGGTATTATTTATGTTTCTATATACTTCCAAGGACACATCATCAAGGGGACCGAACCCTTCGTCGTAGTCGACCCATGAAGCGTCTTCTGAAGCCAGGAGTTCTTCCAAGTTATCAATTTTTGACAAAATCTCTTTTTGTATGGCATCGGCCTGTAACTTCAGAGTATGTGTTTTGAAACGTAGGGCTCACGCGATTTTTTTACACTTTAAAATTAGACGATTTATTTCTGGAACGGAATCATACCCATCTACCGTAAGCAAATTGTGAAGCCCATGCCCAATACAGAAGTGGTTGTTAAGGCTGCCCAAATCGATGGCTTTCTTCATATTACTGCCTTGGTCAGTGACAACGAAATTCGAACCAAGCTTTACGTTAAAGTATTCAGTTACTTCCTCACTCTCCTGCAATATGTTGTTTCCTGTATGGGACTTTGAGACATATTTTGTTTCTAGTGTGAGACTCGACACAGCGAAGTTTGTTGAAAGGTAATGAAAAGTAAAAGTTATATAATTACGCCTACAGTAGTTATCCGTCCATAGATCGAAAGTTAAAGCAAAATGTTCCATCCCAGATATTTTTCCTTTAACGACTTTTAAAACGCTTTCATAAACATCATCTAATGCTGTTGTTGCAATTGTTTTATAATGTGGTATATCATTATCGTTTACTACTACATGGTATTTTTTTAAAAAGTCTTTTATTCCATTGTGTGCAATTGTATGGAACGGTAATAAATCACGTGCCATCCATAAGGCTAAGTCCCTTCCCAACATCCATTTAGAATCAGTTGAACTTTTTTTTGGACATTTTTGAAAAAAATTTGTCAGTGTAGATGAAGAAGTATTTTCTGCATCAAAGTGACGTATATTGTGCTCGTTTTTTAAATGACGTGTTAAATTCCCTGTTGAGACGTTCTTGCTGTGTGAAATACAGCTGCTAGATCCATCATCTTTTGCACTTTGGTATTTGTTTCTTTCAGGGGTCAACTGCTAATAAATTAGCTAAAATTATGGGGGAGGACTCTAAAGACGGGGTTTGGCCTCAGGATCACGAATCCGGAAGCGCTTTTTAGGGACGGCCTAAATAAATTACAATCACATGAAAACTTACAACTTTGATCGCAAATATGTAACTCAAAATAAAAAAAAAAAGGGCGCTTCCGGATTCGTGATCCTGAGACCAAATCCCGTCTTTTAAGCCCTCCCGCACAATTTTAGCTAATTTATTAACAGTTGACCCCTAAAGGAAACAAATACCTGCACTTTTAACACATTTAGGGCACGGCCATTAGTGAGTTGTAAATTAAAAAAAAAAATTTGTTACTTTAGAAAATTATCACAAAAAAAATTTTAAACGCGCCGGCGCGCGCCGCCGCCGCCGCCGCGCCGCTAAAAAGGCTATTCGGCGGCGGCGCGTCGAAAATGACTTTTGTCGGCGGCGGCGGCGGCGTTTGCCGGCGGCGTATATCTCTACTTTGTACCTCTCTTCCATTTAATAATAAAGTTTATATTTTTAATTAATTTATTTCATTTTATTTTACCTTTTTTTACTTGACTCCGTTTTTTTTTATTTCTATTCCTTTGCTGTTCCTCTATTTTACGTTCATTTCCTATAATTTTCTTTTCTTACTTTCTACACGGCTCGCCGGAATCGATTTTATCTTCAAAGTCAGAGTACTATACTTTTGGCTTTACTTTATGATAATATAAGCTAAATAAACACGTTCTATGCAAAAACTAAAATAATCGGCAGAGCCGTTTTTGAGAAAACCGCGAAATAACCTCGTTTTTTAAAATTGCTTCGGAAAACTTCATTTCTTATCACATATTGGAAAATCCTATATATTCTGAAAGAGGAGTAAAACCTCTATCACCTCCATGTTTTACTTTTAAAATATCTCAGTGAAATTGAAAATTCATTTTTTGTTACTCATACGCCCCGTGCTGTTAAAGACATTTAAAGATAAGAGGAAGAAATTTTTCGAGTATGCAGTTTTATAGATCATTTAATTTTAGTCTCACAAAGTGAAAGTTTTAAGTAACTACGTCATATCGTTTATTTTTTAGGAATTTTTTTCTTAGGGTGTCTCATTTTTTTTTCGTAAAAAAAGTGGTAAAAATGCAGTTTTTGAGTCGAAATGGTCAAGGAAAGAGACGAAATGTTAATGTTCTTAATTTAAGAAAAGCTTGGAAATTATTACTAAAAAAACTTTGAGGATGTAAATGTAAGATGTAAGAAACATAAATAAATAAATTACGTTTATATATTCTTTTTTAAAAGAAGCGTTTTAATTTTGGATAAAAAAAAAATTAAGGCCGTTAAATATAAGCCTTGCGTTTAATTTTTCACTTGGCCTACTTCAAAACAAATTAAAATTCAGGACTTAAAACTTATGTAAACAATCAACCTTACATTGTTTAGGCGTTAGTAGTTTATAATTTTCTGTATTGTTTCGTGTGTGTGCAATTTTCCATTCTTAACGAGTCTCAAAGAGTTTTGCGAATCCATTCTTTGGCCTGAATAGTTTGTAAGTAGGTACCTGCATTGTATTTCATGTGGCCCGTGCCTAACCATCCTTGAAAAATTAGCCGTGCTTTGTTCTGAATAGTTAAAATTGCCTGCATTTTTTTCGCGAGCCTTTAAAAATAAGTATAGGTATCGAAGTTGCCTGCATTATTTTTTATGTGGGATTTCCCTAGATGATCGAAACTGACCGCCAACAATGCTAAAGACGCCGATATCCTTAAATTATGGCAACAAAAACGCATTTGAAAAATTTTTATTTTTGGTTATTATATTGTTCATATAATGATTATTGATCATGTAAGATATGAATAAACAAAATTTAGTACACAAAAATTGGATCAAAAACATCAAGAAAACACGGAAATAAGATTTTCCAACTTTGATACTAAATAAGTTTTGAAAGAGTAAATATACAAAAAAAAGTTGTTAAACCTTTTTTGTAGCCAATTCAATTTCCTTCAAGAATTTGTATCTATCATTTTTGTACATGAATATTTGCCTTTTTAACAATTTTTGAAAAAAAAAAAATAGGGAAACCAGTCTTGTCAGTTTTTGTAGGGAATTCAATTTCCTACAAGAATATGTTCAGGTAAATGGTATTTTACAACAATGGATTGTCGTTTTTATATCAAAGTTTTTATATAAAGTGTGTAAAATCGAAACTAGCGGTGATAGATCTCTAGAATTTAATATTAAGATCTGTGAATTTTACAGTGTTTCTTCACATTTCTCAAAAATAAAATCAATTTATCTCATTTTTGAAAAAAAAAAACAATTTTTTTTATTTGGCCCAGTCTAATACTCATACTAGAGTATGAGCTAAAAGTAACCGTTTGGGCGAAAAGTGGCTTAAGCGTTCAGCAGAATCAATCCGTCAGTACGTTGAAACAACTGACAGCAAAGAACAGTGTTTACTCACAGCAAACGAGTTTGTTGCGTACTTGTGCGAGTATTTTTAGTTAAGCGCACCAGTTAGAACAACAACTAACAATATTTGCTTCATATTTTATCCGAACATGCGATTACATATTTTTGTTGTTTGAGTGAGTTGAAGTTCAAATTTTTTATGAGTTATCAAAAGTTAACTTTTTCAGGATTTATGCAGCTCTTTAATACCTACACGGTTAGAAGTTTTAGCTTAAAATTTAAACCTTTTATCGCTTTAAGGAAATTTTTAAACATTTTGTGCAATATTTTAAACCACAAAAAAAAACCCAACCAAGGCAAAGAGACAATCTTCTTAGATTAAAAAAAAATTTTAAATTTAGACCTGAAGGTTTCCTACTAAAAACAAGAAGTTTGAATTTAAAACGGAATCACTCTTGCCAACAAGTGTTACTTTGGACTAAGTAAGCAATTGAGAAGTAAAGTCCTCTCTCGACAAACAAAGATCACGCTCTATAAGTCTCTCATCATACCAGTCCTGATGTACGGCTCGGAATCATGGACAGTGTCCAGAGAAGATGAGATGGCCCTTGGAGTATTTGAGAGAAAAGTTCTCCGGAAGATTTATGGCCCTTCCCGTGATGCCAACGACGAGTATCGAAGGAAATTTAACGATGAGCTGTACGAGCTTTACGCAGACCTGACCATAGTTCAGCGGATTAAAGCCCAAAGGCTTCGCTGGCTGTGTCATGTTATGTGAATGGAAAAAGAACCTCCAGCACAGAAAGTTTTACTATCGACACCCGAATTCGACAGCAAAGGAAGGGGGAGGCCTCGACTGAGATGGAAACAACAGGTGGAGGATGACTTGAACTCCCTTGGGGTTTCCAATTGGCGTCAGTTATCGCTAAAACTCAAGCCACCAGGTTTTAAATTAGATATCATGCCTTTTGCATCTAAAACTAAAAGATTTTAATGCGAAACCAGTAAAAATACATTTCAATAATTATAAAAAGGAAAGATACACATGTAAAACCGAAGGGTTTGAAACCCAAACCCAACTCAAAACTCTCACCTTTGTGAAAAGTATAGAAGCTTTAGTTTCAAACCAAATTTGGTTTGGTCATATATGAAGTCCAAAAATGTTTTAAATTTAGGCCATCATTCCCCCATCCCACTGGAACAACGTTGCTTCACACCTACTTGAAATGCTGTCAACTTTAGGGTTATAAAGTACGAGTAAGTTTTGCATGTTAATCGTATTTGAGTAGGTTTTATTGTATTCAAGTTTCGAAAATGCTGCCTGCCTGCCGTAAGCACGCATTCAACTAACCGAATGAATGCCGTTTAACTCTCAATGTGTTTGATTTTTAGCTGTAACCTCGGTTTGTTTAAATGCGAATTAGTTCTCTTTTCAACTCAAGCAAATATTTCGTAGTCCACTCACATTACATACAAGAGAATCTGGCACACTTTGAACAACTGTTGAGGATTTGTAAGCTTTTATTTTATATTTTCATTGAATACAGATGAAAGGGTAAACTTTTGGGTTGAAAATTTTAGATGAACTGTTATGGAGTTTGATTGTTAAGCTCAGCGTTCAGTAGGTACTTAATTGGAGCATCATCGGGAATGACGCTGTAAGCGTAATTTTTTTCAAAACCGGTTTTATTGCATATAACATTTTGTATTGCTCTCTCACATTGTCCAGATAACAAATTTTCTAAAATTTGATACACCAAAACTGTAAAAAGCATTTAAAAATAGTAGGTTAATTTAAAGTGCCATACATTATTTTGCATAAAAGCGTCGAAAGTTATTCATAGCGGCTCTGGAAGATCATAAGGAAGGTGTAAAACTGATAATATGAAAGATATAAAAGAAAAGGTTAAGGAGACAGATGAGAGAAATAAATTTAAAAAAAATGACATTAGCGTTTATTTGCTCTCCTCACAAATTTTGATTTTGTAACTTAGAACGTTATTCGCGATGATGCCTCAATTGTTGTGTAATACATAAGATTGGGCCGGCCTTTTTTAAATGTTTATATGTATGTATGCAAGTGAGCTTGTGTTAGTGACAAAATAAATTCCTAATAAGTTGAAAAGTATTTCTAATTGCATGTTTTGAGAAGACTTTCTTTTCCATAGAACTCATATTTTGAAGATAAATTTAAAGAGCCTAGGACACTTTTAATGTTGTAATTTAAATTAGAAATTACAGTTTATACCAACTAAACTCGACGACTAGACTTAAAAAAGGGGTTGGTGTCGAAATTCTGTATGTACAAAATTCTAAAAACAAAATTCTGCTTTTTAAAATTCTGCTTTCTAAAATTCCGCTTTCAAAAATGTATTTTCGACCATATAGAAATTGTATTTGAAAGTTGAATAATTAAGCTAAAATTCGTATTCGTGCTCACAAAGATCCAACAAAGCGATTTTTCGGTGTCCCACGATTCACACTCATTTACTTAGTAGGTAGTTACAAAGCTATTTGTTGTTTTTGGTCAATTCTTTTAAGCATTTATTGTAATGGATATTTATCCACATCGATGAATATATTTCATATCAATTTAAGTCTCGATGTGAATTTCTTAAGTCAAAGTTGACTAAACTTTGCAGTCAAAAGTCCTACGATGGAATGTCCTTTATAATAATAATAACATTGAATTTTTATTGTCAACAAAAGATTTAAATAGGCAAGTGAAAAGTAGAGCTGGAAAACAATCGATGGCACTATCGATACTATCGATATTTTTTTTGGTGCGGCGCTATCGATGGTTTTTTTTCGATAGCGATATATCGACCATTTTGAAAGTATGCACATTTCTA
Source organism: Campiglossa producta (assembly GCA_964058755.1). Lineage (NCBI taxonomy): Eukaryota > Metazoa > Arthropoda > Insecta > Diptera > Tephritidae > Campiglossa > Campiglossa producta. The sequence continues at coordinate 93,632,906 of CAXKVI010000003.1, read as the reverse complement.
GCGTCACTTGTTCTTGATTGCGGAATGCGGGGTAAATTTTGTAAGTAGAAATCTTGAATATCAAAGAATATATTATATTTAAACATAAATCTCTTACATATTTGTTCTTTGGAGTATTGACGGTTCTGCTGAGGATGGGGAAACATCAACAAAATGCCGCTTCTAAAGGTACGTACATAATAAAAGGATTATTGTACAAACATACATATCGACCTATCCTAATAGAAAAGACGTATCTCAAAAAAAAATTTATAAAAGACGTATTTCGTCGATTTTTTTATAAAGGCCGTATTTCAAATTTTTTTTTTAAAAGACGTATCTCGGCGATGTTCTTCATAAGGTCGTATCTCAGAAACTCGCTTAAAAGGGTTGTAACTAGAAAAATTAGATTTTTACAGGAGCGATTTGAACATTAAATCCCTTTCCACAATTCGTTAAGGACTTGATTAATTTTCATAAAAATAATGTGCTAAAGAGTTAATTTCTTCTACATATATAAAAATAAAGGTTTAAATCAATGCCTATTACCGTTGTTTAACGGATGTGGCCTGAACGGTTGGAGATTTTGACCAAAATTTGGATCAGGGTGACCCAGAATGTCTATAGGATATGGCTATCAAGTGAAAGGTGTTGACGAGAGCTTCCACAAGGAGCGGTTTTAAGGTTTATTTGAGTACTCGAGGTGCTTGCCTATATCTGTATATAAAAATTGAACCCTATTTCCCTTGGTTCGGATATCACGCGTGAACAGATTGGCCGATTTCACTAACCCTTTTCCTACCCTGTTTTTTATGGTCAGTTGATGGCTTTTATGAGAGAAAAAATTAGGAAAATTTTGCGGAATCCTAAGATATCGACCAAGATGTCGCCCAGAGGTGATCTTAATTCTGTCTCGACAACGGCTAAACAAATCTCCGTTGTGTAAAAGTAACATGTTTGGAGTTTTCTGTGGAAGAATAATTCTAAAAGACCTCGGGTCTCGGAGTTATGGGTCAAAACGTGATCCGGGTCTCCCCGGTATATCTCTGTCCGATATGGGTATGGCATGAAAGGTCTTGATGAGAGTTGTAGCAGCGAACAATTTTCGTGCTCATATGTGAACCAGGTTTTGACCAAAACGTCGACCACGGGTGGTTATCAAATGGCAGGTCTTGGTGAAAGATTTGAAAACGGGAGAGGGAAATAGATAAGGAACGCGGAAGGGTAAGGGAAAGGGGAAGAGAACAAAAAGAGAAAGAGAAGTTAAAGTAGGGAGATAGAGACAGGGGGAGGAAGAGGATGAGAGAGACGAAGACGGAAAGGAAATGGAAGCGGGAGAGGAAAAGTGGGAGGGGTGATAGTCAGTTCTGCACTTCTTTAAAAGTCAGTTCGAATTATAAAATTATCGTTTAACGTCACGGTTTTCAATAAAATAATTAATTCGAATTGTAAAATTGTCGTTTCGTCGGTTTTTTATAAAATAATTAATTTCTTTTGCGATGACGTACATAACCCTTAATGGCACTATCGAACCGTTGGAAAAAATTTTCTCGGAAAGCGAAGGCATCATACAAGTCGAGGATCTCTCACAAGATGGTGTTATGTTTGTTGACGACTCATTTCAAAACAGCGCCGTTGATTCTTTCCTTCCTCAGGAAATAAACTCTGAAGAAAAATCCGAGGACCCACAAAAGGAAAGAACACGTTCAAAGTCGAACTTTATAGTGGAAAAAACTCGAAAAAGATCCCTAAATACTGCTTCGTGGAAAGTTAGTGTTGCGAAAAAAGCCCTATACACCGGCGCAGAATATGTCACGCCCAAAGGCAAGTTTAAAGCAGCACGACAAATCCAGCCACCATGCAATCTTGCATGTCGTTTTAAGTGTCGCCACGAGCGTCAATGGGATTTCATTGACTCCCATATGAAGTTGATGGAAAAACAAAGTAACCAAAAAAACGAAACACGCAGAAAAACAAGTCGTTTCTACTTCCTTAAGGTCCAAGGTGGGAAAATAAGGGTTTGTAAAACAATGTTTTTGTCCACTTTGGGAATAAGTGACAAATGGATTGAAACAGTCGCAAAAAGAGTAGTTAAAACTGGTAACGGAATTTGTGTAGACATGCGCGGAAAATGTGCACCTAATCGTTTGAACTCCATTTCTGAGGAAACAATTCAAAGCATCATGGATCACATCAATCTGTTCCCAACGGCCGAAGGACACTACGTTCGAGCAACTTCGTCAAGAAAGTACCTTCAAGAGGGTTTGAACGTCACTAAAATGTTTGATCTCTACACTTCCTGGCTACGAACCGAAACTGACTCTGGAAGAAGAACATGCAAGACTCCAGCAAATCTAAGGCAAAACAGAGACATATTCAACAGCCGTTTCAATTTAAGTTTTTTCGTCCCGAAAAAAGATCAATGCGATGAGTGCTCCGCATTTAAAATAGCTACAGATGAACAAAGGAAAGAGCTACAAAAATCATACGATCTGCATTTGCAAAATAAAGAAAAGGCAAGAGCTATCAAGTCTTCTGATGCAGCTTTAGCAAAGAACAAAGATTCCAAAAACATCAGCGTTGTTTGCTTTGACTTTCAAAAAGTTCTTAATGCTCCTCGAGCAGCAAGCGCATCTTCTCTGTTTTATTATAAACGGAAACTTTCCGTTTATAACTTTACGATTTATGACATTGGTCGTCGTTAACTTTCTCTACGATGAAACTATTGCCGGCTAAGGCGCGAACGAAGTGTCCAGTTTCGTGTACAGCTTTATTGAAGAAAAAGCTGGACATGTTGTGACTGATTTTCGATTTTATTCCGACAATTGTCCTTCCCAAAATCGGAACCGGATCGTATTTTCGATGTATGTAATGGCCGCTACAAAGTTCAATGTTAAAATCACGCATGTTTTTTTTGGAAAAGGGCCATACGCAAAATGAAGGGGACTCAGTACACGCAAGAATCGAGTTGCGAGCAAAACACGAACATGTATATACAACAGAGGAGTGGTGTACGAAATTGAAACGGCAAAGCGTTGTAAATTGAGTCCCTATAAAGTAGTTCAAGTAACGAAAGAGATGAGTTATCGGAGAAGATATCGCTATTTTCAGCGATAGCCAAGCGGCCATCAAATCCCTTGGCTCATACACGTTCAACTCTGAACTGACGCTCAGCTGTCGTCGATCTCTTCAGGAGATGGCCCAACAGAACCGCGTAAACCTCATATGGGTCCCGGGACATAGGGACATTGAGGGAAACTGTAAGGCAGACGAGCTTGCCAGGCAGGGCACGACCAAGCAGGTTCTTCAGGATAAAGAGCGCTTAGGTATGCCGTTTGCCACATGCAAACTAATGCTGAAGGAGCACACACTCCGTCAAGCCAACGAAAGATGGCTGCAATCCCCAGGGTGTCGCATATCGAAACAAACCTGGCCAAAATGGGATCTTAAAAGGTCTAGACGCATTTATGCCCTAACTAGGAGGGAAATCTGCATATTGATAGGGGTATTAACCGGTCACTGCCTCATTGGTAGGCATGCAGAAAGGCTAGGTGTGCCCTACCGACGATGCTGCAGGAGTTGCAAAGATGATGAGGAGGAGGAAACAGTGGAGCACCTCATCTGCAACTGTCCGGCTTTAAGCGGCGCGAGAACACGCTCTTTGGGAGTTCCGTTCCTGGATAGCTTAAGCCAGATCGCGGAACTGGACATAAAGGACTTGATGGGCTTCATAAAGTCATCTAAGTGGTTCGAGGAGGAGTAACGGTGTCGGTTTAGGAGTGTCAGTCCCGGGATTCTGCTATGTGGAAAATCCCAACAACTCAGGGATTTTCCATATGGCTGGGTCCCGGGACTGACTTTCCTTGTGTTGGTGGTATCACAACGGGCCTTTCAAAACTGGCCTAAGTGTGCCTCTGCGGCAGCCACTTGAACCTAACCTAACCTAGATTAAAAAGCTCAATTTGCAAAAAAATTAAGTTATTCCCCTTTTAACCAAGATCCTGAGATACGGCCTTCATAATAATTTCGCTGAGATACGTCCTTTATAAAAAAAATTTTGGAATACGGCCTTTATAAAAAAATCGACGAAGTAGGTCTTTTATAAAATTTTTTTTGAGATACGTCTTTTCTATTAGGATAGGACGATATGTACGTTGGTGCATTCCCAGCAAACCATCGCAGTCATAATAGTCCCAAAGGAGTCATAAATGGGAGCGTTTACCTACGCTCTTTATTAGTCCGGAATGAGGATATTTCGCTTCTTCCGATGGTCTTCCGATATGCTCCTTTTTTCAACTTATGATTGCTTCGAAAATGTAATTTTAGCAAATTTTTTAGCAGTTGGTTGCTAAAGGAAACCAGTACCGATTGTAGATATTTGAATTGCTATTTATACGGTGGCACGACAAAAAATCTACCCGTGTAAATCAGCCGTTATTTGAAACCATTTGAATTTTGTCGATATATCGATACTATCGATAGTGAAATTCCAAAATATCGAAAATATTGCAAGGCGGCAATATCGATAGTTTTCCAGCTCTAGTGAAAAGACCAGGAAATCAATGCACATGTTGAGTTTCACCTTACAGCGCCCACCAATGTCTCTATAAAAAAAAATGAACTAAAATTTAGTAGCACAAATTCCTCGCATAGTACGCCATGCAAAAACTTGGCGTTCTGCATGCAATCTTTTAACTGGCCGAGTTTTTGCTCGAAGCGTATTGCCTTGTGCCACTTGGATGCGGAGGCAATAACATTTGTATATTGAGCATGACAAGTAAATTATGCTTATACCAGGGCTGCACAACGATATAAACGAAATAATTTCGTTTTGTTAATTATCCAAAAAAAATTATCAAAAAAATATTTCGTTTCAATAATTATCAGAAAAAAATTGTTTTCGTTGATGATCAAATCAGAAAATATCAAAAAATAACAAAAAAATTTTTTTTCGTTAACGTCAATTCATTTTGCTTAGATATGTACACTAGGCTGGGTTGGAAAATAATAATTTAAGGAATACAATAAATTTGTTTGGTAGTTACTAAGTACTAAATGGACTTGGAATTCGGCACTCAAAGCTGTTTCCGTAAAAAATCTACAAAATTCTCGATTTTAATGTCGAGGGGTGACCCCGTTTAGAAAATTTCTTTTCTACATAATTTTTGTTGTTGGTTTTTGCCGGGCATTGATATGACACGACTTGGTGTAGTAGGCCGAGCACTTAACCGCTACAGCGCTCTACGAGTACATTTATAGGGTCGTGGAGTATTTGGTATAATTGATATCATATGAGCCTCTTGAAGCACAAGTGACGTTAGTCCAGTTTTGGGTTTCTTTTAGTTAGCAATAACAAAAATAAAAAAAAAATTTTTTTCGTTAACGTTTATTCATTTTGCATATTATGTATACTAGGCTGCGTCGAAGATCCACGTTATTTTTTTTGTCAAATATAAAAATTACTTAATTAATCAAGGAATACAACTACATAAATGGACGCATGTACATTAGGCTCGATCGGAAATTCTGGTTTTTAATTCATTTTGTTAAAAAAAAAAAATTAATTATTTTTTAACGAAAACTGCTTAGTTGATAGGTACTAAATATATGCAAAATTAGTTCAGCCGCAATAATAAAATTGCTTCAGCGAGATCATCACTTAGAGCTGTCATTTATAATATACTTCAAAGTAGAAAACGAGCGTTCCACACTGACTTGTGTAGCGGGAGTTGCGTGGATTATTTGATAATGCTGATACAAGATCTATGACTTAATCTTTTTGGTTCCCAAAAGTCCTGTAGATTGGTGTTAAGGTTACAACATTCATTGAAGTTCTCAATTATAGAAAATGCTTCATTTCTAGTGGGGATGTCTGATTCAAAATGTCCTATTTGGCTCATTAGTGTGTTAAGTAAACTGCCATCACCTTCAGATGACTCAACGAAACTCGTAGTTAAAGACTCGGGTGTCTGAAAACAAAAATAATTGGCAAATATAATAAACGAAAGATATAAAAAAACATACATTATTTTCAGTGCCATGTATCCTCGAGTACAACGCTTTTAAATGAGCAACAGCTACTGGCTTTAAGCTTGCAAACTCCGGAAGCTGAAGCAATCGCCTCAAACGTGGATCGAGGTACATTGCTGCAGCTACAGTTTGGTTTTGCAGCAAGTTATGTTTTCTTTGGTTGAGAGACTGCAATAAGAGTTTGGAAATGTGTGTATCTGAGTCTTTTTTGACTTGCAGGATCATTTCCAAATAATATTTGATGAAATCTCCAAACAGCAAATTTTTGTTCTGAAGTTGCTCCGTAAGCTTTTTAACGCAGCTGAATGTACTTAAAAAATTATCTATGAAAGTCCAGTCGATTTTAGATTCTTTTATATTTTCTAAAACAAATATTTCCAGGTTTCGCAATCTTTTTAGAAGCTCGTACGAATACGACCAACGAGTCGTACAATTAACTATGGGGCGCATTAAATTTTGGGAAGACAGCAGTCTATACATGGCAGGTGTGCGAAGCTTTTTCATCTTCAAAAAGTTTTTTAATTTCAACATTCTTTAAGACATCACTAACGCTCAACTGAACGGTGTGTGCCGCGCACCTTATACATGTTAGAGAGCCTAAAATTATGAGTTTGTTATTGTTAAAGAATATTATCATAACTGGGAGATAGCTTACTAAAATTTTGCGAAATACATATGTATATTAAACTCTTCGTCATCGAAAATGGTTTCAAAATGTTCAAACAAGTTATCTTCGACATCATCGTTCAATCTCATTTGTGATATTTCCACTTCCTCCATAGCTTCGCGGTCTTCATCTTCATTCGTACTTATGTATATATGATACTTCTACTTCTTCCATAGCTTCGCGTTGCAAAAGATTTCCACAACATACCATATTGCTGCCGTTATCGCTTGTGATACTATATATCTGGTTTATACTTAGGTCATACCTAGTTTTTAGATAAATTAAAAGTGAGTTGATTCCTTTAGATAACTACCTCGCGTCGGTTGACCCTGTCTGACATTTAGGCAGGGCTACACATCGCTACAACAACAACAACATAAGCTCTTTTTTGTATGAATAATATCCTTCCAAATAAATACTCAAGAATAAAAAGCTGATGGGTCATAGATTTGACCACACTGAGATATTTTTTTTACATATAAGAGCGATGTACGGAAAACTTCTGAAAATATAACGTGGCAGTATTTGTTCTCACCTGTGCAGGGTGTCCAAAATAAGGTTTTTTATATTTTCCGCACTGTGTTTTTCTTGCAAATTTTTGACAGCTAATGTTTTAACAACAATTTTGCCGTCTAATAAATATTTTGCGTTTAAACAAACGACGTTTCGGAAAAGGCGGCGAGCGCTATCTATTTTTATTGATATAAATCGGTTTTTTAAAACCTGTTTTAAATGATTCACTTCTCTAAGAAATTTGTTCCCAATTAGTTCACCAATGTTGTTACGATGTATTTTATTCATTTCTAGCTGTGCACACATAGGTTCAAATACCGTTTAAAAACTTTTTGAATTAAAAAATTTCAGTGGTACACCACATTCGGTCACAAAACCGGTACATACATTCATAACATCACTTTTGCTCATGTTTAGGCACAATTTGCTTTTTTTTCAACAACCTCTTGGGCTTCTGGTGGATTCTGTTCCTGCAGCGCAAGAAATTGGTTTTTGTGCTTTCGCAACAAATGGCTTTTTTTGTTTCCTAAATGGTCTTTTGCCATCACAAAATTACAAAACAAGCATTTATCACCAATAAAGCACGACCGCACAAATTCCCCCTCTCTTTTGCGACCCATCTTAAACCAAATTGTATTGAAATAATTCAAATTTTTTATACCTTTCATGAACATGAAATGGTATTATAACTTTGGTCCGATGTTTGTAAATATGAGAAGAAGAAGAGATAGACCCATCAATAAGTATACCGAAATGGTCAGGATGACGAGATGAGTTGATTTAGCCATGTCCGTCTGTCCGTCTGTCCGTCTGTCCGTCTGTCTGTCTGTCTGTCTGTCTGTCTGTCTGTCTGTCTGTCTGTCTGTCTGTCTGTTTGAACGCAAACTAGTCCCTCAGTTTTTGAGATATTTGGCTGAAATTTGGTATGCGGCCACCATTTTCCAATATAGGAATCATTTGTCGGAACCAGCAAGATCGGACCAATATAACATATAGCTCCCATACAACCGATTGTTCCGATAAACGGATTTTGGGTTATAACTCCTGTAATTAAACACGTAGGAACGTGAAATTTTGGAGGTATTGCTATTTTTATATGTGAAATATCGATGCTGAAAATCATAGAGATGGGATAAATATTTCACATAGCTCCCATACAATCGATTATTCCGATAAACGGATTTTGGGCTATAACTCCTGTAATTAAACACGTAGGAACGTGAAATTTTGTAAGTATTGCTATTTTTATATGTGAAATATCGATGTTGAAACTCATAGAGATGGCATAAATATTTCACATAGCTCCCATACAATCGATTATTCCGATAAACGGATTTTGGGCTATAACTCCTGTAATTAAATACGTAGGAACGTGAAATTTTGGACGTATTGCTATTTTTATATGTGAAATATCGATGTTGAAAATCATCGAGATTGGATAAATATTTCACATAGCCCCCATGCAATCGATTGTTCCGATAAACGGATTTTGGTAGATAACTCCTGTAATTATATAGGTAGGAACGTGAAATTTTGGAAGTATCACTATTTTTATATGTGAAATATCGATGTTGAAAATCATTGAGATGGCATAAATATTTCACATAGCTCCCATACAATCGATTATTCCGATAAGCGGATTTTGGGCTATAAGTCCTGTAATTAAACACATAGGAACGCGAAATTTTGGAAGCATCGCTTTTTTTATATGTAAAATATCGATGTTGAAAATCATTGAAATGGGATAAATATTTCACATAGCCCCCATACAATCGATTGTTCCGATAAACGGATTTTGGTAGATAACTCCTGTAATTATATCGGTAGGAACGTGAAATTTCGTAAATGTTGCTATTTTAGAATGTGGAATGTCGATGTTAAAAATCAATGAGATTGGACCAATATAACACATCGTCCCCATATAATCGATAGCTCCGATAATTTCGGTATGAGCTAAAGTTAAATTCACACAGGCTGTACTGGGGATCAAACAGTGAAAATCGTGACGCTTATTCATGAAAGGTATTTAGCCTTCGGCACAGCCGAAGACAGCTTTCCTTACTTGTTTTATATTGTTTTTGATAAAAATCGAAACGAAATTTATTTTGATAAATATTTTTTGACTTTCACCGCAACGATATATTTCTTTGTTGAGCTTTTAACGTTAATATAAACGAAACGAAATCAAAAGTTTTTTTCGTTTTTTGATAAATTTAACGTTAATTTTCAGCCCTGGCTTATACATACATTAAAATGAGCCCCCTAATGCACAAATAAGAATTTTTTTGTAGTGGGTGTTCACCAATTTCTTCCATACAACACACGAAGAAAATAAAGTTTTCTTATTTTTCTGGGAAAATTTTGCTAGCTAGTTCAAGCTTTCACATTGTTATACCAAAGTTAAAAGACTATAAAACTGCGTACTCAAATTTTTGGTGGAAACTCTGCAAAATTGTCATACTGTTTTTACTCTTTTTCGACGTTTGATTAACTATCATGCACTTTGTGTAACCTTTAAAACTTTAAGTTATGCGTTTTCTATTAAAAACACTTATACCTTACGACTAAACTCATTTCCAAGCTCTCCCATTTTCCTTTTGCTAAAAACAAAACTTTAAAAACATTTAGTTTTTCAGTTTCCTTAACTATCAGTTTCCTTAACTATAACTTTTTTTTGCTATTTCTTAAGTTTTCTTTACTTTTCCTTATTTTTTATATTTTCCGTTTCTATACATTTATCGTCTTTTTGCCTTTTCCTTCTCTTTAAGCCATTCAGTAATAAAGTTTCAATGTTTATAACTATTTATTTTAGGTCGATTTTATTCGCCTTCTTTCCTTTCCTTTTCTTTCCTTTCCTTTGGTTTTATTTGCTTTCCTTTGCTTTACTTTCCTTTCTTTCGATCTCCTACCCTTCCCTTTCCTTCCTTCCTTTTCCTTTCCTTTTCTATCTTCTGATTTCATTTTATTATTTTTTTCTCTCCTTTCTTTTCTTTTTTGTCTTGTCTTTTCCTTTATTTTTCATCTTTTTAATTTTTTTTCTTGCCTTTCCTTTCGTTTCGTTTCATATCCTTTGCTTTAGTTTGGTTTCGTTTGCCTTCATTTTATTTATTTTCTTTTATAACATTTCTTTCTTTTCTTTCCTTTATTTTCCATTACATTCCTTTTTTCTTAGCTATCTTTTCCTTTCCTTTCCTGTAATTTCCTTTCCTTACTTTTCCTTGCGTTTCCTTACTTTCTTTCTTCTCCTTTTCGTAACTCCTTTAGTTTTATTTCTTTTCCATTCATTTCATTTAATTATTTTTTTCCCCTTCGATTCCCTTCGTTTCCTTTATTTTTCTTTCTTTTTATCTTTATTTTTTCCATACCTTCTCTTCCCTACCTTTTATTTCCATTCTTTATCTTTTCTTCCCTTTTTTATCTTTCTCTATTTTCCTTCATTTTTCATTCCTCTACTTTCATTACTTTTCCATTCCTTTTCCATTCCTTTCCTTTCCCTACCTTTACTTGCCTTTGATTTTTCTCCCCTTTCCTTTCCTTACCTTACCTTTCCTTTATTTTCCTTTTATCCATTCCCTTCCATTCAGATTCTTTTTTTTATACTTTTATTTATTTAATTTTGCTTTATTTTTATTTTTATTTATTTTATATTATTTCTTTTCCTTTCATTTCCTACAAATTTATTTCTTTACTTTCAATCATTTTTCTATTTTTAATTTTACTTTATTTTACATTTTTTTTATCAATTTCCATTTTATTTTATTTGATAGTCTAACCACGAAGTGAGTTGTGAACGATGTAACTTTTTTGTATTTTTTTTTTTTTTTTTTCAAAACATCAAGTCTAGGCAAGCATTTGCTTCGCTGAATAACTTATCACAGATTTTGTTTTTGTAAATACTGTTTGAACCTACGCTGAATAAAGTTGACGGGCGGGCTCATGTTTGTTATTGCTGCCAACAAAACAACTCTTCTTCTCATAATGCAAACACAACAATGCAAGTGGTCATAGCTACATACACACATAACAGCGGCACTATAGAGTGAATACTTGTTTAGCATTTCATATTATAATTAATTTTTTTTAAATTTTTGGTTTGTTGTCGCACACCCTGCTCGGGGATACCTATCAAATTTTATATACCTTAGAATTGTGGTTATTGCAAAAAAGGGAGAAAATTTTTGAACATTGCGTATTTATATATAGACTAGAGTTCACCCAGTGGTTGAAATTCAACTACAAAATCTTATCTTATTTTCCTACCTTTTTGCTATTTCTTAAATTCTCCTTTTTTCCATATTTTTTTATATTTTTGGTTGCTTAACATTCCTATTCTTTTTGCCTTTTCCTCCCTCTTTACACCATTCCGTAATATAGTTTCAATGTTGATAATTATTTATTAAACTTAGGTCATCTTCATACGTTTTTCTTTCCTTCCTTTGCTTTTATTTTCATTCCTTTACTCTCCTTTCATCTCATTTTATTTCTTTTGCTTTTCTTTCCTTCCCTTCCCCTTTCTTTCCTTTCCTTGTCTTCCCTCTCCGTTCTTTTCCCTTTCCTTTCGTTTTCTCTTCTTTTATTTCATTTTATTTCCCTTCTTTCGTACTTTCTTTCTTTTCTTTTATTTTCCTCTCTTTTCGTTTGTTTTATTTTCGTACCTGACCTTTCTTTCCATATCCATTACATTCCTTTTTCCCCTTTATTTTCTTTCCTATCCTTTCGTTTCCTTTGCTTTAGTTTCGTTTTGTTTTTCCTTAGTTTCCTTTCATTTTATTCATTTTTTTTTTAATTTAATTTCTTTTCTTTAATTTTTTTCTTACCTTTATTTTCTTTTACTTTTTTTCCTTTAGATTTCTTTTCGTGTCATTTAGTTTCCTTACCTTTCCTTCCCTTACCTTACCTTTCCTTTGCTACCGTTTCCTTAGGTAGGTAGGTAGGTAGAAGTGGCTGCCGCAAAGGCACACCTAGGCCAGTAATAAAAGGCCCGTTGTGATACCACCAAACACTAGGAAAGTCAGTCCCGGGGCCCGGCCATATGGAAAATCCCAGTGCTGTCGGGACTCTCCATATAACCGAAACCCGGGACTGACACTCCTAACCGACACCGCTACCCCTCCTCGAACCATTTTGATAACTTGATGAAGGCCATCAAGTCCTTTATGTCTAGCTCCGCGACCTGGCTTAAGCTAACCAGGAAGGGAACTCCCAGAGAGCGCCTTCTCGCTCCGCTTAAGGCCGGGCAGTTGCAGATGAGGTGCTCCACCGTTTCCTCTTCCTCATCCTCTTTGCAACTCCTGCAGCATCGTCGGTAGGGAACGCCTAGCCTTGCTGCGTGCCTACCAATAAGGCAGTGCCCGGTTAAAACACCTATTAATATGGAGATTTCCTTCCTTTTTAGGGCGTATATGTGTCTAGATCTTTTAAGATCGCATTTTGGCCAGGTTTGCTTGGATATCCGGCACCCTGGGGCTTGTAGCCATCTTTCGTTGGCTTCGCGGAGTGTATGCTCCTTCAGCATTAGCTTGCACGTGGCAAACGGCATACCTATGCGCTCTTTATCTTGAAGAATCTGCTTGGTCGTGCCCTGCCTGGCAAGTTCGTCTGCCCTACAGTTTCCCTCAATGTCCCTGTGTCCCGGGACCCATGTGAGGTTCACGCGGTTCTGTTGGGCCATCTCTTGAAGAGATCGACGACAGCTGAGTGTCAGTTCAGAGTTGAACGAGTAAGAGCCAAGGGATTTGATGGCCGCTTGGCTGTCGCTGAAAATACAGATATCCTGTCCGATGGTGCGTTCACCTATCCAAGTCACGGCGTCCATGATTGCAGAAACTTCAGCCTGGAAGACGCTGCAGTGATCAGGTAGTCTAAAGGAGAGTTCTAGGTCCAAATCCCTTGAGTAAACCCCTCCTCCGACTCTGCCGTCTAACTTCGAGCCGTCGGTGTATATAAAAGTGCCGCCATTAGTAGCGGGACACCGATCTATGTTCTCCCAGTCTTCCCTGCTGGGAATGTATATTCTAAAACAACAATCTCCGACTGTTGTGGTCGCACACCGATCTGTGCTCAGAGGGAGAAAGCTGTAAGATCTTAGAATACAGGAGTGTCCAATAGTGCTTGCGCCCCAGACGGACGTTTCCCTTAGACGCACAGCCGATGCTGCTGCTGCCCGGTACCCTTCCAGATCGAGTGGCAAAAAGCCAAGAATGGCCTGGAGAGCTTCATTGGGCGTTGTTCTTAACGCCCCGCTTATACAGATCATGCTCGATCTGTGGACTTTTCCTAACAGATTTAGGTTTGTTGCCTTTCCTAGCGCAGGCCACCATACCACGACTCCATACAGCATAATTGGCTGGATTATCGCAGTGTAGATCCATCTGCAAATTTTGGGGCTGAGCCCCCATTTTTTGCCAATGGCAAAAGTGCAATGCACGCTTTCCTCTGGCGCTGGATGACATTCTCCTTCCAGTTAAGCTTTCTATCTAGAACTGTGCCTAGGAATTTGGCTTTGTCAGCTAAGTTCAGGCGCACGCCATCTAGTTCTGGTAGGTTCAGCGGTGGTATCTTGTACCGCCTGGTATAAAGGACAAGCTCCACCTTTCCCGGGTTGATGCTAAGTCCGCAGCGAGAGGACCATGAAGAAACTTCTCGCAGTGCTACTTGCATCAAGTCACACAGGGTTTGTGGGAATTTGCCCCTATATGCAATAGCTAAATCGTCTGCATATGCCACTATCTTCCCGCCCCCCCACCTTGTGTCTCGTAGCAGCGAGTTTACGCTTTCTTTTCCTTTTCGTAACTCCTTTAGTTTTCTTTCTTTTCCATTCATTTCCTTTACTTATTTTTTTAGCTTTTCATTACCTTTCTTTCCTTTATTTTTCTTTCTTTTTATTTTCATTTATTTTCCATACCTTCCTCCTCGCTACCTTTTCCTTTCTTTTTCTTTTCTTTCCTTTCTTTGTCTTTCTCTATTTGACTCTCCCCAACTGCAATTATTGCAAACACAACAATGCAAGTGGTCATACCTACATATGTAAGTTATGTCACTCGGTGTGACTAAAACAAAAAAATATATTTTTTGGGGAGCTGAAGGCTCCTTTATTGGTTGAATTCAAACTTAGAACTAACCTACAAAGATAATAAATTCTTAAACCTAGCTTACGCTGCCGCCGCTCTGTCGTCGATTCTGCTCTTGATTTGCTGACGGCGCGGTTCCCACCGATCGCCGCATTCCTTCTTGTTTATGAGGTGTTGTGTTTCTGATGAAGCTAGCGCATGCAAGTCTGTGCAACAGGGTGTCGTTTTGCACTTAAGAATTTGTTGCCGAACCTGAGTTTTGTGCATGCGCCGTGCTAACAGCTCCCCCCCTGAAATTCAAACGTCCGCGTTTGAAGTGCTGGGTTTTGCAAATATCTGATTAAGTCCCTCTATTGCTGTTTCGGTTAATTCGATATTTGGTTTTTGATCGGTATTTTTCTTCGACCATATTTTTCGCATAATTATTACGCTCAGAATTGATAAAATTGTGATAAGGCTAATGATAACGGCGTGCTTTAATTGACTTGCCGATTCCGAAAAGCCAATCTGTTTTATATTGTTTAGGTTCAGCTGTCTTAACATTTCTAAAGACAATGTTTCTTCGGTATTGTTAATTTTTGAAAAAGGCTGAAGTATAGCTGGTAGGGGATTGCTGGTTAGTCTGGCCTTGTTTGAGAATTCTTTTCCGTTAATTTTTACTGTATCATTATCGTAATGGATTAAAAAAGTACCGTTCAGGGATATGGGGTCTTCGTCAATTTGGATCTTTCCTTCGAAATTGTTTAAAAATATTATGTCTGGTGCTATTTCTTCTATTTCAGGGATGTGTTGGCTATTGGTTACGGTGCAGTTTGGCGGGCGGCTTCTTAACAAGCTACTTATACAGTTATCGCTACTTATATCTAATACACTACTTCTAACACATATTTGGAGCGAATTGTATTCTTTACAGGGTTTTAATATTCCGTACAGGGTTTCTTTGCAATCTAGTAATGAATGGAATTTAATTTTGTTAATGTTATTATCTTTCTTAACCGCTCTTACTTCTATTGATTTACAAATTTGGGATCCCACTGTGGGTAAGTTTACTATGTAGATTATTACTTTACTGTTTGTTGCTATCTTTACTTCGGAAAATTCGAGAGCCTCATCTAGGTTAACAAAAGGAATTTCATCTTTATAAAAAATTTGCTTAACGATATCTGTTTCTTCGTTTGACATAATGTAGGAATTTACTATATTGGCCTTCGCCCAATGTATCGCATAGGCGTATTTACTATTTCTTCTTTTAAAATTTCCAATTTATATTTCAATCTGAGGAATGCTTCTACTCCCTTGTTTTTATCACTTTGCAATTCTTTAGTAATGTTATTTGTAATGTTCGTAATTTCGTTAATTTTTTCAATTGTAAGCTTATTGATAAGGATTTGATTGTTGTTGTTTTCGAGGACATTATTTAATTTATTTACGACTATTTCATGATCTTCATGATCCGGATTTCCGGCAATCCATTTCCATGCACTGCCAATGAAATTTAGGGATCGTTTAGATCGACTTTCTATTTTCAGATTATTTAGGTGGGTCCGTATTTGGGATATAAGGAGGGATATGAATGGGTAGTTTGGATTTTTGGAGAGCTCTTCCATATGTGCCCTGGATTCAATGTCTTCCAGGATGTAGTTGTATTTTTCTATGTCAATTTCGTGTATTATTCTAAATGTTCCAGTTTGTAGTTTGGCTGTCCCTCTTTCTACTGTAACTAGTTGTGCGTTGGAATAGTCAAGGATCCTTACCTCAGCGAGGCACAGTCGCACCAATAACAGTCTGAAATGAGATATGTCAAAAAGCGTTAGTTTCGTATTCTGCTCTTGTGTATGACTTGACCTTTCTCTGTTATAACTGTACTATTTCTATTTTCTCTAACTATCTCCTTACTATACTGTTTGCTTAGCTTAGTACCTAATCTTCTATTTTTCTTAACATAAATTATCTGTCCTGGTAAGTACGTCTTAATTTCGTGTTTACTCTTGTTGTGGAGCTCGATGTCCTTCCTTTGCTTCTGGGCGAGTTTTTGCAAGTTGTTTTGTCGTGTCCTTTCTATGTCCTCTGGCGTAAATGTCACGTTTCTGCAAAAGAAGAGGTCTACCGGTCTCTTCCCTGTAACTGTATGAATGGTGTGGTTGTATTCCGAAACCGATCTTTCCAGAAGCTCTTCGAAGTTTCTGTGTCCGCCGTTTTCTTTGATGCAGCGCATTATCTCCGTCAGTGTGGAGTGGAATCTCTCCACTTGTCCGTTTGCTTGACTTCTGTATGGTGGTGTAGTATAGACTTCGATTCCCAATTCGTCCTTCATCATGAACATAATAGAGTTGGAGTTGAGTGATGGCTCGTTATCGATTACCACTATCCTTGGGACACCGAAGTTAAACAAAATGTCCCTTAGAGGTCTCCTAACGTCCTCTATGGCTCTGCTATTCAACATTTTTGTTACCGCATACTTTGTGAACTTATCCAATGCGGTCATGACCCTCTTGCCTTCCGTCAGAAAAATATCTATGTGTACTGTATGTCCCGGGAAAGTTGGTAGTGGAGTTGCTGCTAGTTTTGGCTTGTTTGGGTGTCTCTCGTATTTATTTTCTTTGCACACCGTGCAGTTGGTTATGAGTCGTTTGATTTTGTTTACCATTCCTGGAAAGTAGTTTTTTTCAAGGATCTGAATCTTATTCTCCTTTGCGCTCCTGTGCGCTCTCAAGTGCTCCCTTAGGATAACTTCTTCCTGTTCCTGTTCGCTGCTGATATCGTCCACGATTTTCTGGGTGTATCTGCACTTGTAGTTGCTAAAATGTTCAGGGTAGATATTTTGAATTTTCCCCATTGTGCTTTCGCTCGTGCAAATTCCATTAATCACCGAAGGATTCAAATATCTTTTTAGTAGTTCTGTTAAGTTCTGTTCGTTCAATTGTGGCTCCTCAACTATGTGTCGATGAACGGTTGGGAAGACTATTTTGAATTGATAGGATGCTGTTTCTGCCTCTTTGAGAAAAATTTGATTTTTAAAAACATTCACAGGCACTTCTGTACATGGAATAAGGTTATGATTGGAGCTATCGTCGCTATGAATGGTAGGAGTAAGTGAATTAATTTCGTTCGGTATTCTTGACAGTGTATCTGCTACTACATTCGATTTTCCCGGCTTATAGATCAATTCATGGTTGTATTCCTCTAGTATTGCCTTCCACCGTTTCATTTTGCTGTTTGCGTTTTTATGGTTAAGGGCATACGTTAGAGGTTGGTGGTCGGTGATTATTTTTACTTTCTTAGATCCGTACAAATAGCTTCTTAGCGCGTACAGAGACCAGATTATCGCAAGCATTTCTCTTTCGTTGGTGGCGTAATTTTCCTCCGTTTTGTTAAGTGTCCGTGAAATAAAGGTTATAGGGCGGTCGCCCTGCGACAGGACTGCTCCTATTGCGAAGTCAGAGGCATCTGTGGTAAGTTCGAATTCCTTTTCGAAATCTGGGTGGACTAGGACTATGTCTCTTGAAATTAACGTGCTTTTAATTTTGTTAAACGACTCTACCGCTTCTTCGTTCAACTGAACATCAATTTTTCTGGAGTTTCGCTTTGAGACATTACCGGCTTCTCCCCTAAGGAGTGATGTTAGAGGCTTAGCTATTTTCGCATAATCCCTAATAAATCTTCTATAGTAACCCGACATGCCCAAAAAGGATCTCAGCTCCTTCAAATTTCGGGGAACTGGGAAATTCGCAACGGCTTCCACCTTTTTAGGGTTGGTTTTAATTCCATCTGAACTGACGACGTATCCCAAGAATTCCACCTCTTGCTTGGCAAATTCGCATTTATTTAACTGCACTTTCATATTAGCGCTTTCTAAGGTTTTGAAAACCAGTTCCAAATTTTTTAAGTGCTCTTCTTCGTTTTTTCCAAAAATTATTACATCATCGATGTAAACATAACATCGAACTCCTATGTGCTGCCTAAGGATATCGTCTAAAGCTCTTTGAAATGTTCCTGGGGCATTCTTCAGCCCGAAGGGAAGTCGGAGGAATTCATATTTTCCGTTATTAACGGAGAATGCGGGTTTTTCCACGTCTGATTCGCGTAGTGGTATTTGGTGAAATCCGCTTTTCAAATCTATTACAGTAAATAGCCTATTGTTTCCGAGGTTCGATAGGACTTCATTAATTTCAGGAATGGGGTATTTGTCTGGGATGGTCACCGAGTTAAGCTTGCGGTAGTCGATAACCATACGATATTTTTCTTTGCCGGATGCATCCGGCTTTTTGTTAACTATCCACACGGGTGAGTTGTATGGAGATTTAGATTTTCTAATTATTCCGTTGTCGAGGAGCTCTTCTATTTGTCGTTCGATTTCTTCTTTGAGTGCCATAGGATAAGGGTAGGGCTTAGAGTAGACGGGCGTGTCGCTAGTTGTGCGTATCTCGCCCTTTACTAGGGTAGTAAAAGTAAGTTTCTCATCTGGATCAGAAAATAAATTCGGACACTTCATAATGATATTCCTAATGCGCAGTTGTTGTTCTGCAGAGAGATGTGGGGTGTTTATATTGACGGTGTTAACTTGCTGAGATGCTCGTTGTTTTAAAGGGATGATGACTCCCGGAAAAATGGTCATGGTGCTTTTCTCGGTATCTATTATAGCCTTAAGCTTCCTCAAAGTGTCATTCCCGATGATTCCATGGAATGAGTTTAGGGGTGGCAGAATAAAGAATTTAATTTTCCCCACGTTGGGTCCGAATACGTCTATGAATGCGTGTTGGGTTATCTCGATAGTTCCTGCCACTGATTCCACCTTGAATGGTTTGTTTGGCAGTGGGTTTTTTATCCTAGTTGATTGTATGTAGTTTTTGTTGGACCCTGTGTCTATCAGGAAATCCACTGTGTCCCCGCGTCTTGTCACGAATTCGTAGTAAGGAAGCGAGGACGGCGTTAATCTAAAAAATTAATCAAGTCGGGCTCAGTTTGGTTTTGATCTTCGGAAGTAAAGTTTATTTGTCCCCCTGTAGTCCCGTTTCCTTGTTGGGATGTTCCGTAATAGTCGTCTTGGGGGTAAGTATCGTAGATCCGGTTCGGGTCCGGATCTCCTTGGTAATCATTCAAATTCAATGGGCCTGTATTTGCGTGAAAGTTACGCTGCATTTTGTTGGGAGGGCGAGTATGTTGTGAGGAAAGTGGGCGTTTCTGGGCTTGGGGCTGGGTATTATAACCGGTGTTAGGTCTATTTTGGTAATTGACCTGCCTAGAGTGTAGGGAGGGGTCTACTTCCATTGGGACTGGTGGCTTTGGTGGTAGGTTGGGCCGGTTGTTAAAACCCGAATTGTATTGTTGTTGTGGTATGTTGGGCCGGCTGTTGTATTGTTGTTGGAAATTATTATTTGGGCGATTATTAAAGTTCCCTTGATTTGGTTGTCCTCGAGGATTCATGTTGGACGTTCTATAGTTATTGTAGTTTCTTAAGTTGTTGTTGTTGTTATAGTTCCGCGGTAAGGGCACCGAATAAGTGAGTTCAGGGTAAAAGGGTCTATTATTATTCGTGTTAGTTAGGTCAGGATAAAAAGATCTGTTATTATTTATGTTATATCTGGGGGGTCTTGGAGGTAGTTGACTAAGGGATTTATTTACGGTGTGGGCATGATTCATGCGGAAGGACATGTTATCCAATTTTTGGCACAAGTTTAGAGCCTGAGGCAAGGTGGTGGGCTCGCGGATGCTGAGAAGGCGAGGTAAATCGCCGTTCAGCCCGCGTACGAAGGTATCAAGAGCTTTCTCCCGATACGAATTTGTCATCGTCCTTATTGCTTCTTCGCCAAGGTCAAGACATGCAATCTTGTCCAAGATCAGCGACAAGTGCTGGTAAACCTTTTGGTAGAAGATAGAAATATCATCATGACGTTGGGTCAACGTCGTCATCTGGTACTCGAGGGTACCGATGTCTCTCTTATCGGAATAGTGCATCATCAGGCACTTGCGGATTTGATTCCATTCGAGTGGGGTACTGTAGGATTCAAGGGCAGTGTCGGCGTCGCCGACAATTTTGTGCCTTATGGTGTGCAGAATGGAAAAATATTTGGGAGTATCCTTCAAGGCTTCGTATGCCTTGAGGATTCTGTCGACGCTCTTTCGCCATGAACTGAACTCTCCAGGTTTACCGGAGAATTCCCGTAGGCATTTGACCATGTCTGGTATTCTGTCCAGATCATTCATGTTAGTTCTATTCAGTATAATATTTGATTCTATGCCCGTGGAGTCACCGATGACAGGTGCGTTCATCCGCTCAAGCACCTCTCGGACCACGGACTCTATTACGTTAGGATTAGGAACGGAAGGGTTTGGGGGGTCTGAGGGGGGATCGGATCCACCTGCGTAATCGAGTCGCATCTGGTTAATCCGCTCCACCAATTCTTCTGCGGAAGTACCTGGCATTTCTTCTTTGTTGATATATAAAAAGGAAACTACTCACTCTTGTTCTGCTACTCTTACTCACAAAATTTGATTTGATTGATTTCCTTTTGCTTTAGCAATTACACTTTTTTCCTTCTCTATAATTAACTTTTAACAATTTTTCTTTAGCTTTTCAATTTTCCTTCTTTTACTTTCTTTTTTATAACTAAATTTACACAATTTTTTCGATTTATTTTTCTTTTCGCATTAGCGACTTCACAATTTTCTTTAGCTTTTCAATTTTCCTTCTTTTATTTACTTTTTTATAACTAAATTTACACAATTTGTTTCAATTTATATATTTTTTTTTTTTTTGCATTAGCGACTTAACAATTTTTTTCTTTTTCTTGCTTTTTCCTCTTCACAATTTTCTTTAGCTTTTCAATTTTCCTTCTTTTACTTTCTTTTTTATAACTGAATTTACACAATTTTTTCGATTTATTTTTCTTTTCGCATTAGCGACTTCAGAATTCTCTTTAGCTTTTCAATTTTCCTTCTTTTATTTTCTTTTTTATAACTAAATTTACACAATTTGTTTCCGATTAACCTTTCTTCTCGTATTAGAGACTAAACAGATTTTTCCTTTTACTTTTTGCAACTTTTCGAGATTTATTACAATTTCTTTTTCCTTTTTGTTTTCTCACTTTTCTTGCTTCTTCTCATAAATTTTTTCTTTTCACAATTTTTTCATTTTTGATTTATTGCAATTTTCTTTTTTTCTTTTTGTTTTCTCACTAAACAAATTTCTCTTTTACTTTTTGCAACTTTTCGAGATTTATTACAATTTTTCTTTTTCTTTTTGTTTTCTTACATTTCTTGCTTCTTCTCAGAAAATTTTTTTCCTTTTCACAATTTTTCCGTTTTTGATTTGTTGCACTTTTCTTCTTTATTTTTTCTTATGCAATTTTTTCTTTTCACAATTTTTCATTAACATACGTTATTAACATCGCCGCGCTGGAGTCGGGGTTTTTAGCGATGTAGGGCTGTCTCGTTCCTTGCGTGTACTAGAGGTCCTTCGATCGTGTTCTTGTCCGACTCCTTGTCGGAGTAGGTGCTGCTGTTTTAATTAAACGATAATTAAACGATAATTCAAACGGTACGCGGCCTTACTTTTTGGTTTTCGGGCTTAACTACTTCGACGCGTGGCGGTCCCTGCTCGGGCGCCAGTTATGTCACTCGGTGTGACTAAAACAAAAAAATATATTTTTTGGGGAGCTGAAGGCTCCTTTATTGGTTGAATTCAAACTTAGAACTAACCTACAAAGATAATAAATTCTTAAACCTAGCTTACGCTGCCGCCGCTCTGTCGTCGATTCTGCTCTTGATTTGCTGACGGCGCGGTTCCCACCGATCGCCGCATTCCTTCTTGTTTATGAGGTGTTGTGTTTCTGATGAAGCTAGCGCATGCAAGTCTGTGCAACAGGGTGTCGTTTTGCACTTAGGAATTTGTTGCCGAACCTGAGTTTTGTGCATGCGCCGTGCTAACATGTACACTATTCACAGGGGCCCATGGCGATTATGGTTAATTGGATAATTTCAAGCATTTTTGCCGAAGAAACGATAGGTCTAACATGAATTTCGAGCTAGCGGATTTTTCAAACATATTTTTTTTTTTCTTAAAAAAGTGATTCACTTGTTAAAAAGCTGTGTTGAAAACTAAAAAAATTCATTCTATATATGCATTTGGGGGTTTTTTGAGTCGATAAACCCATTTCCGACATTCATTTTTTTCTTTGACGTCCGCCAGAGGGCGTTTCCGTCCTTTTATTTTTGTATTTTTTTGTTTTAAGTAATTCACTCGTTGAAAAGATGTATTGAAAACTAAAAAAAAATCATTCTATATATGCATCTGGGGGTTTTTGGGGTCGATAAATCCATTTCTGACATTAGTTTTTTCTTTTTACGTCCGCCAGAGGGCGTTTGCGTCCTTTTTGGATTTTATCTTTATTTTTACGTGGTTCACTTGTAGAAAAGCTGTATTGAAAACAAAAAAAAAAAACATTCTATATGTGCATCTGGGGGTTTTTAGGGTTGATAAATCCATTTCTGGTATTGATTTTTTATTTTGACGTCCGCCAGAGGGCGCTTCCGTCCATTTTTTGAATTTTAACACCTTTTTCCGA
The DNA here is from genome assembly GCA_964058755.1 of Campiglossa producta. NCBI lineage: Eukaryota > Metazoa > Arthropoda > Insecta > Diptera > Tephritidae > Campiglossa > Campiglossa producta. Next base: position 93,610,083 of record CAXKVI010000003.1, on the reverse strand, counting down.
AAATCAACAACAATGATCCGAAAATCTATGAAATTCGACTTCTCATAATGCAATTTCTTTTTTTTTAAGTAGACTAACACCTCGATTCTATATTCTTGTTAAATTGTCAAGATACTAATCAAGTATTTTGAATTTTGCGTAAAAAACCAGTTGTATTTTATTAAAATTAATTTCAAATTATTTTAAGCAGAATTCAAAATATTTGATACAAATATTTGGTTTTTTATCAAGATTGATAATTATAACTCCGATGGTTTGCTGGGTACTGTTTATTTACATTGTATTACAAATGACACACGTGATCCCGCTACTTTTCATTTCTTAACTGTGTTTGCTATAGTTTTCGCGTCAATTGACATTGATAATAAACAAAAAAAAAATCAACCAATAAATCAAGAAAAAAAGTTTTTAAGAAAACTAAAAGGTATGTATTAAAACAGTTATTAATAATAAAAAAGTACATGGTGGAAGTTAAAAAGAATAGTTTGGTTTTGTGCAAAAAAAAATATTTGTTTGCTTAGTTTTTGTTTTTGTTTGGTATTAGGTTAACGGTGCGAAATCAAACTAAAACAAGTAAGGAAAGCTGTCTTCGGCTGTGCCGAAGGCTATATACCTTTCATGAATAAGCGTCACGATTTTCACTGTTCGATCCCCAGTACAGCCTGTTTCAATTTAACTATATTTACTATACACATTACACATCTTTGTTATTATTTAAAAAAACTTAGAAAATAATAGGATCCGAGTTATCGGAACAATCGATTGTATGGAGGCTATATATTATACGTGTTCAATTGTACTGACTTACACTATACACATTACATATGTAGAAAGTACTAAAGGTGCAATATTTTACGTTCCTAACTTTTTAAACGCGGAAGTATTGGCCAAAGAACCTTATATCGGAACAACCGGTTGTATGGGGCTATATGTTATATTTACCCGATCTTCTTGATTTTCCTCTACACACTACATAAATTGAAAGTACTCAAGTTGCAAAATTTTATGTTCCTAACTTTTTAATTGCAGAAGTTTTGGTCAAAAAACCTTATATCTGAACAATCGGTTGTATGGGGGCTATATGTTACATTTGCCCGATCTTGTTGATTTTTACTATATACACTACATAAATATAAAGTACTCGAGTTGCAAAATTTTACGTTCCTAACTTTTTAATTGCAGAAGTTTTGGCCAAAAAACCTTATATCTGAACAATCGGTTGTATGGGGGCTATATGTTACATTTGCCCGATCTTGTTGATTTTCACTATATATACTACGTAAATAGAAAGTACTCGAGTTGCAAAATTTTACGTTCCTAACTTTTTAATTGCAGAAGTTGTGGTCAAAAAACCTTATATCTGAACAATCGGTTGTATGGGGGCTATATGTTACATTTGCCCGATCTTGTTGATTTTCACTATATACACTACGTAAATAGAAAGTACTCGAGTTGCAAAATTGTACGTTCCTAACTTTTTAATTGCAGAAGTTTTAGTCAAAAAACCTTATATCTGAACAATCGGTTGTATGGGGGCTATATGTTACATTTGCCCGATCTTGTTGATTTTCACTATATACACTACATAAATAGAAAGTACTCGAGTTGCAAAATTTTACGTTCCTAACTCTTTAATTGCGGAAGTTTTGGCCAAAAAACCTTATATCTGAACAATCGGTTGTATGGGGGCTATATGTTACATTTGCCCGATCTTGTTGATTTTCACTATATATACTACGTAAATAGAAAGTACTCGAGTTGCAAAATTTTACGTTCCTAACTCTTTAATTGCGGAAGTTTTGGCCAAAAAACCTTATATCTGAACAATCGGTTGTATGGGGGCTATATGTTATACTCGTCCGATCTTGTCAGTTCCGACAAATGATTCCTATATTACAAAATGGTGGCCACATACAAAATTTCAGCCAGATATCTCAAAAATTGAGGGACTAGTTTGCGTTCAAACAGACAGACGGACAGACGGACAGACGGACAGACGGACATGGCTAAATCAACTCAGCTCGTCATCCTGATCATTTCGGTATACTTATTGATGGGTCCATCTCTTCTTCTTCTCATATTTACAAACATCGGACCAAAGTTATAATACCATTTCATGTTCATGAAAGGTATAAAAATATCACGCATACATAAACTCTACGTATAACTTTGATTTTAAAAAAGCACCGTTAACCTAATACCAAACATAAACAAAAACTAAGCAAACAAATATTTTTTTTTGAACCAAAACCAAACTATTCTTTTTAACTTCCACCATGCACTTTTTTATTATTAATAACTGTTTTAATAGATACCTTTTAGTTTTCTTAAAAACTTTTTTTCTTGATTTATTGGTTGATTTTTTTTTGTTAATTATCAATTTCAATTGACGCGAAAACTATAGCAAACACAGTATAGAAATGAAAAGTAGCGGGATCACGTGTGTCATTTGTAATACAATGTAAATAAACAGTACCCAGCAAACCATCGGAGTTATAATTATCAATCTTGATAAAAAACCAAATATTTGTATCAAATATTTTGAATTCTGCTTAAAAAATAATAATTTGAAATTAATTTTAATAAAATACAACTGGTTTTTTACGCAAAATTCAAAATACTTGATAAAAAAATTTGTATCTTGACAATTTAACAAGAACATAGAATCGAGGTGTTAGTCTACTTAAAAAAAAGAAATTGCATTATAAGAAGTCGAATTTCATAGATTTTCGGATCATTGTTGTTGATTTTCGGAAAAAGGTGTTAAAATTCAAAAAATGGACGGAAGCGCCCTCTGGCGGACGTCAAAATAAAAAATCAATACCAGAAATGGATTTATCAACCCTAAAAACCCCCAGATGCACATGTAGAATGTTTTTTTTATTGTTTTCAATACAGCTTTTCTACAAGTGAACCACGTAAAAATAAAGATAAAATCCAAAAAGGACGCAAACGCCCTCTGCCGGACCTAAAAAGAAAAAACTAATGTCAGTAATGGATTTATCGACCCCAAAAACCCCCAGATGCATATATAGAATGATTTTTTTTTTAGTTTTCAATACAGCTTTTCAACGAGTGAAATACTTAAAACAAAAAAATAAAAAAAAAAATAAAAAAATAAAAGGACGGAAACGCCCTCTGGCGGACGTCAAAATAGAAAATGAATGTCGGAAATGGGTTTATTGACTCAAAAAACCCCCAAATGCATATATAGAATGAATTTTTTTTAGTTTTCAATACAGCTTTTTAACAAGTGAATCACTTTTTAAAAAAAAAAAATACGTTTGAAAAATCCGCTAGCTCGAAATTCATGTTAGACCTATAGTTTCTTCATCAAAAATGCTTGAAATTATCCAATTAACCACAATCGCCATGGGCCCCTGATGCAAAAAAGATCGACCCGCTCTAATGTACACACATAACAGCGGCTCTATAAAGTGACTGCGTGTTTAGCACTTGTAGTGGTGTGACTTTCAAATCATTTTATAAATATTTTTTTTTTTAATTTTTGGTTTGTTGTCGCACACCCTGCTTTTATATACCTTAGAATTGTGGTTATTGCAAAAAGGGAGAAAACTTTTGAACATTGCGCATTTATATATAGATATAAACTTTTTCTGAAGTTTTATTCAAAAACATAGTGTATAACTTCAATCCTGATTTTTATATCCAACTTTTAGCAAACCCTTTAATATCTCGCAACAACAATAAGTGGACTTATACCACTTGTGCATTGGGGGGCTCATATCATCAAGCAATTGGACCATTTTTGACTCGCTAAATGCTTTTGATCTTGGCACGACCTATATACATCCATAAATATTTAAAATTTAACAAACCACGAGAAAATATTTCACTACTCAATTTTTTATTACTAGCTAGACGGAAGAGTGGTCATATATTTTCGATGATAATTTTTACCACAGCAAAAACACAGCTGATCAAAAATCAACACAAATTGAGAAGCTACACTGAGAGAAATGCATTGAATGTTGTGACAACATCGCTATTGATAGCGACGAGTTTGATGCAATATTCATTCAGAATGAGCGAGTTATCAAATATTATTTGCTCCCAATAAAAAGTAAAATGACATGTCAACCATTTCGAAATTATGTACTATTTTCTATATTTATGGATAGAATGCTAATATATTTGAACGGCACGTCAATATATATGGTCGTGATATGAATTTCTATTGTCGGTATATCCATATCCATATTTACTGCATAGTAATAATGGTAGATACAGCGCATTAATATATATTGGCGAAATGTAAATTTTTCTGGGACGCATTATCATAATAGTTCAACAATTTTTACTATGGATTTTCTAACAATATTACAACTTGTTGGAGCGTTTTTTTTAATTCAAAATTTTTTGAATTTCTTATGATTGAACATTTTTCAAAAAATTTTATAAAATGCTGTAGCCGAATGGTAGAATACTGGGCTAACGTGCCAGAGGAGCAGGGTTCGAATCTTACTGAAGATAGATTTTCGGATCATTGTTGTTGATTTTCGGAAAAAGGTGTTAAAATTCAAAAAATGGACGGAAGCGCCCTCTGGCGGACGTCAAAATAAAACATCAATACCAGAAATGGATTTATCAACCCTAAAAACCCCCAGATGCACATGTAGAATGTTTTTTTTATTGTTTTCAATACAGCTTTTCTACAAGTGAACCACGTAAAAATAAAGATAAAATCCAAAAAGGACGCAAACGCCCTCTGGCGGACCTAAAAAGAAAAAACTAATGTCAGTAATGGATTTATCGACCCCAAAAACCCCCAGATGCATATATAGAATGATTTTTTTTTTTAGTTTTCAATACAGCTTTTCAACGAGTGAAATATGTACTTAAAACAAAAAAATAAAAAAAAAATAAAAAAAATAAAAGGACGGAAACGCCCTCTGGCGGACGTCAAAATAGAAAATGAATGTCGGAAATGGGTTTATTGACTCAAAAAAACCCCCAAATGCATATATAGAATGAATTTTTTTTAGTTTTCAACACAGCTTTTTAACAAGTGAATCACTTTTTTAAGAAAAAAAAATACGTTTGAAAAATCCGCTAGCTCGAAATTCATGTTAGACCTATAGTTTCTTCATCAAAAATGCTTGAAATTATCCAATTAACCACAATCGCCATGGGCCCCTGATGCAAAAAAAATCGACCCGCTCTAATGTACACACATAACAGCGGCTCTATAAAGTGACTGCGTGTTTAGCACTTGTAGTGGTGTGACTTTCAAATCATTTTATAAATATTTTTTTTTTTAATTTTTGGTTTGTTGTCGCACACCCTGCTTTTATATACCTTAGAATTGTGGTTATTGCAAAAAGGGAGAAAACTTTTGAACATTGCGCATTTATATATAGATATAAACTTTTTCTGAAGTTTTATTCAAAAACATAGTGTATAACTTCAATCCTGATTTTTATATCCAACTTTTAGCAAACCCTTTAATATCTCGCAACAACAATAAGTGGACTTATACCACTTGTGCATTGGGGGGCTCATATCATCAAGCAATTGGACCATTTTTGACTCGCTAAATGCTTTTGATCTTGGCACGACCTATATACATCCATAAATATTTAAAATTTAACAAACCACGAGAAAATATTTCACTACTCAATTTTTTATTACTAGCTAGACGGAAGAGTGGTCATATATTTTCGATGATAATTTTTACCACAGCAAAAACACAGCTGATCAAAAATCAACACAAATTGAGAAGCTACACTGAGAGAAATGCATTGAATGTTGTGACAACATCGCTATTGATAGCGACGAGTTTGATGCAATATTCATTCAGAATGAGCGAGTTATCAAATATTATTTGCTCCCAATAAAAAGTAAAATGACATGTCAACCATTTCGAAATTATGTACTATTTTCTATATTTATGGATAGAATGCTAATATATTTGAACGGCACGTCAATATATATGGTCGTGATATGAATTTCTATTGTCGGTATATCCATATCCATATTTACTGCATAGTAATAATGGTAGATACAGCGCATTAATATATATTGGCGAAATGTAAATTTTTCTGGGACGCATTATCATAATAGTTCAACAATTTTTACTATGGATTTTCTAACAATATTACAACTTGTTGGAGCGTTTTTTTTAATTCAAAATTTTTTGAATTTCTTATGATTGAACATTTTTCAAAAAATTTTATAAAATGCTGTAGCCGAATGGTAGAATACTGGGCTAACGTGCCAGAGGAGCAGGGTTCGAATCTTACTGAAACCAGATGTTAAATTATATAAAATTTTGTTTTTTTAAACTATTTAGAATTTATCAATAGTTTATATGGATACCATTTCAATAGTGCTTTATCAAAAAAGCATTGATAAAACATCCATATTCATTGATGGGACAGAATTATCAATTTTTATTTAATGTGATATCAATAATTATGGATGTTCCATCCATAGATTTCCCTCCGTGTACTGAGAAGCTGAGAGCTGATCAAAAATCAACACAAATTGAGAAGCTACTGAGAGTGCAACTTAAAAAAATAGTCAACTTTACCACCACCTCCAAAGTTAAAGGCTGATGTACCACTTGTGCTTTCAACAAAAATGGAAAGCGTTGACTGCACAAGTACTTAAGTTTTGCTTTTTACGAGGTAGCTATGGGAGCTAGGAGTTAACCCGTTAGAGTGTTATATAGAACACATTTTCCCCTATATAGTGCCATGCCTAACTAATAAAAAAAAAACTGGACTTATACCACTGATGCTTTAACCGGCTCAAATGGCCCTTCTATATGTGAAATTTGTTTGAATCGTTTTTGACTAAAATGCATAGTCAGTGGAAATTTTTAGTTTTCTCATTAAAAAATTTTTTTTTGTTGCAAGTTTATGAAATTTTTTCGTACCGGAAAGACACGAACTCCCTGTAAAAACGTTGGAGTACCCATACTACTCCAAGAAAAATCCAATTCCATATCAAACAAGGTAATAGTACATTTACACCGTACCAAATTTGGCGAATTCAAATGAGCCATTTCGACACCGTTTACACTGGCAAAATTGCATTTGCTTTACATTAACTGCAAGAATATTTTACCAGGACAAAAAGCCACCGAAAGAAATTGCATTACCGTGATGATTTAAACACCTGTAAAGTAATAATAAAAGAAGAGTCCATTTTCTTAACAACGACTAGTTGAAATTGTGATTTACAGCTGTGCATTGTGCAAAAGTTATCATACGTCAATTACCAATTGAGGTTCTTGCTGGGAAATCTTTAATGTGGAATACGCTCAGGGTTGCTATTTTGAGGAACTGTGGATTGTATTGTTCGGCAAATGAGGTCAACTGTGATGAAATTCCAAATTTGGATTGATATTTGTATGGAAAAAACCGCCAAATTTGCAATTTTTCGCCACATTTGGTGCAGTGTAAATGTACTATAATCCAATTAATTTGGCGATGTCCTAGAATTGGGCCACCTAATCCAACTAGGAGTACTCCCATACAAAAGTATTTTCTAAAAAAGGTCCAACTAGATTACTCCAGTTGGAGTAAAAAGAGTAGCGAGGGAGGAACACCTACTGCAACTCTCGTTTTACATTTGTCCAATCCTAGGACCGGTGTCGGTTTAGGAGTCTCAGTCCTGGGATTCTGCTATGTGGAGAATCCCAACTCTAATCTTGGCTTGCGTCATTTATTGACGCTTAACCGCCTTGGCCGTTTCGTATCAAGGCACGCCAGTAATTCATTTTGAGTGATAACCGGGCCATGGTTTTATTTTGTTTATCTAACGCTCCTACTAGTTTTAGCATTTAAGCATTGATTATAGCTTGGCTGTGAATTTCGTTGTAAATAACATAAATTCAGTTGTATTAGGATCAGACATCCAAAAATTTCTAAAGAAAGAACATGGTCCAGGGGAGGAAGACAGAAATCCATTTAATACGGAAGTGATTCGGGCCATGGTTTTTTTTTTGTTTATCTAACTCTCCTACTAGTGGACAGTTTTTTGGTTTCTTTTAATTATTTCGGTAATGGTAACATCTGTCAAAATATTTTCTTCTACAGTTTGCTGGTGAGGTGATGCTCCATCAAAAGCATGATATCAGTTTTTCTTGTAAATGCTATAGTTTTCCCGCTATAATCACTTTTCCCAGTGCATATGGGCATTTCTCCCAAAAAGTCAGCCACAGACAAAAAGTTGAAAGTCTATAAAAGTATGTTCTTTTAACATATTTTTATAACAAATCCATTAAATTAAGCTAATATAAGCAAATTTTACATTTCTTCTTAATACATATAATATATATTGACATGTAAAGCCGAACAAGTGCAACATTTTTTTTTAACAGTTTTCTTGCACTTTTCGAATCTTATCAATGTTCTTAATGAGAGTCATTATGAATTGAAATTCGCTCTTAAACTCTTTGTTTATGTTTAATAAATATGAGAAAAATATAAAACAAACGATGCGATTGAATGTTACGGTAAATTTCTTATTTGTTCGAATGTGTATTTGGATGTCGCGTTCAACCTTGAAAAACAGGTTTTCTTATCAGTTACTCAAAAATATTTGTGCAATAAGCATCAAAAATTATTAGCAAATATAAATTTCTATCAGAAATTTGATAAAACAAATTTCGCTTGCAAATATTCATCGCTTTGATCGTGGTATTTTATTTAAAGTGTGTAGCGTGCAACACCATAAAAAGGTAAAAATATATTAAATGGCCTTTATGTTTTAAATTACCCCCTACTTCAGTATGTGAAACTAAAAATGTAACTTTTTATTATAGATGAGTAAAAACAACAACGAAAATAATAAAGCAAAATGCAAAAAGTGGAGAGAGAAGTTAAAGGATGATGAAAACTATAAGTTAAAAAATAGAGAAAGAATGCGGAGTGCTAGACAAAAGTGGAGAGCTCTGACTGAAGAAAACGAAAATTTGATGGAAGAGAGGCGGAAATATAATCGCTTAAGACAAAAGGCTAGGCGAGGAAAATTACATCAACAAAATAGAACGACATGCATAAGGGAAAACCCAAACTCGCCTTACCTATGTAAGCAAACTTTGGCCAAAGCTGTTAAAAAGGTAGAGGCTGCGATGCCAAAGGATGAAGAAAAAATGCTAAAGATTCTCGAAGTCTTGACCACAAAATATATGTTATCTAAAGAAAAGCCAAACGAAAGACATTCTCACAAGAACATACCAAACAGCTTGGTTAGTGCCGTACTTGATTTTTATCAGAACGATAATATTAGTGTACAAGCTGCTGGAAAAAAGCCACAATAATAATTAACGGACAATTAACAGCAAAGCGTTTTATGCTGATGACCATGTCTGAAACATATGAAGCCTTTAAAAAACATTTTCCAAGCGAAATGATTGGAAAATCCACTTTTTTTAAAATATGACCACGCCATGTGCAGGTGGTCAGTAAATTGCCACATAATATGTGTGTTTGCATGTATCATATTCAAAATGAATATTGCATGACAAATAATTGTAAAAATTGCCCAACAAATTTAAAGTACGAGATTATTCCTCTTGCATATTTGGCTAATATGGAAGATGAACCAACCTGGAAACAATGGCAAAAAATAGACAACGGCATGGCTCTGTCTAGTACAACATCAACTGTATCTAACCTAATTTTAAATTTGGAAACAAAATTACCTGCTTTTAAAACTCATTTTTTTGTAAAAAGAGCTCAGCAAAAATATTTTGAAGAATGCAAAAATAACCTGAAGGCTTCTGGGCTCGGTATTCAAATAGATTTTGCCGAGAATTACAGGCTAACACACCAAAATGAGATTCAAAGTGCTCATTTCAGCTACCGCCAGGTATCAATTTTTACTTGCGTAGCTTGGGTACATGATGCTTCACAGTCGTTTGCGGTCATAAGTGACAAACTGACACATAATAAACATGACGTTTATATTTTTGTTTTGAGACTTTTACGCGAAATTAGTAAAATTTTTGGCCAGTTTGCAAATATATCAATATTTTCCGATGGATGCTGCGCTCAATTCAAAAATAAATACATCATGGGTAGTTTAAACGATATCATAAAAAAAATTAAATGCAGTTATGTTGAGTGGAATTTGTTTGCCAGTTCACACGGAAAGGGAGCCGTTGATGGAGTTGGAGCCGTCCTTAAACAAAAAGTCTGGCAGGTAACCAAATCCGAGAACTTGATTTTACCCGATGCATTCTCCTTTTATGAATGTGCAAAGAATTATGTTAACGGCATTCAAATATACTTTATGTCAACAGCTCAAATTGAAAATTTGTGTCTGCATCATAAATTAGATGAAAAATGGAACGAAACAAAGAGTATTCCAGGTATAGCCAAGTTCCACGCATTTTGTTGCAATGGCCAACAGCTGACAGCAGCTAGAACTGCATACTCCACCGCAAAAAATTTAATTAAGTCTATTTTTTATGTTGATCTTTCTTATACATATTTAGGATGAATATACCTATTTTGTTTTTCTTTATTAAATACATTTTGTTAACTTTGCCACTTTTTTGTAATAATTAATAAGATGAATGTATTATCTTATTGATGTAAATGTATGGTAGAAAAAATGTCGCGTTCGACCTGTCGCATTCGAACCTGATAAAAACTGAATTAAAAAATAAACTACTCAATATTTTTGAATAAAATAAAAAACATTATTAACATAACTAATGTTTAAATATTTAAAAATTATTCGCAATAAATTATTGCTTAAGGTTTCGCTAAAATCTGTGGTTAAACTATTATTTTAAAAAGCGACTTCTGTTTTTGTAGCGTGCGAACTCCTTCTTTTTTTGTAAATATCTTGAAAATTAACACTTGCCTAAAATCATCCTTAACACAAATTATTGTGCTAAGCAAGATCTATAAGATTCACTATTTATCAAAATAAAAAAGTGTTTTTGCATTTGCTTTTTTTCACTTTCAATGCGTACGAATGTCACATTCGACATGAGAGAAATGCCCATATTACAAAAAAGACGATGCATTTTGTATGAGGTAATTTTTTTTTTTTTTTGCAAATTAAAAATTTTTTTTTGCCGATTTCGGAAGAATGCTTAAAGGATATTAAAGTTTGTTCTAGCGATTTTTTGTGCAACAATATTAACCCTTAAAAAATCGGTGTGCAAATGTTCGAATTAAAAAGACTGTTACGTTACAAACAACTTTTGGCTCTGAACAAAAACATAACTACAAACTCTATTATTGCAGTTTATTTGAAAAATAGGCAGGAAGTTCTCGAAAGAAATTGATTTTTTCTGGTTTGTTAACGAGCAAAAAAAACTATTTTGAATTTTGGACTGTTACGTTACATGAAAAAATGCCGTCGAATTCATTGTGATCCAAAATGCTCACAACATTTGTATTCTCGAAATATTTTATCAAATTGCTTTCAATTAAGCTGAATCCGTCTGAAAAAGGTAAATAGAGCGTTAGAAATAATATTACTGCAATGCAATGTACTTTTTCGTTAGATAATGTAAATTTTAAAAATTTTGATCATTAAGAAACACCGCACAAAGTATCGTACACAGTAAAAAGAAAAGTCTAACTTTAATACCATTTTGGTGTTTATATATAACAATGCCGAAAAGTATTAAATTAATACCATATTCGGTCTAATTAAGAAAGAGAGGAATTCAGTCAAAGATTCTCTCAGGCAAAAAAAAAAAAAAATTACACAGTTTTATTATATTGCCTTCACCGATAGTCGAACTCACAATTTATTGAATGCTGAACGGAGACGTCTACTATCAAGCCATCGAATGCTTATGCTTGCCAGTGTCTAATTGCACAGTTGTTCTTAATGTAGTATCGCAATAGCGACGAACCGCGTGCTCTGAAGAAAAAACCACCGGACTTAATTTAATGCTAAAAAGTAATTAATTTAATACTTTTCCGGCTTTGTTTTTAAACAAATAGTACCTAAAACATTATAATGAGAGAGAGCGCTATAGAGAGAGCGCTTTAGTATTATTTTAAAACTATTTGGAATTAAAAAAATTCCGAGTCTTAAATTAATACTATTTAGTATTAAAACTCAAATTTAATTCCAAAAAGGCTTAATTTCAATACCGACTGGTATTAAAAGTAATATTTCATTTTTTACTGTGTACATATATTTTCGAAGAAAGTAAAAGGTTGCGCGTTGACTTCGAGCATAGGATTCTTTGGCATGTGTGTAACCCCAAAACATTCAAAAGCACCCAAAAATTGAAAAAAAAATTTTTATTTGTGGTTTCGTTTTTGGCGAACTTGGCCATATATATGTACCTACATATAATAGGTATATTATGTAGATACAAACATCAACTTACAAGCAATATGTCACAACACTCACAATTAGCTATTAAAATCTCTCTATTACCTAGTCTATACGCATTCGTAAAACGCTTCTGTCCAAATCGTTTTATTTCAAAACACATTTACCTATAAACGATTTTTCAAACCGGATTGAAAACTTTTTGTTTTACTTCAAAGCGACTTTGAAATGTGTCGTAAGAAAATTAGTTTCGAAGTAATTCGCTTTTATGCTCATATAAACTAGGCATATGTATAATTTTTACAGTTTTCGTTTATTTAAAAATTTCGGCAGGGTCCAAAAACTAAGGCAGTGAGGGATACTTGCATTAAAGCGGGAAACAGAATCAGTCCGCTAATACGTCAGTTGCGTGACGTACGTCAATTTTAGAGCAAATTCTACTTTGACGTATCTGGCGTTACGCATATAAACACCCGCAGTCTACTTTGCTGTCAGTTGTTTCAACGTACTGACGTACTGATTCTGCTGAACGCTTAAGTACTTTTACACTGCATGAAACGGCAATAAAAGCAACAACATACTACACACTTGGCGGCCGCCGTGGTGTAGCGGTTAAGTGTTCGGCCTTCTACACCAAGTCGTGGCGGTTCGATGCCGGGCAAAAGTAACATCAAAAATTATTTCAATAAAGAATTTTTCTAAACGGGGTCGCCCCTCGGCAGTAGTTTGGCAAACTCTCCGGGTGTATTTCTGCCATGAGAAGCTTCTCAGCAAAAAATTAATTTGCTTTGTAAGTGCCGTTCGGAGTCGGCAAAAAACTGTAGGTTTGTAGGAAAACTCAAAAGCACCACACCACAAGTTGGAAAGAGAAGCTCGGCTAAAAATCTCGTTAGAGGTTATAGGTTTGTTTACTGACCAAAAAAAAGTTCAGAGTAGGTTAGAACAGAGCAGAGCAGCGCAGCTGTCAAAATAGAAATAGAGCAACTTAGAGCAACTCGGAGCAGAAATGCCATTAAACACTTGAATCTCGATAGTTTCTTTTTAATTGGTTTTTTTCTTTTAATCTTCAAAATTAATTCAAATTCACGTTTACACAAACATTGGTTTTCTTGCAAGCTAATTTTTTTGAAGTTTTCAAAAATTTATTTTTTCCTGACTGACATTTGCTTCTCTGCTCTAACTTACTCCATAAAAAAAGCTAGAGCAGAAATTTGTGATCTAGATTACTCTAGTTTTGTTTTGAGCGTACTCATGAAACAAAAGATAGAGCAACCTAGAGCAAGAAAATTGTTCGTTAAACACAATTTTGTGAAATATCTCAATCTGGCGTAACCTGTTGGTATATCGCCGCCGTTATTATTATTATTTTTTTTTTATACTACACACTTAAGTGCATTCCAAAATATTCATGTTCAATTTTTCGTTTCCACTTGAGACTGTCAAAATTTAATTGTGTGAATTTGGGCATCTTTTTGTTTGAAAGAATTCTGCTGCTAATATTCTAATGGTGGTGATGATTATGTCTGCAAGTTCAGTATAAATGAGGGACGTCAAAGCATTTAGGGTGTGTGATTTGATTTGTGGTGTGACTTTCCCGCCCCTGATGGTGAATCGGTCTTCTATTGCGATCGATTTAAAAAAGCGGTTGTATAAATGCGTGTGTTTCAAGCGTAGCGTAAATAAACTCTCCTTGTGAAGTTTGGTATGAGACAAGCTGCCCCTGACTCATCTGGCCATAGCGCATTAATGAAGCTCGTAATTGTTTTTAATTACATCAGATATGGCTCCCTTTATTCGCCCAAGTGAAACGAGGGTTACCATATTGAGACTACTGTGAAACAAGTGTGGCAAAGTGGCGCTAGATGATGCATAGGCTCACTAGTATTTGCATTGAAATTAATGAGATAGGCTTTCAAATCTGAAAAAAATACGATCGTAAATATATTGCCCATGTGAAAAATAAACTTACATATATGTAGGTATGTACATTTCCATTGTAGAATTCTTATGACGGTGTTATAAAATATTGCTTAGGTACCTTGAAATTATAATTTTGCAGCCTTTATGATATACGAGCAGAACCGGCAGATTTGCAAAAAGTACTCAAAAACATTAACAAGCGGCTTCAAGAGGGTCCAAGAAGGTTCCAAAAACCATCAAAATTGAAACAAAAATGTAAATAAAAAGAGCAAAAACCGACGCCAAAAAAGCTTTAGAAAAGAGATTTCGGATGGTAATGCTCCGATAATTGTGTGTTTTATGCAGTGGCGTGCCTACGTGTTTCAATCAAGGCAAGCCCCAGTTCTTATAACCCCAACAAAAGCACATACTGCTGCCAAAGAACATTTCAGACGAAGAAGAAGAGTTCAGGATAGATATTTATCGACTTTTGCACACGGGGAAAAACTTAAACATTTAGGTTTCTTCAATAGGCAAGTTATTGTTTTGCAGATTTTTTAAGCTTTTCCAATCCAAGGGAAAAGGTTTACTTGCACTATTTCCCATTTACATACATCGCAGAAGTCAAGGCTCACTTGCACAACGAAAATTTATATTTTTAACTCAGAGTTAATGTCAAATTATGCGCCAATAATTTTTGAGGAGAGCTCTTTGCACATTAACATTGTAGATATGTATATACATATCCAGTTTGGCTTTAAAGCTTATGGTAACAACAGCACGAAGCTGGCTTCGTAGTTGCATACAAAATTTCTTCTAGTAAGGGATTTGAAAGCCAGGTAAAAGCCAATAAGTAAAAGCGAGATGGCAATCATCGCCTAGGCGGTTAAAGGCTATTTTAAGTAAGCAAGTAAGAGATGCCATCATATGCGCTGAAAAAATTGTATGTTAATTGTTTTGCTATCAGCCGACAGATGGTGGGAAGAGCTTTATTTATATGTTTATGCTATTGGCAGTTAGTGAAACCAAATGTAAACGTTAAAGAAATTGTTACGATACATTTTTGAAACATATTGTAGCTCATAGAGGATTAGCTAGGCAAGCCGGGCTTTTCGGCTTATATGGAAGGCACGCCACTGGTTTTATGGTACCTTGAAATTATAATTTCGCAGCCTTCTGTTTTTGGCATTGGTGAAAAGCTTTTATGCATTTCTATATTTCTGCCTTATCAGAACTTGGATATCGTGAAAATTGTAGAAGATAATTCATGGATGAAGGGGGTATGTACACAAATTTTCAATATGAATTGTGGAAGAAGGGGGTATGTTCCGTTTTTTTTCATATAAAGCAGTAAATTTAAACTTATGCTTTTTATTGCATATTATGCAACGTCTTTTATGGCTTTGCATAATTTTTTTGTCAGTTTTCCATAAAGATTCGAAAAAACCTCAAATGTTTAAGCAAAACTTTAAAGGCGATTTTCTCGTTTCACTCAAAATGCGACATACCCCCTTCATCCATGCATGTCTTCATATACGAGCAGAACCGGCAGATGTGCAAAAAGTACTCAAAAACATTAACAAGCGGCTTCAAGAGGGTCCAATAAGATTCCAAAAACCATCAAAATTGAAACAAAAATGTAAATAAAAAGAGTGAAAAGCGACTCCAAAAAAGCTTTAGAAAAGAGATTTCGGATGGTAATGCTCCGACAATTGTGTGTTTTATGGCTCCGGATGGAGTCCGTTTCCCCACTTTTGGTTAATTTGGTATGGGCGCGTCAATCCTTGATTTAGTAATTAGGCAGTTTGAAACTGTCCTAGGAAACGGCACATATGAGACTATACTGGTTTAATTCTAATTTAATTTGGCTCTCCTCTTAAAACTTCTCAAGAAAAAACATAGTACCTAATGCTAATTTCTTTTATTTATTTCAGGTAAGTGGCCACCATACTTGGTAAGTGCATTGCAAAAAACATAAATCAATTACATATACAAGCAAATGTATTGAGGAATGTCCTTATTTGTCGACATAATTCTTCTTAATACTTTCAGTTCAATGTTAAGTAAAAGTTGTTAAAGATTTCGGTCTATGAATTGATTGAAAAAAGTTTAGTGAAAAAAAAAATGTTTTACCCTTAACCAAGTGTTGACAGCTTTATGACTTTAGACAAAATATTTAATGTATGCCTAGAAAAGCTCACCAGACAACTTTGCAATTGAGTCATCTTCAAGATGAGGATGCAGGGGGGGGGGGGGGGGCATAAATGTTGACTACTTCGTCTTTTATAGGTAAATAAATTATCTGCAACTCGCGCTCTGTTGTCATCTTAATTTTATCAACACATACACATCTGTTTCTATTTCTAAACCACTCATAAACGATTGGATATTTAAGGATACGAAGGGATGAGCACAATTACACCAAGTTGCACACCGAGGAGTTATAAGATAAAAACCCACAGTTTGAGGTGAGAAGAAGAAGGTAGTCGAAAAGCATTCTATGTTGCAGCTTCCTCCATCTAATTGAAGCTATTAGGCGTAAAAACGCGACGCAATAAATTCCAATAAAGCAAACTTACATTCACCCAACATAATAGACAGACAGACAAAAAATCGAGATTGTTGTAAAATAAAACAGAAAGAAACATAAAAACGAGATAAAATTGGTCCATGGAGAGTCGTCGACTTCACAATTGCATAGTATTATTTTTGGGTATGGCGTGAAGTTTAGAGAGCTATTCATGAAGTCATCCAACTAAAGCCAAGAAATGCCTCAAGAAAAAAACGAACATATATTTCTTATGCCTGGTCAAGAAATTTTTATATAGAGTTTGACATTTCTTTGCAGGTGAGTAGCCCGCTTAAAAGAGAAGTCGTCGAGTTGAACTGCGTTCAGTTGTGCTTAGTGAAGTTGTGAGACTGTTGTAGCAGAGTCGCTTAAAAATGATTTAAATGCTGCTGTTTTAGACCAAGATCCCAGAGCCTAAAAGCGTCACTTATTTTATAATGGATGAAACCAATACCGATCGATAGTCCTCCCCGAATCTAGAAAGAATGTGAAAATTTTAAAGCTGTACCTATGACAAGGGCCTAGGAATCGGGGGTCAAAGTCGCCAAAAAATTACCCTAACTTCACTTATTTTATAATGGATGATTTTCACATATTTG
The DNA here is from genome assembly GCA_964058755.1 of Campiglossa producta. Lineage (NCBI taxonomy): Eukaryota > Metazoa > Arthropoda > Insecta > Diptera > Tephritidae > Campiglossa > Campiglossa producta. The sequence goes on along the minus strand of CAXKVI010000003.1, from coordinate 93,592,731 downwards.
ACGTAGATTATCACCCCGCGTCAGTATCAAGTGTTGTTAGACCCGTACCAGTGACAAGGCTCCAGCCAGACACCCCCAGTTCGCGGATTTTCCTATGGAAATTTATTCTGTTTTACTAATTTCACGCATTTGGGACACTTTGGCTGCTTTTAACTACCCAATATTTTCCCATTTTTTGTAGAAAACTACCCTCAAGTAGTATCAGGAATTCTTAGACTTCGTCCCATGGAAAAAACTTCAGCCAGACACCTCAAAACTCGGGAAATTTCACTAATTTTTACTGCGCTTTCACATGTTTAAGCGGATTTGACCAACTTTGGCCTCTTTTAAATAACAGATCTTTACACATGTGTCGTAAAATGCTACCCTTAAGTAGAATCAAGCATTTCTAGACATCGTCCCATGGAAAAAACTTCAGCCAGACACCTGAAAGTTCGAGAACTTTTATTTTCCTATTAATTTGCTTTCTCTTGTTTGTCCCACTTTTACTAATTTTAAATGATAGATCTTTTCACATGTGTCGTAGGACACTACCCTTAAGTAGTTTCAGTAATTTTTAGACCTCGTCCCATGGCAAAAACTTCAGCCAGACACCTCAAAACTCGGGAAATTTCACTAATTTTTACTGCGCTTTCACATGTTTAAGTGGATTTGACAAACTTTGACTACTTTTAAATAGCAGATCTTCACACATGTGTCGTAAAATGCTATCCTTAAGTAGAATCAAGCATTTCCAGACATCATCCCATGGCAAAAACTTCAGCCAGACACCTAAAAGTTCGGGAACTTTTATTTTCCTATTAATTTGCTTTCTCTTGTTTGTCCCACTTTTACAACTTCTAAACGACGGATCTTTTCAGATGTTTCGTAGGACACTACCCTTAAGTAGTTTCAGTAATTTCTAGACTTCGCCTCATGGCAAAAACTTCAGCCAGACACCTCAAAGCTCAGGATTATCACTAATTTTTACAGAGATTTCACTTGTTTCAGCAGGTTTCTCCAACTTTGTCCACGATTAAACGGCGGATCTTTACACATGTGTCGTATAACACTACCCTTAAACAGTATCAGGCATTTCCGGACTTCATTCCATGAAAAAAACTTAAGCCAAACAACCCAAAGCACGGGGACTTTTCATCATTTTTAGTGTGCTTTCACATGGTCAAATGGGTTTACTCAACTTTGGCTGCTTTTAAATGGCGGATCGTTACAAATGTATCGTATAACACTACTATTAACTAATATTAGGCATTTTTAGACTTCGCTCCATGACAAAAACTTCAGCCAGACACCTCAAAGCTGAGGAAATTTCATAATTCTTGCTGCGAATTCACATGTTTAACTGCGTTGCTCTAACTTTGGCTGCTTTTAAAGGGCAGATAATTTCACATGTGTCATAGAAGACCACCCTTAAGTGGTATCACGTACTTTTTGACTTCGCCCCATGTCAAAAACTTCAGCCAGACACCTCAAAACTGAGGAATTTTCATAATTCTTACTGCACTTTCACATGTTTAAGCGAGTTTGCCCAACTTTGGCTGTTTTTGAAAGGCAGATCTTTGCACATGTGTCGTGGAACACTATCTCCAAGTAGTATCAGGCATTTTTATACTTCATCCCATGGAAAAAACTTCAGTCAGACACCTCAAGCCTGAGAAATTTTCATAGTTCTTACTGCTTTTTCACATGTTTAATCGGGTTGGTCCAACTTCGGCTGCTCTTAGAGAGCGGATCTTTTCACATGTGTCATAGAAGACCACCCTTAAGTGGTATCAGTTACTTTTAGATTTCGCCTCATGTCAAACACTTCAGCCAGACACCTCAAAACTGAGGAATTTTTATAATTTTTACTGCACTTTCACATGTTTAACCGAGTTTGTCCAACTTTGGCTATTTTTGAAAGGCAGATCTTTACACATGTGTCGTGGAACACTATCTCCAAGTAGCATCAGGTATTTTTAGACTTCATCCCATGGAAAAAACTGCAGCCAGACACCTCAAGGCTGTGGAATTTTCATAGTTCTTACTGCTTGTTCACATGTTTAATCGGGTTGGTCCAACTTCGGCTGCTTTTAAAGAGCAGATCTTTTCACATGTGTCATAGAAGACCCCCTTAAAGAAGTATCGGGTATTTTTATACTTCGCCCCATGTCAAAAACTACAGTCAGACACCTCAAAACTGAGGAATTTTCATAATTCTTAATGCGATTTCACAGGTTTAAGCGAGTTGGTCCAACTTTTGCTGTTCGTAAAGGGCATATCTACACACATGTGTCATAGAAGACCACCTTAAAGAAGCATCGGGTATTTGTATACTTCGCCCCATGTCAAAAACTACAGCCAGCCTCAAAACTGAGGAATTTTCATAATTCTTACTGCGATTTCACAGGTTTAAGCGAGTTCCCTGCAGCGAAACCTCAAACTAATCAGAAAAATACTAGTATACAGCTATAATTTTCTGGCAGAACTCATACTAGTCAGGAAATATCCATTTCATACCAGTATACAAATAGAATTTTCCGGCTGAACCCATACTAGTCAGGAAATATCCATTCCATACTAGTATACAACTAGATTTTTCTGGATGAAATTATACCAGTTGAAAACAAACAAAATTCATTCGTTTCGTTTTCTCTTATAATTCATAGATACTTTTTCGTGATAGGGTAAATACAAATAGCCGCTGCTTTCTTAAGAATAAACATGAAAATAAAGTCAAATGAAAAAATAAAGGGTAAGCCAGGAAAATTCTGGTTGAAATCATACTAGTCCAGGTTAAAAGCCTTTTTGACTAGTATATTCCATACTGGTCCTTTTTGGACCAGTTCATTTTATGGAAATTATACTAGTCCAGGATGAACTAGTATGGAACTGGTATCTTACAACTAGCATGAAACTGGTATTTCCTGACTAGTAAATAACTGGTATATTCTGGTCGAAATCTAACAATTGACATCTTGTAGGACATCAACACGTAAAAAATACCAGTTGCTTATATGGAAAAAAGACAGAACACCGGGCCCAACTAGTCAGTGTTTTGTCTTTGTTCCATAAAAGCCCGGTGCACCAACTAGTTGTAAAGTAGTTTTCAACTAGTTGCTTTCGCTGCAGGGTAGCGACATAAGAATGACATTGTCTGAAATGCAACAAATTCCACATCTGAACACTTTGTATGGGCTGAACTGTTCTAATTTGCTTGATCATGTCCTATGGAGAGATCAATTGCGAAAAAAAACTCGAGCTTTGAGGTGTTTGGATGTAGTTTTTGTCATGGGAACATCTCCAAAAATGCCTGATACCACTTAAGAGTTGCGTTCTACGACACATGTGTAAATATTCGCCTTTTAAAAATAGTCAAAGTTGGACAAACCTGCTTAAACAATCGAAAGCACAGTAAGAATTATGAAAACTACCCAGATTTGAGGTGTCTGGTTAAAGTATTTGTCATAAGGCGAAGTCTAAAAGTACCTGGTTGGACCAACTCGCTTAAACCTGTGAAATCGCAATAAGAATTATGAAAATTCCTCAGTTTTGAGGTGTCTGACTGTAGTTTTTGACATGGGGCGAAGTATAAAAATAGCCGATCCTTCTTTAAGGGGGTATTCTATGACACATGTGAAAAGATCTGCTCTTTAAAAGCAGCCGAAGTTGGACGAACTCGCTTAAACCTTTGAAATCGCAGTAAGAATTATGAAAATTCCTCAGTTTTGAGGTGTCTGGCTGAAGTTTTTGACATGGGGGCGAAGTCAAAAAGTACCTGATACCACTTAAGGGTGGTCTTCTATGACACATGTGAAATTATCTGCCCTTTAAAAGCAGCCAAAGTTAGAACAACGCAGTTAAACATGTGAATTCGCAGCAAGAATTATGAAATTTCCTCAGCTTTGAGGTGTCTGGCTGAAGTTTTTGTCATGGGGCGAAGTCTCAAAATGCCTAATATTAGTTCATAGTAGTGTTATACGATACATTTGTAGCGATCCGCCATTTAAAAGCAGCCAAAGTTGGGTAAACCCATTTGACCATGTGAAAGCACAGTAAAAATGATGAAAAGTTCCCGTGCTTTGGGTTGTTTGGTTTAAGTTTTTTTCATGGAATGAAGTCCGGAAATGCCTGATACTGTTTAAGGGTAGTGTTATACGACACGTGTGTAAAGATCCGCCGTTTAAACGTGGACAAAGTTGGAGAAACCTGCTGAAACAAGTGAAATCTCTGTAAAAATTAGTGAAAATCCCGAGCTTTGAGGTGTCTGGCTGAAGTTTTTGCCATGGGGCGAAGTATAGAAATGACTGAAACTTCTTAAGGGTAGTGGCCTACGAAACATCTGAAAAGATCCGTCGTTTAGAAGTTGTAAAAGTGGGACAAACAAGAGAAAGCAAATTAATAGGAAAATAAAAGTTCCCGAACTTTTAGGTGTCTGGCTGAAGTTTTTGCCATGGGATGATGTCTGGAAATGCTTGATTCTACTTAAGGATAGCATTTTACGACACATGTGTGAAGATCTGCTATTTAAAAGTAGTCACAGTTTGTCAAATCCACTTAAACATGTGAAAGCGCAGTAAAAATTAGTGAAATTTCCCGAGTTTTGAGGTGTCTGGCTGAAGTTTTTGCCATGGGACGAGGTCTAAAAATTACTGAAACTACTTAAGGGTAGTGTCCTACGACACATGTGAAAAGATCTATCATTTAAAATTAGTAAAAGTGGGACAAACAAGAGAAAGCAAATTAATAGGAAAATAAAAGTTCTCGAACTTTCAGGTGTCTGGCTGAAGTTTTTTCCATGGGATCATGTCTGGAAATGCTTCATTCTACTTAAGGGTAGCATTTTACGACACATGTGTAAAGATCTGTTATTTAAAAGAGGCCAAAGTTGGTCAAATCCGCCTAAACATGTGAAAGCGCAGTAAAAATTAGTGAAATTTCCCGAGTTTTGAGGTGTCTGGCTGAAGTTTTTGCCATGGGACGAAGTCTAAAAATTCCTGATACTACTTTAGGGTAGTGTTCTACAAAAAATGGGAAAATATTGGGTAGTTAAAAGCAGCCAAAGTGGCCCAAATGCGTGAAATTGGTAAAACAGAAAAAATTTCTATAGGAAAATCCGCGAACTGGGGGTGTCTGGCTGGAGCCTTGTCACTGGTACGGGTCTAACAACACTTGATACTGACTCGGGGTGATAATCTACGTCAAATATGTGAAAATCATCCATTATAAAATAAGTGAAGTTAGGGTCATTTTTTGGCGACTTTGACCCCGGATTCCTAGGCCCTTGTCATAGGTACAGCTTTAAAATTTTCACATTCTTTCTAGATTCGGGGAGGACTATCGATCGGTATTGGTTTCATCCATTATAAAATAAGTGACGCTTTTAGGCTCTGGGATCTCGCTCTATTTTGTGTCAACGTGATTTAGGTGTTCAGCATCATAAGAACAACAAAAACAGAATCATGTAGGTATGTACATGGTACTTTGTCGGAACGGAAAAGAGATAACAGTACAGAGGAAAGAAAAATGAAAGTTTGCGGTGAAACCAAAAGCTGTGTACCTACACTGAAATAAAGAGGTTGAAAGTGCACATATAACATATCAAAACCACTTTCGAAGCGATTATGGTAATACTGTAAATATTATAGTATTTACTGTAAAATTGGCAGAAAAACATGTGATTTTTGAAATATATCAATTAATGATGTGAGCCCACTTTCAAATTTACAGTAAATCATGTCAATATGATAGTATATTCAAAGAATGATAGGGGGTCACTTTCAAAATTGATATTGCCCACTGTTGGACGAAAAATGACAGGGTTTACTGTTAATTTGACGGCCGTTTCTTGTAGATTTTTTTTTTCAGTGTACTAAAAACAAAAGACCTACTAGATTGATGTTATCGGGTTTTTTTTATAAAACGGTGCATATGAATAAGGGATTTCCAATGCTTAAACTTTAAAATTCTCCGTCAGTCGAGAAAAAATAATCCGAATAGCTTGCTTGGCAGGACAACTGTTATATCCCACATGAAAACTAGCTTCTAACATGCTCCTTAGTATAGAAAGAGTGAACATATCGTCCTCTGAGTGGAAGATCGCCCTATTTCAAAATAGTTTTCAAAAACGCCCTATCTCAGAATTTTTGTTTTCAAAAACGTCCTATTTAAAAATATTTCAAAAAAAGCGTTCATTTGAAATGCAGCGTCGATATGCACTTTTACTAAACACTAAGCAGGGCAATTACTTTAAGACAAAAAGCGGGACAAAATCATCCCTTCGGAAAGAAACAGTTTTGCACCTTCACAAGTATGTGTATATAAGTTGATTGGTGTCTCGTGCTATTTCTCCAGCATCATGGAACATTATCAGAACTACTACATACATAAATATTGCAGGATTTATTCTTCTGTCGCGACAGCAAAAACAGAAATGCAAAATACTTGTTTCCGGCAGTCGCAAATATTTTGCATTGCAGGTGAAAATGATTTGATTTCACAACACAGGGTTTGTGGGTTTGTTTATGTAGCCACACACAGTTCTCCTGAACGAAGAATAGGGTGGCCTAAAGTGACACCAAAAACTGAAAATGCCACATCGTCCGAGATGTTGTCCTGATCACGAATCACTTTGTTTTGAAATCCTAGCTGCTCCTTTTTGGAAAATATGCACTTTTTTTGCTTTTTATAGCATATAGCCAAAATTACAGCCAAAATTATTCAAACATAGGTACATCATCACCGCTAAGCCCGTGTTGCTCAGATCTTTAATCAGTGTTGGGATTTGAAGGACTTCGAATAGACCTCAAGCTGGAAGGTACATAAAAGGATTTAGTTTCCATAGAACTTAACACGCGATTTTTTGGTTGCAATGGAAACTAAATCTTTTTATGTACCTTCCAGCTTGAGGTCTTTTCGAAGTCCTTCAAATCCAAACACCGATTAAAGATCTGAGCGATGATGATGTATGTTTGAATAATTTTCCTACCGGGTTTTAGTTTATAAAATTATATATATACGAACTTATGTATACATTCAGAAAAATGAATATGTAGAAATATAGATACATATATACTCTTTAACATTATGTAAAAAAATTGTGTAAATTCGGGGTAATGCATCATAACTACGGTGACCATACATTTTTTTTTGAAAAAACAGAACTCTTTTTACTTAAGGCTTGGTATTGCCTTCACGTGAAAATTTCGGCTATAAACTATTTGGGGTTACACTCTCAATAGTTGGAATAAAAAAGTGTTTTTCATGGCGTAATCATCTCTTTGCAGTAAAAAAATGTAGCCAACGTCTGTGAAACATTGAAATTGCAATCTCAAATAATTTCAACCAAAGTGCATCAATTGAAAGTCATTTTTTTAAGTAAATTTTTCCGTTTTGTGAATAGTATTTCTTGATGGTTGGAGACATTTCCTTGTTAAACTAAAACCTACCATAACCACGGTTGCCGCTTTGGTCGAAATGTACCATTTTTGGTACGAATTTTTTTTTCCGGGTACGGTACTTCCAAATTTGGTTTTTGCCATTTTAACGTACTCAATTTTTGATTTCGCTGAAGCACTTGACCGTGTTAAACATAAACTAAATTATTTTTAAAATATTTTGAAAGATTTTAAATTTTTCATAAAGTTTTGAAATTATTGAGCAAACTAACTTTACAGAGTAGCATTACATTTGTTAAAAAAGGTTGCCGGCACAAAAAAGCAGAACAAAAACAGAACATTTGCGTAAAAACAGAACATTTCTGTTATTTTCCTTAGAAAAAAAATACGCAGAACAAGCTCCTTAAAAACAGAACTGTTCTGCCAAAAACAGAACGGATGGTCACCGTAATCATAACCTGTAATGAAAGTGCACTAAAGTAGTATGTAATATATGAACAAAGATGCAAATAATGTGCATATTTTCTAAAGGATGGTAGCTAAGATCTCAACTCAAACGGTATTTTCAACAGGATGACATTATCAACGAACTGGCATATTTAGAATTTGGCTGACTTGTTTCTTTCCAATTAACCCTTTTGTGGAAAATGTGTTATATGCTATAAAAATGCAAAAAAGTGCATATTTTCCAAAAAGGAGCAGCTAGGATTTCAAAACAAAGTGATTCCTGATCAGAACAGCATCCCGGACGATGTGGCATCTTCAGTTTTTGGTGTCAGTTTAGGCCAACCTATTTTTCGTTCACGAGCACTGTGCACAATGCGTATGTAAAAAAAGTGTGTGGAAAGATTTTCACTTCTTCTTCAAAATTTGTCGTTGTTAGGCTTTTGCACTGACACTTTCAGTAGATATAAGCGCAATGCCATTCTCTATAACCAAAAACCCTTACAAATTGTGGCGTTTTTTTTTGTTGTTAAGATACTTCGCGCTATGTACTTGGCGGTTTGTAAACTCATTGTGCTTATAAGGGAAAAGATAGTTTTATAGACTTTTCCATAACTCCACATGTATACTTTTGTATCGCAAATTTATGACTTGTTTGCTTCAAATTTTATTTTTGTGCAGACATCGCGGTAACATCAAATAAGAATTCAAAATCAAGTTCAGAAAGTAGAAATTGTTTCATTTAATGAAATATGTCGAAGAGCAAAACGCGATAGAGGTAATGACAAAATATTGAATAAATAACAATAACAGAAATTAGGGGAGAATCTCTAAGGAAATGATGCAGATGTTGCTCTGTCTGTTTGGCATTTCGCTATCAACTAAGTATATCAACTCTTTCTGGACCAAAGTGGGAGGGAATTGTAACAACCCAGCAGCTAAAATCCGCCTACAGCATGCATCACTTCACCAATACTTTTCGACAGTTCACCCTCAAGAATCAGTTACAACCTTTTTTACTTTCCGTAAGCATGCCCGCTTTGTGGACAAAGCTGATTACATACCCCATTAGGTTAGGTTCAAGTGGCTACCGTAGAGGCACACCTAGGCCAGTATTAAAAGGCCCGTTGTGATACCACCAACACTAGGAAAGTCAGTTCCGGGACCCTGCCATATGGAAAATCCCGGTATTAACGGAATTTTCCACATAGCAGAATCCCGGGACTGACGTTCCTATACCGACACCGTTACTCCTCCTCGAACCATTTAGATGACTTGATGAAGGCCATCAGGTCCTTTATGTCCAGCTCCGTGACCTGGCGTAGGCTATTTGGGAAGGGAACTCCCAAAAAGCGCATTCTCGCGCCACTTAAAGCCGGGCAGTTGCATACCCTATTACTAGGATGCTTATTACAATGTAATCGATCCCGAATAATGTTCGGATGCTTATTACCACTAGGCATACCATTCTGAAATTGTAATCGACATTGTCGGCAGATCATCCACTTTACGCATTACGATTTCAATAGGCACTTGTAAGGGTTTCGTAATGCATTATGTGGAGACATTGCAAACTCACTTCACCGCTGGGAAATTTATAAAATTTGGAGGCATAAAGGCGGGAGTAGTATTGTCATCGTGTTCTCAACTGTGTGCCGAGATTCAAGTTCCTAGGTCGACAAAAATTAACTAACCTTTTATAGGAATTTTTTTGGATCAAGTATTTTAATGTACACTGAAAAAAAATCTACAAGAAACGGCCGTCAAATTAACAGTAAACCATGTCATTTTTCGTCCAACAGTGAGTGATATCAATTTTGAAAGTGACCCCCTATCATTCTTCGAATATACTATCATATTGACATGAATTACTGTAAATTTAAAAGTGGACACTATCATATTGACATGAATTACTGTAAATTTGAAAGTGGACTCATATCATTAATTGATATTTTTCAAAAATCACATGTTTTTCTGGCAATTTTACAGTAAATACTATAACATTTACAGTATTACCATAATCGTTTTGAAAGTGGTTTTGATATGTTACTTTCAATGTGCACTTTCAACCTTTTTATTTCAGTGTAACCGAGTTTGCCAAGTTTCAAGTCTCTAGCTCACCGGAAGTTACTAAAACATCGACCCCTTCGCGCCACCTAATGGAATATCCATTTCTACAAATTATATTGCCACCATGTCCTGAACTTTGTAATAAGTTTGAAGTCAATAAGTTTAAAGAGAGCAAATTAAAAATCGATCCTAGGTCGAGGAGAAGCTAGTTTCAATCGAACTTTCTAAATATCTTGATCAAATATTGCATTGTCACCGAGTTCTAAAGCATTCCTGTAAGCAAGTCTTTACCTTACCGGTAAGTTACACAAAAATAAATCGCCTGATTCCAGTTATTTTTACAGATTTTCCGTTAGCAGAGCCATCTATCGGAATGCTCAAAATCTGCATATTATATGAGCCGTTCAGTGCGCACAGTGACCAACTCCATTTTCTTTCTGAAGCCATTCTGATTAATGCCACGCTCTATTGCTATGCGTTTAACTTATTGTTGTTGTGGTTTTTTATTTGTATTAAACTATTCTATAATACAATAAGAGAACAACATAGGAATAAAGCGTGACGTTAATCAGAATGGCTTCTGAAAGAAAGTGGAGTTAGTCACTGTGTGCACTGAACGGCTCATATTATAATATTTTCATGAAATTTGTATCAAATTTAAAGTCCCTGGGTTCCCAGATAATTAATTAATACTCGATCGCAAGAATCTCAATTTCAAAAGAGTTTTCTAAACAGGTTGGCCGTGGGAAACCTAGAAGATTTTTTTTAATCAAATATTCCATTGTCTCTAGCATACAACCGATTGTCAGATTCACCCTGTTTTTCAGTAATCTCGATTACCACATAGCCGAAATTTCATTTCTATATGTTATATTGTTTCAATGATCTATCTTGGTGGGAAGCTACATAAAAATTGATCTGAAAATCTCAAATTGTAGATGAATATTCCGAATAGGTAGTTGACAGCCTAGCCTGTTTTCGTTCGCATTGCGTTGTATGGAGTTTCAAGTGACAGGCTCAATTAGAAGTTACCTAAGAAGACTGCAAGATACCGAAATTTTGTATGGAAATGAGCAGGCAAACAGGAAAGGGACTCAACACAAAGGAAGTACCTAGATGTAATTTAAAATTGCTATTTTTTAGTACGATTATACATTAGAGTGGGTCGTTTTATATTTGATAAAATCACAATTGCGAAACCTATTTTACAGACCATTTCGAGGGTCAAAGGCACCCATGGTCGCAAGTTTCGTCCATTTGATCACTTTGCTACTCTGAGCCCAATCTTACCACTCGGTTATATTGATGAATCAAAAAATCTGAAAAAAGGAAAATTTAAATATTTATTTAATTGCAATGTGTTCACCGCATAATCCAGACTTTTATCCACTGTTGGCTTTGTGGCGAACCGAAATTGGTCCATGAATATAATTGAACCAATTGTGCACACACTTTTAAATATGGGTTCATATATGAGATACCAAACAATATGCACATACTTACATATGTATGTACTTATATATTTAGCAACAAACTGGGTAAGAAGATGATAAAAGAGTCGAGCAGATATCGATCGACAGATATTGAACTTACCGTCATCAAAAACAAATATGTTACAGATGTTGTTGGTTGTGCGTCATGCTGACTGCGTGAGGTCCGTGACACATGAAACATTTATGCAAACAACAAATGTTGACCTAACGATTAAATAAATAATCGAATAAAAGACATACCAAATATAATCAACAGGAATACTACATAAACAAATGCTCAAGGAGCCGTAACATTGGAGAGATGCAAAACATATGACTTCTTGAAAAATCACTTTTTGGTGACACTTGAACCAACAAAAATCAATCAACAGGCTTAGTCCGGTCAAAATAACATTTTAAATAACAATAATTCCCATCGAGCCAAATTTTGGTAGACAGCTTAGGTTCGCCGTCAGACAGAAAACTTTAATAGTCCTCATCGATCCCATGTGTGCTAAAAAAGGGGCACATAAATTTATGTTCAAATATCTTCAGAAATAACGAAAACCAATATTAAATTAATTAGAGCTCGTCGATGTTTCTATAAAAATTGTGAAGTTTTGAACGTTTAAACGTTATTTCGGTTTCTCACCTGTCCAAAAACAAAAGTAAATTGGACCAACATCTTTTCCTTGTTCAAAAATATGCACGTGATAAGAAAAATATACACATATTAGAAAACTAACCAAGTTGAAGCATCGATGTACATATATAGCGAAACAAATGTACATAGACTTCGCATCAAAGGCACATCGATTTATTTTTGCCATTGGTGACTCCAGCATAGTTTAGCTCAGTAAGATAACGGTAACTTTCTCGAAATGATCATTACCAAATGGTTAGTGTTAGGCTTTTAATAAGCACAAATCATAAGTCATTCTTAATCGTAATTTTTACATGTGCAGTTGTGTAGCCCGAAAATGTCTGAGAATATTTCTGTTGTTACCTCTAACAAGGGCAAAAGCTGAATAGGCTTTGTATTGGAAAATGGTTGAAAAGTTCTTGATAAGAGGCAAGGAAGTGATAAATAATTGTATACACGTTGTTAAACCCAAATTTTCGAAGTTTTACATTAAGCATCCAAATTTCGACCTTTTTCGCTCATTTGCATTTTTTCGACATTTTTTTTTTCGGTCAAAAATCTCTTCGGTATAGTAAAATTTTTTGAAATTCGACATTTTTTTTTTCGACATATCGGGACCCACAAATATGTTCACTTTTTTTAAGAGTTACCAGTTCTGAGATATCGCAATTGCAAAATTAGCTCTGAAAATTATATGCTGAAAGCTTTAGAATGCGTAGACAAATTTTACCGTTTATTTGTCACGAAGTTCCCCATCGACAATGAAAATATGTAGTTATGTTTGTAAAGCCTTTAGTTCTTGAGCTAACCTTATCTTCATGCATAACATCAAAAAATACTAGTCCGGTAAATTTAGTTTATCTTGTATACAAAAGTTCCCACAGAGACAATTTTTTGTCAGGAGCTTCGGTCCACACCCAGGAAAGTCCTCATAGATCCCATTTGTGCTAAAAGAGTTTTTCGGGGTCGAGAGTCAAGAAAATTCGAAAAAACCCTTAAATTTGGTTTTTTCTTGACTTTTGTCCCCCAATAACTTTTTAGCACAAGCGGGATCGATGAGGACTTAATTGTAAAGAATTTCCAGATCTACAACTTGGTCTCCTGTAATTTTTCAAAAAAAAACGTTTTCGAAAAAAGTCCAAAAAACAAAAAAAATTGACCTTTGCCCCGAATAACTGTTTTAGCACACATGGGATCGCTGTAGTTTGAAGTTTTCTTTCTGACGGCGAACCTAAGCTCTCTACCAAAATTTGGCTCTGTGGGAATTTTTGTTGTTTAACCACTAAATTATGTCTATTTCGACCGGCCTAGCTACATAAACATACGTACAATAACACTACATGTGTATGGCACATTTCCTTTACTTTTAATACCCTAAGTAGATATAAATGCACATATGGATGTTTGTACATTTGATAGTTCTAGTGGCGGGGAAGTTATGTGAAAATGTTGCAAGATGGTGTGTTTGTCACATGCGGCACTTTTCATTCCATTTGTTTTGCAATTCATACGCTGCTATAAATTACCAATAGCTTGTAAGCGTGGGCAGTCAATGGTGACTTCTAGAGTCAGCCTGAGTTGTTCAACGAATAAACACAAGTACTGAATTTTCAAATATGTATAAACTTACATACCTATGTATATTGTACTGCATTCTATCTAATTGATCTACTATAGCATGCGCTCGGTTTCGAGTTGTTCGACATCAATTGCTAATAATTTAGAAAATTATTTGCTCTGCATGATGTCGGTCGTATGTTAAGATTAGGAACGCCTTCAATTACTCATAAACGTGTATATTCGACTTGGTTATGTTTTTAACTAAAGAACTTAATCTTTTAGTTCAGCTACATAGTTCTGTGGTACATTTAGTGAAGTGAACTGAACTTTTCTGTGGCAACTTTTCAGATGAGAATTTATGTACCTAAGTTATCTTAGCACCTCACCACGTTATCATATATCGAAACAGCGGTAACAACAAACAATTTTATTTTTTGAAACTAAATTTTACTTTGATTGTTTTTACAACACAAGGTCAAAATGCGTTTAAAAATAAAATATTTTTTCTCAACCAGTATTAAGTTATGTTGCTTTCACAAACTATGGAACTAGTTATATTGGTCGATACTGTGCTTCCTATACTAATTCAGTCTTAACAATTCCTGCATGAAAATGCGACTTGCTATTGATCCTATAGTATAGCAGCTCAAAGCTATACACAAACGTACACATGTATTTTAGGATGGCCCATATTATATAGGGGAAAAAATCAATCAGGTTTACAGATCTAGGCATCCCCTACATTTTTAGCTATCACCAAACCCCCCAGGCCCGGCATTTTTTAGGGGCCCGGGAATTTGAATAACTCGGAAAAAATTAACAGCGCCGCATAATTCGATTATTTTTGTACAACACTTGTCCCATATTCGTTCATGCTTGCCCTATAAATCGCAATTTCACCACGCAATATTTGAATATTCTCACCATACAATGACTTCTTATTCCAATAGCAACCATACAATCTATCCGAGTTTCCGACCGTAGTTTGTCTACGCTTTTTTTTACTTTGTTTCCGGTAAATATATAAACTAAACAGATAAAATAAGATAAACAAGATAAAAAGTGCACAAACTAGCTTCGTCGTTATTTCGAATCAAATCGCACACTGTTGCCAAATTCTGTAATTAAGTACCAAAGTAGGTGTTTTTTTTTGTCGTTTATTTAATAATCTTTTCACACAGCTCAGCTACTTCGGAACGGAAATTTTTCGAACTAAGCTTATTTAAAACTAGGTTACGAAATAATATCAATACCATAAACTGAACTACAAATGTATCCTTAACGAACCAAAAACCCTTATTTGAAAATATGGAGTTTTTTGAAATTCATTAAAAATAAGTCGCTTCGAGTTAAGAATCTTTGCATATGATTGCTAAGAATTTTACTCGCTTGTCAAGTTTGTTTTTGCTCTTGCATTGAAACTTTTTCGTAGCAAGTATGAGACGGCTTTGAATAAAAAGGGCATATAATTTTGTATTTTGACAGAAAAGTATGTGACGCTAGAAAGAAGTGTCTCCAATTATTTAACAGTTTTCATTGTGCAGATGTGTTTATAATTTGAAAAAAGTTATTTTATGTTGTAATGCCGATATCGTTGAATTAAAGTTAAAAGCTGATATGTGAAGCATACGAAGTAAAATATATTTTTTAAATTGTTATTTTCTTTGTTAACACAATGAACCTGCGTTTTGAACATCTTGGTAATTTTTTGGGTTTTTTTTCAACAGCTTGGTAATCTTCTCTTTTAGGCCTTTGGCAACCGTGTACATAAATTCCGTGATATTTCAGCATCATATTTTTGATAGTTTAGAATTCAAACTTAGATTTCCTTGGAAATTTGATTTTTTAAGGAAAATTAATTGAGTGTGTTTATCAGCTCAGTATGCTGCAAGTGGAGTAATTAGTGTGTTTTTAGTGAGTGAAGACAGAACTTAAGCAGAAAGTGAAAGTGAAATTATTTTTATTTGATTTATTTATAAACCAGGTAAGTGCCCCACCCAGCTTAATTTTCTTTAATTGTGCAAATCTTTATTAAAGCTTACATATGTATATCTAAATACATTCAGAAATTGTCAAATGAAAATTTTATATACCGTGACACCGCCCACTTTTCTACAAATTTATTAATTGATTTTGCAATATCTCCATAATTATAGAAATCATTTTTTAGTATCGTTATTCTTTATACTTATTATGACAGAAATAATTTTTTGAAGTATGAAGTAAATATGAGTGGCCAACTACACGGTTAAAAAAATGAGCCTAAATTTTAAGCCCGTCTAAAGTTTAAGCGATTTTTTTAAACTTTTTTTGGAATATTTTAATTTTTTTATTTTTTTTTCGAAACTAATTTTGAAATAGCCCTTACACCATTCAATTTGTTGAATGCAATTTTTTCTCAGGATTTACAAACGCTTTTTCCAAATATTTGTATCGCGCTGCGTTTATTTTGCACAATACCTGTCACAGTTGCTGGTGCTGAGCGCTCATTTAGTGTTCTTGCGAGGATAAAGAACTTTCAGCGCTCGTGCTCTGCACAAGATCGTGTTTCTGGGCTAGCTACTCTTTGTATAGAATCTCGTTTAGCAAGGCAACTAGACTACAATGCTTTAATTCGGAATTTCGCCGCCAAAAAATCAAGAAAAGTTAATTTATAAGTTTAGCCACATATGTAAAAACCTTCTTGTATACATGTATTACTTTTAAATAAAAAATGAGTTCACTAAAAAAAAATACTTCATATAGGCGGCCCGGAAATTTCGATCCCCCGGGCCCGGAAATCCTGTCGACGGCCCTGTGGAAGAACATAAGGAAGGAGTAAAAATATAGTTTAAAAAAACTAAAACTCACGCTTTTAGAGAGTATTGAACTAAAAAGTTGAAAATAATTTTAAAAACCCTACACAGTAGTATTGTGGAAAAAGCGTGGTCCGCTTTGTTTCATAATCTTCGTTTTTTATTTAAATTACTTTTACCTTTTTAGTGCAATATTCTTTTAAAGCGCGTGTTTTCGCTTTTTAAACTATATTTATTTTTTACTTTTTAGTTAAATGTGTTATGAAGTAATCGATAAATATATCGAAATATACCGCAGTGCAAACGAAATCTCTGGGCCTCCACTTTCGTTTGATACCCATATTGTAGGCAATTTTGAATATTATTGGACAACCTCATTTTGACCGATAACTCAGATATCGATAAATATATCGAAATATTCCAAAGTCCAATAGAAACCTGTAGAACTTTCCTTTTGTTTGATACCCAGATTGTAGGCATTATGACCGATAACTTAGTTATCGATAAATATATCGAAGTCCAAATGCAACCTTCTATCGTTTGACACCCATATTGAAGGCACATTTCAAGGTTTTTGTGACAGTCATATGCCACTATCGGGTAGACTGAAGTAGATTTACATACAAACAAGCAAACATACATATAAATGTATGTACAAGTAAAGCTAATGAAAGCGTAGTAAAGAAACTAGCATTATGTGGGAAAAGCGTCGAGCGATCGATGTACGAAAATTATGGCACAAAGCGGACCACGCTTTTTCCACAATACTACTGTGTAGGGTTTTTAAAATTATTTTCAACTTTTTAGTTCAATACTCTCTAAAAGCGTGAGTTTTAGTTTTTTTAAACTATATTTATTTTTTACTTTTTAGTCAAATGTCCTATGAAATTTTCGATAAATATGTCGAAAAATACAGCAGTCCAAACGAAACCTCTGGACTTCCACTTTCGTTCGATACCCATATTGTTCGGAAATTTTAAGGCATTTGGCCTCACATTTTGACAATAACTCAGTTATCGATAAATTTATCGAAATATGTCGATGTCCAAAAGAAACCTGGGGCCTCACCTTTCGTTTGATACCCATATCGTGGGGAATTTTTTAGGTTTTTGGGCAATCATATTTTGACCGATAACTCAGTTATCGATAAATTTATAGAAATATGTCGATGTCCAAATGAAACCTGGGGCCTTCACCTTTCGTTTGATACCCATATTGTAGAGAATTTTTTAGGTTTTTGGGCAATCATATTTTGACCGATAACTCAGTTATCGATAAATTTATCGAAATATATCGAATTCCAAATGAAACCTGGGGCCTTCCCCTTTCGTTTGATACCCATATTGTGGGGAAATTTTAAGGTTTTCGGGCAACCACATTTTGACCGATAACTCAGTTATCGATAAATTTATCGAAATATATTGATGTCCAAGTGAAACCTGGGGCCTTCACCTTTCGTTTGATACCCATATTGTAGGGAATTTTTTAGGTTTTTGGGCAATCATATTTTGACCGATAAATATATCGAAGTCCAAATGAGACTTGGGGCCTTAATTTTTCATTTGATACCCATATTGTAGGGAAATTTTAAAGTTTTCCGGCAACCACATTTTGACCGATACCTCAGTTACCTATAAATTTATCGAAATATGTCGATGTCCAAATGAAACCTGGGGCCTTCACCTTTCGTTTGATACCCATATTGTAGGGAAATTTTAAGTTTTTCGGGCAACCACATTTTGACCGATAACTCAGTTATCGATAAATTTATAGAAATATATCGATGTCCAAATGAAACCTGGGGCCTTCCTTTTTCGTTGGATACCCATATTGTAGGGAAATTTTAAGGTTTTCCGGCAACCACATTTTGACCGATAACTCAGTTACCGATAAATTTATCGAAATATGTCGATGTCCAAATGAAACCTGGGGCCTTCCCCTTTCGTTTGATACCCATATTTTAGGGACATTTTACGGTTTTTGGCCCACTGGGGCTTAGACCGAACGAGAGTCACGTACATACAAGCAAGCAAACAAACAAACAAGGAAACATACAAGTGAACCTAATAAAAGCGTGGTAAAAAGAAAAAGTTAAGGAGGCAGATGAGAGAAATAAATTTAAAAAAATATGACCTAAGCGTTTTTTTGCTCTCCTGACAATTTATGATTTTGCAACTTAGAACGTTATTCGCGATGATGCTTCAATTATATGATATATGAATACGTGAATAAATGTATAGGCAAATGGGTAATTGATATTATTTGTACGCATTTAGATTTGAATGTTGTTATAAGAAATCTCATAGTAGTGGATGAGTTTCAATTAGAAATCGGAGGTTTTGTGTTAGATACATATTTACCTATCATATTATCATGTGTTACACCTTATGCCACCTTTCAAATTTAGAATAAAAAAAAAAAAAACTAATGGCGGCGATATACCAACAGGTTATCATAACTTCTAACGAGATTTTTAGCCGAGCTTCTCTTTCCAACTTGTGGTGTGTTGCTTTTGAGTTTTTCCTACAAGTTGGCGGGACCTACAGTTTTTTGCCGACTCCGAACGGCACTTGCAAAGCAAATGAATTTTTTGCTGAGAAGCTTCTCATGGCAGAAATACACCCGGAGAGTTTGCCAAACTACTGCCGAGGGGCGACCCCGTTTAGAAAAATTCTTTTTCTAAATAATTTTTGATGTTACTTTTGTCGTGCATCGAACCGCCACGACTTGGTGTAGAAGGCCGAACACTTAACCGCTACACCACGGCGGCCGCCAATTTAGAATAAAAAAACCGAATTCGACCTATTTTACACCATACATTGTAGTAGTTAAATTTAATTTATTTATTTGCATATCACAGTTTTTATGACGTAGTTTATATATTCAATATCACAATGTATTACATTTAAATATCTATATATAAATGCGCAATAACCACAATTCTTAGGTATATAAAATTTGATATGTATCGATAGGTCTCCCCGAGCAGGGTGTGCGACAACAAACCAAAAATTAAAAAAGAATTAATTATAATATGAAATGCTAAACACGCATTCACCTTATAGAGCCGCTGTTATGTGTGTATTCAGGTATGACCACTTGCATTGTTGTGTTTGCATTCATTGCAATTGGAGAGAGCCCGAGTGTGAGAAACATGTGCCAGCCCGTCATCTTTATTGAACGTAGGTACAAACAGTGTTTACAAAAACAAAATATGTGAGTGGGTATTCAGAGAAGTAAATGCTTGCTCAGACATGATGTTTTGAAAAAAAAGCACAAATAAGCTAGATCATGTACAAGGCCCTTCGTGGCTAGACTTAGTGAAATAAAATAAAATGGAAAACTGATAAGATTAAAAAAAAAAGTAAAATAAGAAATAGAAAAGTGATTGAAAGTAAAAAAAGAAATTTGTTGGAAATGCAAGGAAATAATAAAAATAAAACAAAATGAAATAAATAAAAGTATTAAATAAACGAAAGAATGGGAAGGGAAAGAAATGAATAAAAGGAAAATAAAGGTAAGTTAAGGTAAGGAACGGAAAATATGAGAGAACAAGTAAGGAAAGCTGTCTTCGGCTGTGCCGAAGGCTAAATACCTTTCATGAATAAGCGTCACGATTTTCACTGTTTGATCCCAGTACAGCCTGTGTGAATTTAACTTAAGCTCATACCGAAATTATCGGAACTATCGATTATATGGGGGCGATGTGTTATATTGGTCCAATCTCATTGATTTTTAACACCGACATTCCACATTCTAAAATAGCAATAGTTACGAAATTTCACATTCCTACCTATATAACTACACGAGTTATCTACCAAAATCCGCTTATTGGAACAATCGATTGTATGGGGGCTATGTGAAATATTTATCCCATCTCGATGATTTTCAACATCAATATTTCAGATATAAAAATAGCAATACGTCCAAAATTTCACGTTCCTACGTGTTTAATTACAGGAGTTATAGCCCAAAATCCGTTTATCGGAATAATCGATTGTATGGGAGTTATGTGAAAAATTTATCCCATATGAATGATTTTCAACACCGATACTTCGCATATAAAAATAGCGATACTTCCAAAATTTCACGTTCCTACCTTCATAATTGCAGGAGTTATCTACCAAAATCTGTTTATCGGAAAATCGATTGTATGGGGGCTATGTGAAATATTTATCCAATCTCGATGATTTTCAACATCGATATTTCACATATAAAAATAGCGATGCTTCCTAAATTTCACGTTCCTATGTGTTTAATTACAGGAGTTATAGCCCAAAATCCGTTTATCGGAATAATCGGTTGTATGGGAGCTATATGTAATATCGTTCCGATCTTGCTGGTTCCGACAAATGATTCCTATATTGGAAAATGGAGGCCGCATACCAAATTTCAGCCAAATATCTCAAAAACTGAGGGACTAGTTTGCGTTCAAACAGACAGACGGACATGGCTAAATCAACTCATCTCGTCATCCTGATCATTTCGGTATACTTATTGATGGGTCTATCTCTTCTTCTTCTCATATTTACAAACATCGGACCAAAGCTATAATACCATTTCATTTTCATGAAAGGTATAAAAATCAAAGGCAAGTAAAGGTAGGGAAAGGAAAGGAATGGAAAAGAAAAAAGGAAGGGAAAGAAAGGAAATGTAATGTAAGTAAAGGAGTGGAAAAGAGAAGCATATAGAGAAAGACAAAGAAAGGGAAGAAATGAAAGAAAAGGTAGTGAGGAAGAAGGTATGGAAAATAAATGTAAATAAAACAAGTAAGGAAAGCTGTCTTCGGCTGTGCCGAAGGCTCTATACCTTTCATGAATAAGCGTCACGATTTTCACTGTTTAATCCCAGTACAGCCTGTGTGAATTTAACTTTAGCTCATACCGAAATTATCGGAACTATCGATTATATGGGGGCGATGTGTTTATCGGAACAATCAATTGTATGGGGGCTATGTGAAATATTTATCCCATCTCAATGATTTTCAACATCGATATTTTACATATAAAAAATATAGTTAAAAAAAACTAAAACTAACGCTTTTAGAGAGTATTGAACTAAAAACTTGAAAATAATTTTAAAAACCCTACACAGTAGTATTGTGGAAATAGCGTGGTCGGCTTTGTTCCATAATCTTCGTTTTTTATTTAAATTAGTTTTACGTTTTTAGTTAAATGTGTTATGAAGTAATCGACAAATATATCGAAATATACCGCAGTGCAAACGAAACCTCTAGGGTTCCACTTTCGTTTGATACCCATATTGTAGGCAATTTTGAATATTATTGGACAACCTCATTTGGACCGATAACTCAGTTATCGATAAATATATCGAAATATTCCAAAATCCAATAGAAACCTGTAGAACTTCCCTTTAGTTTGATACCCAGATTGTAGGCATTATGACCGATAGCTTAGTTATCAATAAATATATCGAAGTCATAATGTAACCTATCGTTCGACACCCATATTGAAGGCACGTTTCAAGGTTTTTGTGACAGTCAAATGCCACTATCGGGTAGACTGAAATAGAGTTACATACAAACAAGCAAACACACATATGAATGTATGTACAAGTAAAGCTAATGAAAGCGTAGTAAAGAAACTAGCATTATGTGGGAAAACCGTCGAGCGCTCGATATACGAAAATTATGGCACAAAGTGGACCACGCTTTTTCCACAATACTACTGTGTAATCAAGCACTCCAGGCCATTCTTGGCATTTTGCCACTCGATCTGGAAGGGCACCGAGTAGCAGCAGCATCGGCTCTGCGTCTAAGGGAAACGTCCAGCAGGGAAGAATGGGAGAGCACGGATTGGAGTCCCGTCACTCATGGCGGCACTTCCATTTATACTGATGGCTCGAATATTTATCGAAATATATCGAAGTCCGAATGGAACCTGGGGCGTTCCCCTTTAGTTTGATACCCACATTGTAGGGAAATTTTAAGGTTTTCTGGCAACCGCATTTTGACCGATAACTCAGTTATCGACAAATTTATCGTAATATGTCTATGTCCAAGTGAAACCTGGGACCTTCACCTTTCGTTTGATACCCATATTGTAGGGAATTTTTTAGGTTTTTGGGCAACCATATTTTGACCGATAACTCAGTTATCGATAAATTTATCGCAATATATCGATGTCCAAATGAAACCTCGGGCCTTCACCTTTTGTTTGATACCCATATTGTAGGGAAATTGTAAGGTTTTCGGGCAACCACATTTTGACCGATAACTCAGTTATCGATAAATTTATCGAAATATGTCGATGTCCAAATGAGACCTGGGGCCTTCACCTTTCGTTTCATACCCATATTGTAGGGAATTTTTTAGGTTTTTCGGCAATCAGATTTTGACCGATAACTTAGTTATCGATAAATTTATCGAAATATATCGAAGTCCAAATGAGAGCTGGGGCCTTCACCTTTCGTTTGATACCCATTATGAAGGGAAATTTTAAGGTTTTCGGGCAACCACATTTTGACCGTTAACTCAGTTATCATTAAATTTATCGAAATATATCGAAGTCCAAAGGAAACCTGGGGCCTTCCCCTTTCGTTTGATACCCACATTGTAGGGAAATTTTAAGGTTTTCGGGCAACCGCATTTTGACCGATAACTCAGTTATCGATAAATTTATCGAAATATATCGATGTCCAAGTGAAACCTGGGGCATTCACCTTTCGTTTGATACCCATATTGTAGGAAATTTTTTAGGTTTTTGGGCAATCATATTTTGACCGATAACTCAGTTATCGATAAATTTATCGAAATATGTCGATGTCCAAATTAAACCTGGGGCCTTCACCTTTCGTTTGATATCCATATTGTAGGGAATTTTTTAGGTTTTTGGTTAATCATATTTTGACCGATAACTCAGTTATCGATAAATTTATCGAAATATATCGAAGTCCAAATGAGACTTGGGGCCTTCACCTTTCGTTTGATACCCATATTGTAGGGAAATTTTAAGGTTTTCGGGCAACCACATTTTGGCCGATAACTCAGTTATCGATAAATTTATCGAAATATATCGATGTCCAAATGAAACCTGGGGTCTTCCCCTTTCGTTTGATACCCATATTGTAGGGAATTTTTTAGGTTTTTGGGCAATCATATTTTGACCGATAGCTCAGTTATCGATAAATTTATCGAAATATGCCGATGTTCAAGTGAAACCTGGGGCATTCACCTTTCGTTTGATACCCATATTGTAGGGAATTTTTTAGGTTTTTGGGCAATCATATTTTGACCGATAACTCAGTTATCGATAAATTTATCGAAATATATCGATGTCCAAATGAAACCTGGGGTCTTCCCCTTTCGTTTGATACCCATATTGTAGGGAATTTTTTAGGTTTTTGGGCAATCATATTTTGACCGATAGCTCAGTTATCGATAAATTTATCGAAATATGTCGATGTTCAAGTGAAACCTGGGGCCTTCACCTTTCGTTTGATACCCATATTGTAGGGAAATTTTAAGGTTTTCGGGCAACCACATTTTGGCCGATAACTCAGTTATCGATAAATTTATTGAAAAATGTCGATGTCCAAATGAAACCTGGGGCCTTCACCTTTCGTTTGATACCCATATTGTAAGGAAATTTTAAGGTTTTCGGGCAACCACATTTTGGCCGATAACTCAGTTATCGATAAATTTATCGAAATATATCGATGTCCAAATGAAACCTGGGGTCTTCCCCTTTCGTTTGATACCCATATTGTAGGGACATTTTACGGTTTTTGGGCCACTGGGGCTTAGACCGAACGAGAGTTACATACATACAAGCAAGCAAACAAACAAACAAGCAAACATACAAGTGAACCTAATAAAAGGGTGGTAAAATAGCGATGCTTCCAAAATTTCACGTTCCTACGTGTTTAAGGAGTTATAGCCCAAAATCCGCTTATCGGAATAATCGATTGTATGGGAGCTATGTGAAATATTTATCCAATCTCGATGATTTTCATCATCGATATTTCACATATAAAAATAGCGGTACTTCCAAAATTTCACGTTCCTACCTATATATGTAATTATAGGAGTTATCTACCAAAATCCGTTTATCGGAACAATCGATTGTATGGGGGCTATGTGAAATATTTATCCAATCTCGATGATTTTAATCATCGGTATTTCACATATAAAAATAGCGATGCTTCCAAAATTTCACGTTCCTACGTGTTTAATTACAGTAGTTATAGCCCAAAATCCGTTTATCGGAATAATCGGTTGTATGGGAGCTATATGTAATATCGGTCCGATCTTACTGGTTCCGACAAATGATTCCTATATTGGAAAATGGTGGCCGCATACCAAATTTCAGCCAAATATCTCAAAAACTGAGGGACTAGTTTGCGTTCAAACAGACAGACAGACAGACGGACAGACGGACATGGCTAAATCAACTTATCTCGTCATCCTGATCATTTCGGTATACTTATTGATGGGTCTATCTCTTCTTCTTCTCATATTTACAAACATCGGACCAAAGTTATAATACCATTTCATGTTCATGAAAGGTATAAAAAAGAAAGAAAAATAAAGGTAAGGAAGGTAATGAAAAGCGAAAAAATAAGTAAAGGAAATTAATAGAAAAGAAAGAAAACTAAAGGAGTTACGAAAGGGAAAAGAAAGAAAGTAAGGAAAGGAAAAGATAAGGAAAGGAAAGGTAAGGGGAGTTACTGCTGAAGTTACCCTTCCTGAAACGAAATGACAGCAAAAGAAATCTAAGGAAAAAAATAATGTGAAAGAAAATAAAGGTAAGATAAAAAATAAAATAAAAGAAATGAAATGAAAAGAAAATGAATAAAATCAAAGGAAAATAAGGGAAACGAAACGAAACTAAAGCAAAGGAAACGAAAGGAAAGGAAAGAAAGTAAAAGTAAAAAAGGAAAGTAATGGAAATGGAAAGAAAAGTCAGGTAAGAAAATAAAAGAAAGGAAAAGAAAAGAACAGAAAAGAAAGAAAGAAGGGAAATAAAACGAAATGAGAAAAGAGAAAAGGAAAGGAAATGAAAAGAACGGAGAGGGAAGAAAAGTAAAGAAAAGAAAAGCAAAAGAAAAAAATGAGGTGAAAGGAGAGGAAAGGAAATAAAAGCAAATAAAAGCAAAGGAGAGAAATACGTATGAAGACGACCTAAGTAGAAAAAATAATTGTCAACATTGAAACTATATTACTGAATGATGTAAAGAGTAAAAAGACGGCAAAAAGAATAGGAATGTATAGAAACGAAAAATATAAAAAATATGGAAAAAAAGGAAAATTTTAGAAATAGCAAAAAGTTAGGAAAATAAAATAAGGTTTTGTGATTGAATTTCAAACACTGGACAAACTCTAGTTATATTAAAGGCAGAGCCTTGCAGTAATTAAATAATAATATATATTTAATATTTGTAATACTATTACAGTCTTTTATCTCACTTGGTAGCTAGTTATATGCTCTTATATATATGCTCTTAGACCAAACGTCGTCCTTAATGAATGAGGATTGTGTCCTGCTTTGTCCTTTTTTCGATTTTGTCCTACTTTTTCGGCGTGATTATTAAAATGTTGTTAAAAAATGCGGACCTTCTTTGATTATGCAATTATTGAGAAGTTGACTAAATCATCTTCCGACTAGGTTTACAATGTGACTACGCCATTATAACATTTTCGTGTAAAACTAAATTTTAAACTGTTTTGGACTACATATTATGACCAAACCAAATTTGGTTTCAAATTCAATCTAGACCAGTTTTCAAGAAAGTTGGCTAAATTAATCGCGTTTATATTTTAAGCCAGAAGAGTTTTAACAATTTTTTTAATGAAAAAATAAATTTTTTGTCCGTTGGCTGGGATTCGAACCACTGAAGGACACATAAATGTGTTGGCAAAATTCAATCTTGAAAAAGCTTTCAAAAACCAATGAAAACAACACCAAAATTGCAGACCGAAAAGGTTTTAATTTTAAATCGAAAAGTTTGAATTTTCAAACCAAAAAGTTTTGAATTTAAACCGAAAAGTTTTAAGAATAAAATAAAATTAAAAAAATGTGGCGCTTGGATGGATTCGAACGGAATCGCTCAGGAGTCCAGTGCTGCCAATTTAGCGGTTTTACCGCCAGATCTGGCGTTTTTGAAATCCATTTAGCGGGAGGAAATTCCAAATTGCGGTTTAGCGTTTTAAAAAAAAGTTTAGCGGTTTTCCTCACACACAACTTCGAATATTTAAATTTAAAGTTTCAGTACCTGGGTGACCGAGCTTTCTCGGTGTTTAAAGTGGCAAATCCAAGTAGAAAATCTTAAGCTGCCATTAGCGATACTTAGCATAGACTTGACTTGAGAACTGTCACTTGTAACTGTCACTGTAATGCAGTTCTCTCACGGGGCTCTCTAAACTTACAATTTACGTAGAAAATCTAAAAGCAGCCATTACCGATGCTTGACTTGACTTGAGAACTGTCACTTAGCACTTAGAAAAATAACAAGAGAGCACACTAGCCAGTTTCAAATAAGCGTAAAATGTTCGCCTCTCGAACTGCTCTTTAAAAGTAATTATGTAATTTTTTACATATAACTATGTAAAAAGTGCCAACACGCATTTTCGTGGCATTAGGTTTCGATGTTTTGAGCTTATCTATAATGAGTATATACTCAATGCCCAAACGAAACTATAAATAATTTTGGGAGGAACCATTTTTTTTTTTTTTGGCCTAATTTGAATTTAATTTATTTGACAGCTAGTTTTGCGGCTGCCATATAAATAACATACATCCAACAACTCTTATCACTATGAACTATTTGGAGGATTTTATTCAGTATTTAAGGCATCACGAAGTTCTCTCACGGCGCTCAGTAAACTTAGAATTTACGTAGAAAATCAAAAATCATCAGACTTCCAAGTCAAGTGAAGTAGGGTAATTGATTACATGCAAACTTCATATAACAGAACGCTAAGTGGCAGTTCCCAAGTCAAGTCAATTCTCGCTAATGGTTGCTTTAGAATGAAGTATATCTACTATCCAACACATTTTTAAGAAATCATTGTTGGTATGTGGCTGAAGGTACCTCTGATTTCATACCCATATTGGCATACATACCTTGCTCAATATTTCAGAAAAAATTAGATAGGTCTCAACCCTGTGAACCGCGCAAAAAGACCCCAAAATAATCCCAAGATGACCCTAAAATGACCTCCAAAATTATTCCAAAGTGACCGTAATTATCTCAAAATGACCCTAAAGTGATCCCAAAAAGACCCTTAAATGATTTAAAAATAATCCGAAAATAACCCTAAAATTATTCCAAAATGATCCAAAATTGAACTCAAAATAGTCCCCAAATAGCCCAAAATTATCCCAAAATTACCCTTAAATGATCCCAAAATGATTCTAAAAAAATCCAAATATAATCCCAAAATATACAAATACCATGCGGTAAAATGGCAACCCTATTCGGCAACCCTATTCGGCAACCCCATTTGAAATTATTTTAATTTGATACCCATATTGGCATATCTTCTACCTTATTTAAAATTGAGATATCGCCGGTTCCAAAGTAAACAGATGTATTTACTTTTTAAAATTTTTAGAAAAACAGCATTTCAAAGTTTTATTTTTTCATAGAACTCAGTTGTTAAAATTAAATTTTGAGTGCCGTTTCAAAAACAATTTAAATTTTGAAATACTTCTGTTTACTTTGGAACCGGCGATATGTTGCAGACCGTTTTTTCGTTTAGATCTTAAATCGAAACCAAAAGAAATTGAAAATCTTTGTAGGTATTTGGAAATTTTAAAATATTCCAAAAAAAAGTTTAAAAAATCGCTTAAACTTTAGACGGGTTTATGATTTAGGCTCATTTTTTTACCGTGTGCCACTCTTATTTTCAATAATCTAGTAACCCTATGGGACTAACAACGCAACTTGATTGAATACCGGTACTGAGCAGTTCGCACAGTCCGCGACAGATATGGCACGAGTTACTCTCCCTGCTGTAAGAAGGCTAGGTAAATCTCGTCCACCCCTGCAAACTTGTTGCTGTAAGATTTGATCGCCCATCTGACTGCACTCTCTGAGAAGAAAGACTTTGCAAGGTGACAGAATTGTGAAGTAGCTCTTTCCCGTTGAGGCTCGATCTCTCCGAAATCTGTGGATGCATCCGGAAAGTCATGATAATAATCTCTGAAATGTTTAACAAAGCTCGATAGAATAGTTTTGAAACTATGAGCTCGTAACGCTACTCAACGGTCTGAGATAATGTCTGCTTCGATTCGGACAATTCCTAAAGCCTCAATATCCGAAGGTGCCCATTGTATTTGGATAGCTTTTGGGACCTACAAGGCTTGATTCCTTGGATCGATTCGTCTCAATGGTACACAGAGCAAAAAGTCACATAAAATGCCCTCTAAATCAGAAGGATTTCTCTATGATATTTTTCCAATAAGATGCCCGTCTTATTATGACTGGGTGATACTTTTTAATAAAACTGAGTAGATAATCACATAATATTAAAAAGGGTTTCTTTTTAATACTTAACTTGTCAACGTCTAATTACACCTTTGTTCTTTTTGCCTCACCACATGTCTACTTGCCTTATTGCCTTCACCGCGAATCGAACTAAGAATTATTAACTGCTGAACGGAGATCTCTACCATGATGCTACAGTGTACTTGTGCTTGGTAGCGTCGAATTACACATTTGAAGAAGGCATACCTGAATTTGAATTAATAAGGGATCTTTTAAAAATATATAGTTTTCCTTTTTAATTAATTCAATATGAATCTAGTGAAAATAAGAGGATGTTCTCATTAATTTACTTTAAACAGATTTTCTCATAAAAACAAGCAGATTTCTTCTAACAATTGAACGTTTTTGACAAAAGTACATACATAAAAAATTCATAAATAAGAAGCTAACTCCTTCTTTTTAGCCGATTTCCTTTTCAATAAATTTGAGAAGAAATTCAAGCTAAAATCTAGAAGATTTCCTAGCACAAATTTCTTCAAATTTGTCCCCACTCGCTCTCCCCGGCCAAAAAGCTTTTTTAGACGTCGATCTCTTTGATTATAGGTGAACTTTTTGGCTCTGTGTATGCACAGAAATACTTATGTATATGCATCTACAACGAAACATAGTACGTACCTACATATCGACTGGTATTTGTTATAGTTTGTATCATAAGTAATTGGATATCTTGGCTTTTTCCTCCCTTCCAATTTTTAAAAGAAACCCCACAACAACAATACATGGATTTGTCTGATCCATCGATAATGATGAATAATCTGTCAATCCGGTGTGAAAGAAGTACGCATTGTAGACACAATAAATATGCAAGACAATAAAATGATTGGCAAATGAAAGTTCGCCTTCAACAACAACAACACAACATCACAATTGACATCTAATACTAGCATCCAAAAAAAAACCTGGAAGTCTGAGTAATGTATTTTTGGTATAGGTTTATCCTTATTACGCGAACCACCAACGAATGCAAAAAAAAAGTGAAAAACGTGAGTAAGACGTACCTAAATATGTTTGTATGCACAAATGACGTGGGCGCGGTATTGGTGAAAGATCCTAATTGCATTATAGACCTCGACACAATGTCATTGCAAAACAAAAAGAAAGTTGTCGCCAACACCTACAGCAAAGACAAAAATATTTACTACAGTATTGTGCAAAACTGGCAGCAACAGATTAACTTAAAATAAGAAAGAAATCAGGCTGGATTGACAGTTCACTTAGTTGAAACTAGAGTTGGGAATTTTAGTTCACTAAAGTGATCAGGGATTTCGAACTAGCTCAACAAAATGAACTAGTTCATGTAGTTCGGTTTTAGTCCAATTATTTATATTTGTTTCCCTTAAGAAATAACTGCCAAAACACGTCCAAAAATGTTGGGAGAGGTATCAAAAGATACCCTTTGATCTGGGTATCAATAATCCAGAGGCGCTTCTTCTCCTCCCTCTAGACTTTTCAACGTGTTTTTGCAGTTGACTCTTAAAGGAAACAAATACAAATACCACCTAATGTACCGAAGTACTAATTATATAAATATTTATGTACGTATAAACTGTTTACAATTTGCAATCTTTTTCAACTTTTATTTTCACATTTTCGCTACTTCTAAGAAATTGCGCAAGAAAGTGTATGTACATTGCAATTTTGCCAGAATGCGAGTACTACCTTCTACTGTAAGAACGTTTTAGTCAAATAAGTACAGCCGCGAAATTTTCTCGGTATTACTTTACTTTAGCACCCGTTTTGGTTTGTCGGTACTTTTTTATTCTCAATGAATCCTATAATTTTCAAGTAGATGTTTTGAAATCGGGAACTAGTTTCCGCGATAACTTCCATGACTAATTAGTTCATGAACTACCCAGTTCTTGTTGAAACCTAACTTCCTTCAAGCTATTATCGTAATTTAAGACCACATTTTAATAGCTATTTTCTTTAATTTTACACAGCACTGTACGTCCGGCTAGACATGTCTGGCTGTAAGTCGACCATTCCTAAATCTATCAGCATGAACTAGGCTTAACATGATTTGCTGCTTATGTATCACTTGACTGTCGCATTGTCTGAGCGAATTTGAAACTAAACCAAAATAGATTTCCATTTATATGTTGGATCGAATTCCACGAAGTTAAAAAAGTGCAAATCCAAAGGAAAGCAAAACGAAAACTCCAAATGGCCAGTGAAATTTAACACCAGCCACAATTATACATTTGAATAACTTCATGTTCACAATGCAATTGTTTGCACTCCAGAGGAGATAAATACCAAACTTATATTGAAAATTGTGGTATAGTTACGGTGACCATCCGTTCTGTTTTTAAGAAGCTTGTTCTGCGTATTTTTTTTTTTTTTTCTAAGGAAAATAACAGAAATGATCTGTTTTTAAGCAAATGTTCTGCTTTTGTTCTGCTTTTTTGTACCGGCAACAAATGTAATGAGTAACTCTGTAAAGTTTCGAACGGAAATGGGCTCAATAATTTCAAAATTTTATGAAAAATTCAAAATCTTTCAAAAAATTTTCACAATAATTTGGTTGGTTTTTACCACGGTCAAGCGCTTCAAATCAAAACTTAGTACTCATATTAAATCGATTTAAATATCAAGGTGCAAATATGAACTTAGATGCTTACCCTCTTACTCATAAATAATAAAAAGGTTTAATCAGCTATTATTAATCAAAATTTGTATGAAAATGTAATATTAAAAGCTTTATGAACGAATTTTATTTTTTTATGAATATGAATATGAGGGTTAGAGTTTACATACCAGTCGAGATAGACGCAAAATCATAGTTGAACTTTCTTAGCAGAAACAAACCAGTTATTCTGGGTTTTATATTAACAAGGACACAAACAAAACGGAGAAATATAGGTCCTCCAAAAAATACTGATTGATGCAGTTTGGTTGAAATTATTTGAGATTACACGGAGGGAAATCTATGGATGGAACATCCATAATTATTGATATCACATGAAATAAAAATTGATAATTCTGTCCCATCAATGAATATGGATGTTTTATCAATGCTTTTTTGATAAAGCACTATTGAAATGGTATCCATATAAACTATTGATAAATTCTAAATAGTTTAAAAAAACAAAATTTTATATAATTTAACATCTGGTTTCAGTAAGATTCGAACCCTGCTCCTCTGGCACGTTAGCCCAGTATTCTACCATTCGGCTACAGCATTTTATAAAATTTTTTTAAAAATGTTCAATCATAAGAAATTCAAAAAATTTTGAATTAAAAAAAAACGCTCCAACAAGTTGTAATATTGTTAGAAAATCCATAGTAAAAATTGTTGAACTATTATGATAATGCGTCCCAGAAAAATTTACATTTCGCCAATATATATTAATGCGCTGTATCTACCATTATTACTATGCAGTAAATATGGATATGGATATACCGACAATAGAAATTCATATCACGACCATATATATTGACGTGCCGTTCAAATATATTAGCATTCTATCCATAAATATAGAAAATAGTACATAATTTCGAAATGGTTGACATGTCATTTTACTTTTTATTGGGAGCAAATAATATTTGATAACTCGCTCATTCTGAATGAATATTGCATCAAACTCGTCGCTATCAATAGCGATGTTGTCACAACATTCAATGCATTTCTCTCAGTGTACAACTTTAATGTTTCACAGACGTTGGCAACATTTTTTACTGCAAAAAGATGATTACGTCATGCAAATCAGGAGCACTTTTTTATTCCAAACATTGAAAAGGTCAAATAGTTTATAGGCGAGTAGCGAAATTTTCACGTGAGGACAATACCAAGCTTTGAGTAAAAAGAGTTTTTTTTTTCAAAAAAAAATTATGGTCACCGTATACGGTATACCGTATACGTATAGTACTAACTTTAATTTTTACGAATAGGCCCTGTACACTGAACCAAAAAGTACACGCTTTCGAAAAAATGGTACATATGTAGGTACATACAAATGTATATTAAGAGAAAGAATATTATAATATGTAGATACTTTAAATCTATCCGGTTTGGGTAGAAAGTGGATTAGTCCGGTATAGCCGTTCGGGTATAAATTAGTACAATTGGTCTCTTCATAGGATATGCTCAAACAAATGCCTATGAACAGTTCAGCCCTAGCAAAGTGATCCTCCAACAACGCTACTCCTAAATTTAACACCCGATATTAAAAATTGATTTTTCAAAATTTTAGTATAAATACCTACTTTAGAGCTTTTTCATCTAATGTCCTTTGGAAGTGCGAAGTTCATATTCATATGATATGCTATCCCAAATGTGTATTTGTATATTTATCGTAAAATGTGTAACTAAATATAAATAAATAATGTGTATGTTATTACATACTAACATTGATTACCATACTGTATTTATGGTATGTCTAATAGCGCATCTCGCGCCTGTGAACTCCCCAAACATAAACCCTAATTAATGACAGATTTAATCGGATTAATTTTCATTTTCAAATGCCACACATCGAAGTGTCAAAAGTTTTCAATGAAGAAACAATTACTGTAATTTTTTCAGATTTTTAAATTAAAGTCTAGAGGTCTATCATCGCTAGTTAAGATTTTACAGACTTTACCTCATATTTGGTATAAAAGCGACAAATCATAGCTGAATTCGGACTTAGCAGCAAATTTCCCTTAAGAATATGTATTTAGCTTTATTCGATATTGATTTTTTCATGTTTCGCAAATTTTCAAAACAAAATCGGGAAATCCAAAAAACAAGCCAATATTTGAGGCTAGAATATTAGAAAACGGCAAGTCTGAGAAAATTTCAAACTAGGTACTCTGAACTACAAGCTTAAAGGCTTGCACCAAATCTACAGCTGCCAGATATCAATGGTTCCTAGTCGGGATACTTTAGGTGATCCGAGTTATAAATTGATGAACACACCAAGCGGGTGTCGAAACAATTGTTTTGGAAAATAAAATATTAATTAACAAATTTGATACCCTTTTTTCGGATTTCTTCTTACAGTATGACATGACGACATTGTTTGGTGAGGAACCTTTGATTCCTGGGACAAAATAAAGCGCACTCTAATATACATATGTAATAATTTTCGCTACTTGTGCAAACTTCTCAATACGCTGATATTTCTTCTCTTATAAAATTTATTACCTACAACGCTGTTTGAAAACGTTTAAAAAGCCCAATTGGAATTTAGAATTGTCAACTGGATTTTAGAATTGTCAACTGGATTTTAGAAAGCTTAAGTTGGATTTTAGAATTGTCAATTTCATTTTAGAAAGCGTTAGTTGGATTTTAGAATTGTCAATGGGATTTTGGAGACCGTTAATTAGATTTTTGAATTGTCAATTGGATTTCAGAAAGCGTCAATTGAATTTTAGAAAGCGTCAAGTGAATTTTAGAAAACTTAAAAAATTTAAATTTATGTTTTCTAAAATCTAATTGACGCTTTCTGAAATCCAATTTAAGCCATTTGGAAAGTATAAAATTAAGGTCAATTGGATTTTAGAAAGCGTCAATTGGATTTTAGAAAGCAAGAATTAACATTTTTTCGGTTTTCTAAAATCCAACTGACGCTTTCTAAAATCCAAATAACGCCATCCAAAATCCAATTGACGCCTTCTAAAATCCAATTAATTTTTCTAAAGTCCAACTGACGCTTTCTAATATCAAATCGACGCCTTCTAAAATCCAATTGACGCTTTCTAAACCCCAACTTGAAATGGTGTAGACCAGTTTTCCGAAAAATTGGTTAAACGAAACGGGTTTCAATTTTAAACCACTTGGCTGGGACTCGAACCAAGACTCCCCGCATAATACCCGTCTGCTCTACCACTGAGCTACATCGCACAGATAAATGTTGTTGGCAAAATTCAAACTTGAATAAGCTTTGAAAAATAAATGAAAACAAAACCGAAATTGTACACCGAAATGGTTTTAATTTTAAACCGAAAAGTTTTAATTTTAAACCGAAAATTTTTAAAAAGAAAATAGAATTAAAAAAAATGTGGCACTGGCAGGATTCGAACAAAAGCGCTCAGACGTCACAGCCGACTGCTCTACCGCTGAGCTATGCCGAACATAAAGTTTTTTTGGGCAAAATTAATTACATTCAAACGAACAAACAAAAAATTTAGACTGCTTTTTCATTTAGATCTTTAATCGAAACCAAGGCAAATTCAACAAGGTAGAATTGACAACTGAAATATTTTGTTTTTGTAGGAGTTTTTCCTTCAAAAAAATGTAAACAAGCGTATTAACCCTTTGCCACCCAAGCACAGTTTTTGTGTCCCATACACATGTTTTACTGAAAAATTAGATAGCATTTGCTCAGGCCAAAAAATTATCATTACCAGCCCAAACAGTAACAGAGTAACTGTGGCCACTTTGGAATCTAGTACCTCTTTTCGGACCGTTGCGTTGTAAAAATGGCGAGTATTGAGTATTTGTCGATTTCCGCCGATGTCACCACAAGGTTGTCGCCAGAGTGTCGCAGAAACTGGTAGATTGGTTTCCATTCGAGTTTTTTATACTGAGGTCAAAACCAGGGTACCGTCTTATCAAGGAAATTATGTGTCCACGAAATGAAGTAATCGATTTATAAAAAACTTGTTTGGAACCGGTTCTGGATTTTGAAGAGTTTCGTTTTTTTTTATTAAAATATCGGTTACGATTTAGTTTTCGGTTTCGAGAAAATTAATCGGCTTCGCTGTTGCTGCTGCAGAATCACCTTATGGTACTATACCCATTGCCGATTTCATCAACCCCGTCACCGTGGTCTAAACGGATTTTAGTCGCGTCTTGCAACAGGCATTCCACCACGGGCATATTCTAAACCCCTAAACCGCAGGGGTCATGAATCGCTTTTAATCGCTTACAGTTTCGTTTTCGGTCTAGGATCTAGTTGAAAAAAGATTAGACCATTCATTTTAGCTAAACTATACTAGAGTCTAGCTAATCTGAACTCTAAACTCTATTTAAATTTTTCACAATCATGAATTGAAAAGGAATTTGACTAACTTTAAAGCTCTCAGCTTACGGATTTTGGGTTTCTTCTCCAATTTGAATGAGCTCTGCTCACGACATCGACACATAAAAACACAAGCTTTGTCTCATTAAAACATCATTGGCTTATGATACATTTACACTGCACCAAATTCGTCGCATTTGGCGAAGTTATTTCGAGAATATTTATCCGCAGAATGAATTTGCTTGCCAAATTAGATGAATTTGATTTAATTTGACCTAATTTGGTGATCAAATTCAATCTGCGGATGAACGGTCTCGAAAAAACTTAGCCAAAAGTGACGCATTTGGTGCAGTGTAAACGTAGCTTTAGCCAAAAAAAAAAAAACAGAAGCAGTTGAAGCACAATCTCTTGTTTCTGTTTTAAGTAGCTTGTAATCAATAAAAAATTCAATTGGTTTTCGTCAAACGCAAACGACTACAAATAACGAGCAGCACTCCGTCGCGTTTACGTGGGGCTTGGCATGAATTATACTTCGTTGGAATTTTAATTTCAACTTGAATTATGCTGGATTTTTCTTTCTTTTATTCTTGGTTTTACATTCTGTGCTGCGCTACCGATCTTCGTTAAAACTGTCATAGCTCACAATTAATGCTATCTGTTGAAGAGCTGTTAAGTTCCCCACTTCTACTGTGCTAATACGAATGAAACATTTGTGTCCAGGGTTGCCAGAAACTTGCTGCACCTCATTTTTATTTTTTGGGTTACGCGTGGTGGTGATTTTTTATTAATTTTTGACAATACATATGTACCTATACCCTCGTGAAGGGTGGATACCTTGCCGCGATACGAGGGCTTAAGTCGATAGCCACAGGGCTACGCTGCCCTTGTGATCATAAGCTGGCCAAATTTCACTCCTCAGCAAAGGAGAGCTATGGAGGAGCAGGCGAGAAAGCAACAACAACGCCGGGGGGGATCGACAGCGATGGCAACTACGAGTCGGTCAACCAACCCTCTATCGAGTAAGATTGACTTGATGGGAGCTAGCACCAGTGCGGTTGCCAACGCAGCTAAGCGGACAACGGCGGATGCTAAACTCCCATCAACCGCTGATATGAAAACCAGTATCTTTACGTCTGTGGCAGCGGTCTCAAGACCTGGCCTCGGAGTTTCGAAGGAGAAGGAAGCTGCAACTGAGATTTCGGCAAGGAGAGCGACCGCGATGGCAACTACGGGTCCGCACTCCCGGGAGACATCTCCCCGCCGCTTCGCATACCACGAGAAAAGATTGGCTGCAAAGATCCTGAAGTGGTATGAAGGGGTACCGCAGGAATCGCTGTCGCCGAATTCCAGTAAATCGGTAGAGCTAGCGAAAGCTGTGATACCGGATTTTCAAAATTCTTACATGCCAAAGAGGTTAAAAGTTAACCCTTTCAAGCGCCAGAGATCGGACCAGGAGTTAAATCCCCCTCCCAAGCGGCATCAGAATACCCCTGGAGCGGGCAAACTAAGCTTTGCTGAGGTAACCAAGGACAGGATCCTTATAGGCGTCCTTGACCGAGGCAATCACCATCTGGCCATACACAAGGACCGGTGGCGTTACGTGCGAAATGAACTCGGCAACATTCTTCTCAACGTTGCTCCGGAGTTTCCGGGTGGTTCGACGCGAGTAACGGATGCGGGTTGGCACCAGGGTCAGATTAAATTACTCGCATGCGAGCGAAGATAGAGGTCGTCGACTGGAAGGACATTCCAGCTCGTCCAAGGGCAAGGGCGTGGATTCCGGCCATCCCTGACGAACCCGAGAGAATTCTCGGGATGCTACGGCTAATGAATCCGTCCCTCCCAACGCATGACTGGAGTGTCAATCTGGTCGGGGATGCGGTAGGGCCCGACAGACAGGTGGTGTTCACCATGAACAAAGAGTCAATCGAGCCCCTCAAAAGGTGCAATGGCCTAGTACACTACAGCGTAGGCCAGATCGTTATCCACGTCTATCGTGGTGATGCTCAGCGCGCTGCCTTCTCGGCTGCTCCGGGGGAACGGGAAACGAATTACCAGAAGAGGAAGCGGAGGATTCCGATGCGGAAAGCATGTTATCCGCCACGTCCCTTGGCGATAGTGCTGTGAACAACTCGGAGATGGAGGACAGCCTACAGGACGAGGAAGTCCTCGACGTCACGGTGGTAGCAGCCAACGCTGAGCGATTACCATCTAACGCTACAGGCAGCAGGACTCCTGCAACGCCATTTCGGGCAGTTAATCGGAACAACTCGTCCTTGATAGGCAACCTCCGGGATGGGGCAAACCTCGACGATATGGGGACGGCAGGGAAGTCTGTGCGCTCTCATGTTGGTGGTGCTTCAGATTAATCTGCACAAATCTAAAGTGGCTTCGGCTGCTTTAAGTAGTCGTCTGTCTAAAGGCGACGTGGATGTGGTTCTCATCCAAGAACCCTGGGTCAATAGCTCGAGAATCTGTGGATTGGGGACTAAGGGCTTCAAGCTCATTCGAGCCAGCGAGGAGAGCAAAGTCAGAACGTGTATTTTGGTCAAGTCTGAGTTGAACTCCTTTCTCCTACCTAATTACACCAATGGTGATATTACCGCTATCAGTCTAACAGTCGACAGCACCCGCCTGACGGTGGCGTCGGTCTATATGCCCTACGACGCCGAAGAACCCCCACCACAAACGGAGGTGAAAGACCTGGTGTCAAATTTCTGCACGGGTAATCTTATTATTGGAGCGGACGCTAATGCTCACCATGTCCAATGGAGGAGCTCCGATATCAATGCCAGGGGCGAGTCTCTGTTTGATTACCTCTTAACAACCAACCTGGTAATTTGCAACGTCGGTAATGAGCCTACTTTTATCACTTAGAACCGCAGGGAGGTCATAGACCTCACTATCTGAAATGGTTCTAGACTTTATTGTAGAACAACCAATCATGAAGCGCAATCCACGTAACACTAATTGGCAGTTACACAATGAAATATTAGACAGAGACCTGCCAGTACTGCCCTCACAAGCCCCCTCATCAGTAGAGGAGCTGGAGGATCTTGTTACTACATTTACATCGGCGCTCTCAAATGCTATAGGACAGGCTTGCCCAGTGCCAAAACCACGCGGTAAACACAGGCCACAGTGGTGGTCCTACGATTTGGACTCGCTCCGCAAATCATGCCGGAAACAATTTAACAAGGCCAAGAGCCTCGGCTCTGAGCCTCACTGGCACGAATATAAAGCTAAACTAAGGGGGTTGAACCGTATAAGGCTGCCGGGCCGGACGGGATTATCCCCGCGCAACTTATAAACACGTTGGAGACATCAGCTAAATGGCTGGTATTTCTCTTCACAGCCTGCCTGGCTCTCAACCACATTCCGGGCTCCTGGAGAAGCGCCACGGTAGTGTTTATCCCTAAGGCTGGGAAGGCATCCCATTACGAGCCAAAAGACTACAGACCGATCAGTCTCTCGTCCTTTGTACTCAA
Source organism: Campiglossa producta (assembly GCA_964058755.1). Classification (NCBI taxonomy): domain Eukaryota; kingdom Metazoa; phylum Arthropoda; class Insecta; order Diptera; family Tephritidae; genus Campiglossa; species Campiglossa producta. Next base: position 93,553,426 of record CAXKVI010000003.1, on the reverse strand, counting down.
AACCTTTGAGAGGATACTAAGCGACTACCTCTCAACGACTATTGATAGCAACCTTATCTCTAGCTATCAGCATGCATACACCAAGAGTAAATCAACAGAAACTGTTCTGCACAGCCTAGTATCTGTCATTGAGAAATCGCTGTGGGAAAAGGACTACTGTCTCGTGGCCTTCTTAGACATTGAGGGGGCTTTCAACAATATAAGCGATCAACTCCGCTCTAACTAATCTGGGCGTAGATAGACCTCTAACTGGTTTAATTGACCAACTTCTAAGAGGAAGGAAAATAGCTTCTTCACTTGGTACGGTGGAGTTATCACGCTATGTCACAAGGGGGACGCCCCAGGGTGGTGTTCTTTCCCCGCTTTTATGGAACCTTACAGTCAACTCGTTGCTACGTGACACAAGCTGGGGGGGCGGGAAGATAGTGGCATACGCAGACGATTTAGCTATTGCATTCAGAGGCAAGTTCCCACAAACTCTGTGTGACCTGATGCAAGTAGCACTGCGAGAAGTTTCGGGGTGGTCCTCTCGCTGCGGACTTAGTATCAACCCAGGGAAAGTGGAAGTTGTCCTCTTCACCAACCGGTACAAAATACCGCCACTAAGCCTACCAGAGCTAGATGGCACGCGCCTGGGCTTGTCGGATAAGGCCAAGTTTCTAGGCATAGGGAAATTGAATTGGAAGTAGAATGTTCTTCAGCGCCAGAAGAAAGCTTGCATCGCTCTTTACACATGCAAAAGAGCCATTGGTAAAAAATGGGGGCTCAGCCCTAGAGTATGCAGTTGGATCTACACGGCCATCATTCGCCCAATCATGCTGTATGGAGTCGTCGTATGGTGGCCTGCGCTGAGCAAGGCAACATACCTGGATCTGTTGCGGAAAGTCCATAGATCCAATATGATCTGTATAAGCGGTGCGCTAAGGACAACGCCCAACGAAGCCCTCCAGGTCATTCTGGGCATTTTGTTTGGGGTTTCGGTCAGCGGCGGCATCAGCTCTGCGCCTAAGAGAAACCTCCAGTTGGGGTGCGGCTACTATAGGACACTCCAGTATTCTGAAAGCTTACAGCTTTCTCCCTCTAAGCACAGATCGTTGTGCGACCACTACAGTCGGGGATAGCTGTTTCAAAATAAACATTCCCAGCAGAGAAGACTGGGAGAGGACGGATTGGTGTCCCGAAACAAATGGTGGCACTTCCATATACACCGACGGCTCGAAGTTGGACGGCAGAGTTGGAGGAGGGGTTTATTCAAGGGATTTGGACCTTGAGCTCTCCTTCAGACTACCTGATCATTGTAGCGTCTTCCAGGCGGAAGTCTCGGCAATCCTGGACGCCGCGGCCTGGTTAAGCAAACGTGTTATCGGAGAAGATATCACTATTTTCAGCGATAGCCAAGCGGCAATCAAATCCCTTGGCTCATACACGTTCAACTCTTCAGGAGATGGCCCAACAGAACCGCGTAAACCTCATATGGGTGCCGGGACATAGGGACATTGAGGGAAACTGTAAGGCAGACGAGCTTGGCAGGGCACGACCAAGCAGGTTCTTCAGGATAAAGAGCGCTTAGGTATGCCGTTTGCCACATGCAAACTAATGCTGAAGGAGCACACACTCCGTCAAGTAAACGAAAGATGGCTGCAATCCCCAGGGTGTCGGATATCGAAACAAACCTGGCCAAAATGGGATCTTAAAAGGTCTAGACGCATTTATGCTCTAACTAGGAGGGAAATCTGCATATTGATAGGGGTATTAACCGGTCACTGCCTCATTGGTAGACATGCAGAAAGGCTAGGTGTGCCCTACCGACGAAGCTGCAGGAGTTGCAAAGATGATGAGGAGGAAACAGTGGAGCACCTCATCTGCAACTGTCCGGCTTTAAGCGGCGCGAGAACGCGCTTTTTGGGAGTTCCGTTCCTGGATAGCCTAAGTCAGATCGCGGAACTGGACATAAAGGACTTGATGGGCTTCATAAAGTCATCTAAGTGGTTCGAGGAGGAGTAACGGTGTCGGTTTAGGAGTGTCAGTCCCGGGTTTCTGCTATGTGGAAAATCCCAACAACTCAGGGATTTTCCATATGGCTGGGTCCCGGGACTGACTTTCCTTGTGTTGGTGGTATCACAACGGGCCTTTCAAAACTGGCCTAAGTGTGCCTCTGCGGCAGCCACTTGAACCTAACCTATGTACCTATATCGACTGCTGAGTGGAAGATCACCATATTTAAAAGTATCTTTTAAAAAAGCCTGTCTTTTTTAAATAACACTCTATTTTAGAATTTGTTTTAAAAAACCTTTTCTTTGAATTTTTTCAATAACGACTGTGGGGCTATTTACTGTATTAAAAATATACATTTACAATTTTTGAAATTTTCTGTTTTACAATATTGTCAAAATCAAAGCAAATTCAACAAGGTAGAATTGACAACTGAAATATTTTGTTTTTGTAGGAGTTTTTCCACCCAAGCACAGCTTTTCCAATACAATTGTTTTACTGAAAAATTAGAATGGATTTGCTCAGGCCAAAAAATTCTCAATACTGCGAAATATGCTAGCCCAAAAAGTAATGGAGTAACTTTGGCCACTTTGGAATCTACCTCCTTTCGGGCCTTTGCGTTATAAAAATAGCGAGTATTGAATATTTGTCGATTTCCGCTGTTGGCCCAACAAGAAGGTTGTCGCCATAGTGTCGCAGAAACTGGTGGATTGGTTTCCATTAGAATTTTTTTTATACTGAAGTCAAAACCAGGGTACCGTCTTATGAAGGAAAAAATGTGTCCGCGAAATGAAGTAATCAATTTATGAAGTTTTCGGTTTCGAGAAATTAACCGGTTTTGCTGCTGCTGCTGTAAGAGGGACGTGACGGACCAAACAGAGTTGTACGGTATTGAGTCTATGCTCTCACAGCTGCCGAACCACCTTGTGGTACTATTCCGATTGCCGATTTCATCAAGCCGGGGACCGTGGTCGAAATGGATTTTAGTCGCCCTTTGCGACAGGCATTCCATTCCATTCTAAACCCCTAACCCGCAGGGGTCATGAATCGATTTTTATCGCCTACAGTTTCTTTTTCGGTCTAAGATCCAGTTGAAAAAAGATTAGACCATCCATCTTAGCTAAAAAGTGCTAGAGTCTAGCTAATCTAAACTCTATTTAAACGTGCAAGGACTTGAGGCAAGCAGTATTGTTTTTATATAAAACAATTTGCTATTTCTTCACACTATTGAAAAAATTTAAAAATCTTAAACAGAACGGGTTAATATTTTTTTTCATTTGACGGGAAAACTCCTACAGAAAAGATAGAACTGTCAAGTTCACTATTACTTTGTTTAATATACTTTGGTCAAAATTTAATAGTCAAAATGAAAACTAAAAACTATTCTGTTCAATATATTTTATAAATAAAGTCGTACAACTTTTAAAATTAAAAATTATATACATATGAACGAATTCTTATAATATAATGTTGATATAACGACCTATTTAAAAATGTTATTTAAAACTCCATATCTCAGCTTAAATACTGCTCTTGAAATAGATATACAGCCTTCTTCTAACAAATGAGATATCGTCGGCTAAGAGTGTAAACCTGCTAAATCCCGTTCTAAGCCAAATCGACTTTTTGATGCGGTTCGAAGCAGTAGCCGATTCTGCAGTTGGCAAATGAAAGAAAATCCTCAAAATAAATATACAAATATCAAAAAAAAATTTGATGAGAAAAAATGCCAGATCCCACATATAGAGCTTCTGTCGCCCGGTTACTATTCTATTCTAGAGTATTACTCTCTGGGTTTAAGTCAAGGTAATAGCCAGCGAATATGATTTAATTTTTGTTATTTCAAGGCAATCATGGCCCTCAAACCATAACCTGAAAGTTCACGTTAAATTTGGTTTTTTGCCTCTACTGAAAAATATTTTTTTGGTCGTTGGCAGCTTTACACTCTTAGCCGACGATATAGCGTTTTTGAGAAATATTTTGAAATAGGATGATCTTCCACTCAGCCAGAGAAGGCAGCGCTTACTTACAATAACATTATTTGGTAGTTTGTATTTTCTTAACTCAATGGCTATTGATAACAAGTGTGATAGATTTCTTTAAAACTGGTATTTTGCTCTGAGACTAATCAGAAATTGAAATATCGTTATCAGCATGGCTCCACAAACCCCATTCTTTGAGCATACTGAAACGCAATAACTTCAGCAGCTTTAAAACCAAAACGAAATAAATCCAAACAACTTTCAAAAAAATATAATTTTAAAGGAAAAAGATCAACTTTTGAAAAAGGTTTCCATGTTCCTTTTTAGCAAGTCAAATACATGACTTCTAATTTAAAGAAAACAGGCTTGCACAAAAAATATTGCGAATTCAAACCCGTATATCTCGGTAACCATCTAATATTTGTACGCCATCTTTAAGGGTCAATTACATAAAACTTAATTTCAACTTTACCTTGACAGATAAGTTAAATATGCGTGTTTCAACGAAACATGGCAAATAGAAAACCTCAAAGTTGAAACAAGGTTGAAATAAACTCTCAAATTTTGCTTGCTCTGACAATCAGATGTTGATGACTTTGCTTTAATTTAAGAATTAAAATTTGGAGGAAATAATAATTAATTCATTTTTTCTCTTTTAAATTAATAAATTTACCAAAACAGAGAGAGACTGCTAATAATATAGTATATGACCGGGTTTCCACAGTGTGACTAAGCCTAAAACATAGTTTTGACTTAAGTTTGCCCAGATGTGGATCTAACTTAGTTTTGGGCTTCACCAACTGAGCGACTTGGATCTTACACGATAAATAATTAAAAATAAGTCAGCTGGGAGTTGGCTAATTTGCGGATTGGCTTAGTTGCATGGTGAAACTGAACAAGCCAAGAAATCAACTAAATCAAGTTAAAACCGGTTGGTGAAATCGGGACTATGTATTTCGTTTTAGAAACCAATCTAGCTCATGTTTAAAGGATATATTAGAAAAAGTCTGTTAAAAAATTATTTAAAAATAAATTTACTCCCTAGGTGTCGCTAGTGTCGAGTTTTGGACTTTTGACATGAGCAGTCTTCAACAGCAAATGCCAGGGTAAATATACCTATTGGAGTTTAGGACACAGCGGTTTTGCTGGGTATCATAGACAATTTTCACAGACTGACAACTAAAAAATGTAAAATAAGTTGAATAAAAAATTGCTAATTCATTTCATAAGCTCATAAATCGCAATTTTAGAGGGAGGAGGTAAATGTTCAGGAAACAAAAAACTTCAGCATAAACCATAAAGTTATCGTCGGCCACATTCACGGTTTAGACGTGCCACAACATCAAATTTCGTGTGTTTGAAATAAACATCTACATATGCGTTGAGTAGTTTTGTGTGCCTGTGTGTGCTAAAGATAAAATACCTACCAATATCATTTGGCTCATCCTCCTATGCATAATTTTTGTAATTTTAATAATATCACTGTGCTACAGTAATTTTACACTTTTGAAGCGACTTAGTAGAGATTGTGCATCTGGTCCAGTTATACACGAAACGCCCTTTAAAAGATTGGTAACACCCCAAAATCTGGTTTTAAGGCCAAAGACCGTTTTTTCAGCTACTTCGTAAAAAAAAAATTCATTAAAAAACCAATTTTCAACCGATTTCAAAATTCTCAACGGTTTTGGGTACACGGAGGGAAATCTATGGATCGAACATCCATAATTATTGATATCACATTAAATAAAAATTGATATTTCTGTCCCATCAATGAATATGGATGTTTCATCAAAGCTTTTTTTGATAAATCACTATTGAAATGGTATCCATATAAACTATTGATAAATTCTAAATAGTTGCAAAAACAAAATTTAATATAATTTGACATTTGGTTTCAGTGAGACTCGAACCATGCTCCTCTAGCACGTTAGCCCAGTATTCTACCATTCGGCTGCGGCATATTATACAATTTTTAGAAAAATGTTAATCATAAGAAATTCAAAAAATTTTGAATTTAAAAAAACCGCTCCAACAAGTTGTGATATTGTTAGAAAATCCATAGTAAAAATTGTTGAACTATTATGATTATGCGTCCCAGAAAAATTTACATTTCGCCCATATATATTAATACGCTGTCTCTACCATTATTACTATGTACTAAATATGGATATGGATATACCGACAATAGAAATTCATATCACGACCATAGATATTGACATGCCGTTCAAACATATTAGTATTCTATCCATAAATATAAAAAATAGTACATCATATCGAAATGGTTGACATGTAATTTTACTTTTTATTGGGAGCAAATAATATTTGATAACTCGCTGATTCTGAATGAATATTGCATCAAACTCGGCGCTATCAATAGTGATATTGTCACAACATTCAATGCATTTCTCTCAGTGTAGAGATCTGTTGACACTTTCGAAATATATATAGTGTTTTATTTATTTGAAAAAGGTATGATATGGGTTTTAAGCCAGAAATGGAAATTTCCTCCGGTTTTCCGGGTTTGACGCCATTATTTTAGCCATAATTGAAAATAAATGATATTTTTTGGTTATATATCATCGAGAGGCAATTACTACTTACATAATTATGCCAATTTTATTTTAATTATATCAGTTTTAGTTTTTAGGAAAGGACTTCAGGTTTCCAAGATATCCAGCATAAACCAAAATCTAATATTTTGGTCTCAAACGCCCTACAGCAGTACTGTGTGCAATTAGGCCGGTCGATTTAAAAATCACCCAAGTGACAAGAAAATCGTATTTTACGGATCAAAATAATATACTTTGCCGAAGGAAGCATGCCTCTAAAACCAATTCCGATGTCCCTACAGTCCCTTAAACTAAAGATACAACAATGTATACTGCACAGCAGAGGAGGAAATGCTGGAGCAAGAGAGAACGCAACGTCGGAGGACAAACTCCATTTCTTTATCAGCCGAGAGATCGACAGCGATGGCAACTACGGGTCGATTAGCTCTGGATAATAAGGGGGCAATCCCCAAAGTAAGTACCGGTACAAACACAGTGAAGCCAACAACGGCTGATGCTAAAGCCCCAGTAAGTGCCGGTACCGAAACCAAGTCTTTAACGTCTGTGGCAGTGGTCTCACGACCTGGCCCCAGAGAAATTTACCCCAAAAGACATCTCCCAGTCGTTCTGAGTACTTGGACAAAAGAGCGACCGCAAGGATCCTGAAGAAATACGAGATTATTTCACAAGAGACGCTATCGTCGAATGCTAGAAAGACGGTGGAGATTGCTGAAGCTATCTTACCGAACTTCCAAAGCGATTACGCGCCAAAGAAGCTTAATGGAAATCCCTTCAAACGCCAGAGATCGGTCGTGGATTTAAAACCTCACCCGAAGCGGCAGCAACACGCCCCTGTAGAGGGTAAACTCAGCTTTGCTGAAGTGACTAAGGACAGGATCCTCATAGGCGTCATTGACCGAGGTAACGAAAGCTGGGCCATCCCTACGGACCAGTGGCGGTACGTCCGGAACGGTATCGGTAATGCCCTTCTCGACATTATGGATGAGTCTCCGGGTGCCACGCCGATGGGTTCTGATGCGGGATGGAACCAGGGCCGACTCAAAGTATACGCTTGCGAAGATGCAAAAACTGTTGCACTGTACAAGGCAGCAGCTGCAAGACTGGGTTAGATCTAACAAGGGGCAAGAATCGAGGTTGTCGACTGGAAGGACATCCCGGCTCGGCCAAGGGCAATAGCGTGGATTCCTGCTATCCCTGCTGAACCTGAGAGAATTCTCAGGATGCTGAGGATTATGAACCCGTCTCTCCCGACGCAGGACTGGGGTGTCAATCTGTTCGAGGATGCGGTAGGGCCTGATAGGCAAGTGGTCTTCACCTTGAATAAGGAGGCACTCGAGCCCCTTAAACGATGCAATGGACGAGTGCACTACGGCATGGGTCAGATCGTGATCCACGTATACCCCGGCGATGCACAGCGCGCTGCTATTTCGGCTACACCGGAGGACTCGGACATCGCAGTGCCGGAAGAGGAGTCGGAGATGTCCGACTCGGAAAGTATGGTATCTGCCACGTCAAATGCCGAAGGAGCAGTGAACAGCTCGGAGATGGGAGGCAGCCTGCTGGACGGGGAAGACCTCAACGTCACAGTTATAGCAGCCAGTCCTGAGCGCACCAATGTTGATAATGCCACAGTTAGTAGAATCTCTGCCACGCAAAATCGTGGTCTGAATAAATCGTCGTTGAAAGATAAGCCTCCAGACGATGTGGAACTCGACGATACGGCGATGGCAGGGAAGTCTGAGCGCTCTCATGTTGGTGGTGATTCAGATAAACCTGCACAAATCTAAAGCAGCCTGGGCTACTTTAATCAGTCGTCTCTCTAAAGGCGGCGTAGATGTGGTCCTCATCCAAGAACCCTGGGTCAACAGCTCAAGGATTTGAGGTGTGGGGACTAAGGGTGTTAAGCTTATCCGAGCCAGCGAGGGGGCAGGGTTAGAGCCTGTATTTTGGTTAAGTCTGAGCTGAACGCCTTTCTCTTGCCCAACTATCCCAATGGTGACGTACAGCTGTCAGTTTTACAGTCGACAGTACCAGTCTGACGATGGCGTCGGTCTATGTGCCCTACGACGCCGAAGAACCTCCGCCACAGAGGTAGGTAAAAGACCTGGTGGCAAATTTTTCCATGGGTCATCTTATTATCGGAACTGACGCCAATGCTCATCACTTCCAGTGGGGAAGCTCCGATATCAATGTTAGAGGAGAGTCGTTGTTTGACTATTTGTTAACAAC